>OX276367.1:14361023-14654113 GCA_946251885.1 Cosmia pyralina
CCAAGTCAAGATACTTGATTTGCTTATCTTTCTCGGCTTTCACGAGGTTCCCGTCATGCGGGACCGTTATGTCAATAATCATTGTGCGCCGCTCTGTTCGATCCACCACCACTATATCAGGCTTATTGGCAACAATAGTCCTGTCAGTGATGATGGATCGATCCCAGTACAATGTGATATTTCCATTTTCGAGAACTGGGTCGGGCACATACCTATAGTACGGCACTTCCGATTCCGCAAGGTTGTATTTCAGTGCAAGTTGCTGATGGATAATCCTGGCTACAAGGTTGTGTCTATGCAAGTACTCTTCGTTAGCAAGACGAGAACACCCAGAGATAATGTGTCGGATTGATTCTCCTGGACGGTGGCATGCCCGACAGATGTCAACCGTGCCGTCTTTCACAATATATTTCCGGTAGTTGTTCGTCATCATAACTTCGTCCATAATTGCACAGACAAAACCTTCGGTTTCCCCAAAGAGGTCACCGGAACGCAGCCAGGCTACGGACGCTAACAAATCTACATCGGGTCCATATAGGGCCCGGAAAAAGCGTCCGTGAAGCTCCTTACTCTGCCATACCTCCCTGCGATCGTTAGTGTCAAGTACTACAGGTTTGCGCCAGTTCTCTTTAGCCAAGGAGAGCGGAGTGAGGCCCTTGTCCACCGCGACCACATCTCGATGCATCCCCACATCGGCTTCTAGGAAATATTCCCTGAGACTGCATATCTCGCGGTTGTGGAGAGTCTTAGCGTTTAAAAAGCCTCGGCCTCCACACTTTCGCGGGATATACAGTCTCATTACCGATGACCGTGGGTGATGCATTCGATATGCAGTCAACAGCGTACGAACCCTCCGATCCAGGGCGTCGAGTTCCGTCTGAGTCCATTTGAGTACGCCGAAAGAGTACATCAAAACCGGCATGACCCAACCGTTGAAGGCGCGCACCTTATTACCGCCTGATAGAAGACTATTAAATACTTTTTTCAGGCGGCCAAAGAAGCGCTCCTTCAACGATTGCTTCATGTCAGTAACATTGATGCCCAACGCTTCCGACATACCCAAATACTTATAGGTTTCGGATGCGGAGAGGGCTCTAAGGTTTATGGAATCCGAGAGTTGGGTTCCCACGGATTCCACAATCTCCCCTCGCTTTACATGCATGACCGCACATTTGTCCACACCAAATTCCATCCTGATGGCGCTACTGAAAGTTTCTGTTACTTTCAGTAGCTCCATCAGTTGCAAATTGTTGGGGGCAAAGAGTTTTAGGTCATCCATGTAGAGGAGGTGGGATATAACCTGACCACCTCTCCTCAGCCGATAGCCTAGACCTGAATCTTCCAGCAGTGTGCTTAGAGGATTCAAGGCTAAGCAGAACCAAAGCGGACTCAAACTATCGCCCTGAAATATGCCTCGCTCTATCCTTATTGGCTCGCTGTTCCTCTGGATATTTCGACATCCTGGATAGCGAAGGACCGTCCTCCATTGCCCCATACATGACATCAGGAAGGTGCGCAGAGTTGCATCTACTTTATACAACTCCAACACCCTCATGAGCCATGTATGTGGCACCGAGTCATAGGCCTTCTTATAGTCTATCCAACATGTCGACAGATCCTTTCGAGAACGACGAACCTGTTGGCTAATGGCCATATCAATGAGGAGTAGCTCCTTAGTACCACGGGACCCATTCCTACATCCATTTTGAGAGGCAGACATGATGGAGTTGGTGTCTATATGTTCGTTAATTTTAGCTCTCAAAATGGATGTAAAAACTTTATAGACCGTCGGTAGACAAGTGATCGGTCTATAATTTTTGGGCTCCGCAGTACTACCTGATTTATGGAGCAGGTGGGTTATTCCTGTCGTTAGGAACTGGGGCAGCGACCCTGACTGTAAGGCTGACTGGAACTGGGATGCCAAGCGGGCGTGCGACCTTTGTAACCACTTTATCCAAAAGTTGTGCAGTCCGTCCGGTCCTGGAGACTTCCAGTTAGGTAACGGACGGACTGCACGAGCTACATCTTGGGAGCTGATGGTAATTGCCCCCATTTGTGGTATTTGATCGCACGTTCGCTCGATCTTCCCAGTCCAATCACCTTCGGTGTGATTGACAGGCACCGACCAGATGCTTCGCCAGAACGAAAAAATTATTATTATTATTAAATTATTACAGTCACACGTTAAAATAACTCAAATATCTTTTAAAACTTGTTAAAACTACGCTTCTATCTTCCTGAATCCTGTGCGGCCTCTGCACTATGGTGACGTGTCGCCGCTGCCGCTGTGGTAACTGAAATAAATCATTTAGATAACTTTGATCTGAGAAGGAAATAATGAAAATAAATTTTATTTGACACAGGTTATGGCACCCAAAAAAAAAAAACCAGAAAAATATTTGAAACAGTATAAAAAATATATTATTATGATGTTTTGACAGCTTTTTAGGGTTCCGTACCAAAATGGTAAAGAGTGGCCTTATGGTGTGACCTTATGGTCCGTTTGTCTGTCTGTCATAGCTGGATATCTCAAGAACTGCTAATGCTATCAACTTGAAATTTAGAACAGTTTTAGATGACGTTTGTCCAACTATTTTGCATTGTAAAGAAATAAAAAATATTATGTTTTTTGCAACAGGGACAGAGAGGGGTCTTGAAAATTCGAAGTGGGGCTACTAGGGCATGTCCGTGTGTGTTTTAGTTTTTTTTTAATAACCCAATTTATTTTTCAAATAAAAGATTTCTGCGACCTCAAGTGTCCTTAACATACCAACTTTAACTTAACAATTAACTGTCAGAAATTGGGTTTTAAAAATAAAACTAAAAATAGAAATAAAAAATAAAAAAACCTAAGTACGTCTACGGGCTAATATTTCAATCGTCAGTTAGCTTTTATTTATGGAATATGGCAGTTTGAAAGCTTTTGTATACAAAATATGTCAAACTGTCATAATTATTCTTCAGATAAAAGTTATCGGACTACTGAAAAATGAGCCCTAAGAAGACATGGCTCAAAGTGCTCTAAATGGTGTAAACTATCACCCCCATAAAGCTTTGCACCCAGCTTCCAAACACCCTGTACTACACACGTCAGGTACCTTTTAAGATGTCTCAGCAACGTGCATCGCTGCGAGTATCGCTTGCCGCAATGAACGCAATCGTGCGACTCTCCACCGGTATGGATACTCATGTGAAGTCGCAAGTTGTACTTCTTCGCAAACTTCTTCTTGCATATACTGTGAATAACAGGATTTAAGGATGATAAAGGGGTTTGGTAGAGTAAAAATAAATCGTACGAAAACCCTATGTCTGAGGTAAACAAAAGTAATTTCATGCATAGCGGATAAAAAAAAAAAAGCGCCGATTCTTTCTCATAACATATTTCATAAAGCACATTTCGTTACACGACTCTGACAAAATTGGAAATTAAGAATGAACATTCATCTGTTCGTTTCATTTCATTTTTACCCGACTGACTCAAAAGGAGGGTAATGTTTTCGCGCACATGTATGTATTTTACATTTATGTGTATAAATGTCCATTCCATCGTGACCTCCTGTAGCCTAAACCGATAAATGGATTTTAACATAAATGAGGTGTCGATAGATTCGTCTTAAGGATGCTGTTACAAATGGGTAGTCAAATGAATACTTTTTTACACAAAAGTATGTTTATTAACTAAAATGCTTTACATTCTTAAAATATTTTTTGGCCAAACTGTTGATAGATGTGCATGGTACGATTCTGAACTATACATATAATTTGAAATAGGTACATTTTCTCAATAAGTGTACCAAAGTAAAAAATTTCACTCCGGTACATTTATTGAGGAACTATACCTATCTAAAATTATATTTATAATTCAGAATCGTACCATGCACATCTACCAACAGTTTGGCCAAAAAATATTTTAAGAATGCAAAGCATTTTATTTAATAAACATACTTTTGTGTAAAAAAGTATTGATTTGACTACCCATTTGTAACAGCGTCCTTAATTGTGGGAGTTAGGTCACTCCCACTATATAATATATATATATTGCATCTGGAAATACCAAAAAAAAAGGGGGAAGGGGAAGGTTTTTTTCTAAATTTTCAACAATATTTGTATCAAATAAAAGCTAATGAGTCAATTAAAGCAAATAATTGAAAAGAGACAAACAAGCATTATAATCAATAGAATTTTGATATCGCAGGGGACAAACAAAAGTTACAACATATTTCAGGTTATTGGTTTGTCCCCTGCGATACCAAAATTCTATTGATTATAATGCTTGTTTCTCTTTTCAGATATGTTTTTACAGTTGTTTTTTTTTTTTTTTTAATAATTTGTTTCATTCGGTAGGCTAGTGACAGAAGCAGTGCCGAAATTCAATATCGTCGGAATGGTTCACTAATCAATTCATGTTTTACTTTAGATTCATTTTGCGTTCAAACATTACACTTCGAGTGAAAGATGTCAAATGAAAGGCAATCTTATTCGTCATTAGTTTGTATCTTCTTTTTTTTGTCTATATTGTACCACTGCCGGACAAAGACCTCCCCCAAGTCCTTCCAGGAACTCTTTTCCCGCGCTACCTCGAACTAGCCCTCACGGTACGGGTCCAGGTCATCGCGCCACCTCTTTCTGGGCAACGGCACCGTCCATCTCCAGGCACACAGACCGTTGCCCAACGGTCATCGTGCATGCGGCTGACCCACCCAATCCAATTTGAGCCTGGCAGCCTTCTTGCCTACGTTCATTATACACATTTTGGAACGCAGCGTGGTGTTCCGAATTTTGTCCTGTCTTTTTACATCTAGAATGCTGCGTGCCATTGCTCTTTGGCAAACTGCAAGGTGGAACTATTGCGGTTTGTTGAGCGACCAGGCCTGAGCACCATAGGTTAGGTTACTACCTGACCTGACTGACGTTGTCTTGTCCAAATTTAACTGTCAAAGTCAAACTGTGTATCGTTGAATTGTGTATTTATATTTTATTTCAAGGTGTGCCAGTGGACGTCATCGTGTCAACGTCGGCTCTGTCTCGCATGGGGTCGCAGCATTATGCTCAGCGATGGCCGTTTTGCGTGGATGTGACGCATCCCCCCGAAACTTGTTCCTTGAATTAATTTATTTTGTGTGGTGTGCTTTGCGTCATGTTCACCGCAAATAAACTTATTTTCTTTCTTTCTTCTTCTTTTCTCTTTTTCTTAAGAAAGAGAAAGTGTCAAATCTACGGATGCATTCAAGTAGTTTAATATATTACAGATTGCCATCCCTAGAATTGACAGCTAGAGACAGTTTGTATGGGAAAAAGAAAAATGTGGTTTTTACGTTTTTTCGTGAAAATTTCCCAATTTTTCTCTTCATAAGAACCTTCCTCGGACTCCAAAGAAAATTAAAAAAAAAAAAAAAAATTGCCGAATTGTTCCAGCCGTTCTCGAGTTTTGAGCTTATCAACACATTTAGCCATTTATTTTTATTTATATAGAGTATTTAATTATAAGTAAGGTACATACGTGCATGAGTACGGCTTCACTCCCAAATGCATCCTGTGGTGATATTGCAGTTCAGAACGAGACACACACAGCTTGCCACAAAAATCGCAAAGATAATCTTTTTCTTTCTTTATACCATGTTTCTGGAATAGAGAAATTAACACCACTATTTTTATATTATAATTGTCACTAACCAAAATATGGATATACCTTGTCAGAAATAAATATTTTGAATTGAATTGAATTGAATAATGCGGCGGTGGCTAAATGATAACAGCCGCAAGGGTGGATCGAAAGCTTAGCTACGCTATCTATGTTCTATGTTAAGGATTTGGTTTCCGCACTTGGTCATTCATGTGGACCATTGTGCGTGGGCCATGGCGGCCGTCGGGGGTTTATTCCAACCAGCCCACCTCCCTCCACAACTTAATCAATTCTTCGGGTCTGTTAAGAACATCTGTGAAAGATCGGGGTATTCCGAGAGTTTCTGTTCTAATCTGGATAACGCCTGTGCATTCAAAAGCACATGCGCAACGGTTTCCTCAGCCTCCATGCAAGCCCTGCACAGAGGACTGTCCGTTATTCCTATTGTGTGGAAGTGTTTGTTCAGTGAGCAGTGTCCTTTGATGGTCCCCGTCACCAGGCGCAGCTCGTTCCTGTCCAGACGTAATAACCGCCTAGTAAGCGTACCGTCCAGGGACGGGATGGCCTCCCTGGACTGCCTGCAACCTGGTGTTGAGGACCACCAACTCTCCGCTTGTCTATGGGTGAACTCTTGTAGCTACCTGCGTAACTGGTTAAAGGGAATGGGTGCGATTGGCTCAGATCCACAGACAGACATGCTGGATGCTAGCTAGTTCGTCAGCTGCGTTGTTACCCAGTGATCCGCTGTGTTCTTTTATTCACTGCGCTTAGCTACGCTTGCCGCGGTCGGTTTGTGGATGCCCTTTGTGAATAATACTTTGCCTGAGTCGAACCCAGGACCTCATGCTCAGCAGTAGCAAAATCCATAGATAAAGGTTTATAATTTACCTGCAAATGTAAAGCAAGACTTTTGGCACTGTCACATTTTTCATCGCAATGGACACATTGGTACCGTTTCATGCTTGACGACTGCGGATGTGTCGAGCTTGTGTGATTTTGTAGATATCTGAAAATAAGAACGTATGTTAACATCACAGTGTTCCGCTGAAAGGCAAGCAGAGGTGTACGGTACTATCAGTGGCGCATTTGCAGCAGTGTTGCCGTTAGGATGTTAGTTTGTAGCTGCATCAAAGAAAAAAGTTGCTAGTTTTGTAAATAAATTACTTTCGAAATTCCGTTAAAAGTGGCTAAAGTATTTTTGGCTTACTTTATCCTATTAACATTGTTAATATAATTTTAATAAGTGGATTTAATAAAACAATATTTAATAGTGTTGTTAAAAAATTAATAAAAACTGGTTACAAGTTTATAGCTAAAAACATTAAAATTAGTTTTTTTAGTATAAAATTAAAAATCAATTTGAAAGTTTACGATGTCATCTGAAAATTCTGGAATCTCTTCGTTAATGGATGATGTTATGGATGGTATTTCAGTTGGTTTCGTTTTTGTGACTTTTGTTAAAACTTTAGGTGGCAAAGAGTCATAAAAGTAGGTACCTATGTAGTAATAATCTAAAAAGTAGCCAGAAGTAGCTAGATTAATTTTGGTGGCTAAAACAGATAATTTTTTGGCTAAAGCCGTCGAAAATCCGCTAGATCTAGCCACACAGTGGCTAAAACGGCAACACTGATTTGCAATGTTGGCCACCCTAGGCGCCAGGCCTGTTGTAAGTAGGTACCAGCCGCCCCTTTCTCAGCACCCGTCACATAGACTACATAACGAATTTACTTTATTGCCAACTTTTATCGAAATCGAATCAGAAATTTAGTTAACTTAAATATAGCTGCTGGTTAGTTGCGATGATGTCTTTTTGTTTGATTTGATGATGTTTGCTTCATGTTTGATCCTATAGTAAAAGTTGTTCATAATGATGAGTACAGTGACCCCTTAAGAGGATATTGGTCAATAACCAGTAAACCATGTAAGAAAGTGATTTAGGAAGATTGTTGTTATACGATGCGGTGTAGTGCGGCCCGCCATAATGTGCGCGAGCCTTTAGAATATTTAGGTACTTTTAGTTATTTCTTGTTATCATCAGTAAATTTTTTGACAGATTGACCGCCCTAGGCCAGGTACCAACGAGCAAGTGAGAACGCGATAACTTGGAACGAAAAATAGTGTTCGGAAATTTCATAAAACTTGTTACAGAATAAACGTGTTTTTGAGTAAGCCTTACAAGTTTGTGAAATAAATGTTTGTCATTTAGAATCTCCATTACATGTGCGAGCTTTCTACGTAGATGTTTTATTTACTTTTACAATTTATGAGTGCATTTTGACCGGCCAAAGTTCAGATAAAATTTGTGCAAAAAAGCAAATTTTTGGATGCTTATACTGAATTTGTTTTTCCAAATTATTATTTTTTGCTTTCGTAGACACCTAGATATAGTGCAAAAGATACCTATTAGTTCAAAAATTTCAAAGAAAGATGTGTTACAACGTCATAATCAAGTACGAACGTTTGTATGAAAAGTATAACGGGTTGGCCTTGGCCGCCCTTAAGGACGCTGTTAGAAATGGGTAGTCAAATCATTACTTTGTTACACAAAATAACGGTACCGAAGTAAAAATTTTCATTTTGGTACCTTTTTTGAGAAACTGTACCTATCTAAAATTATATTTATAGTTCAGAATCGTACCACGCACATCTATCAACAATTTGGCCATAAAACATTTTAAGAATGTAAAGCATTTTCTTTAATAGACATACTTTTGTGTAAAAACGTAATGATTTGACTACCCATTTGTAACAGCGTCCTTAAGTTGCTTTTTGTATACAGGGTGTCCCGTAAATAAAGGATATCCTCTTAAGGGGTCATTGTACTCATCATTATGAACAACTTTTACTATGGGACCAAACCGGAAATCACGAAAAAAAATGTATGTTCGCGTAACTCGTCTAAATGTAGGGAACAGCTGATTTTTTCGCGATTTCGGGTTTGGTCCTAAAGTAAAAGTTGTTTATAATGATGAGTACAACGACCCCTTAAAAGGTTATCCTTTATTTACGGGACACCCTGTATGTTTACCGGTCCAACTAGCCCTAGGCCAAACCGGTTTATCCTTCGTGTTATATGTCGCAGCCAACTAGCTTAATTAGACGTTTAGTTAACAGCCTAGGCTTATAAGTAAAAAAAAAAAAAACTAGCATTGGATCTATTACCTACCCCCCAACCAGTAACAGACGCTCCAATTTGTGCACAAAAATACAAACAAATCAGAGGGGCAATTCTCGTATTTTTAACAACGTTCACAATCTCATCCCAGTCTCCATCTGTCAAAAATTGTATAGCGTTTACCTACATTTTTGACATTTGATTGTCGCTGGCAAGAGATTGCGACTTGAATTTGAACGAATTTAGGTACGAGAATTGACCTTCAGGTTTATTGGATACCCATAACGTTCCTGAAATAATTTAATGTACCGGTCATCTTAGTATGATATAGTGAATTCACCCCATCAGTCTGCGGAAGGCTGTCCCTTACACCCTGTAGTTAGATTTCAACATCGCGCGTTCGTATTTCCGAAGATAGACGACGACTCCCGAAGCGCATACTTTTTTTTGGATATCTGTATCTTTTCTTGTAATGGAGTTTTATTACCAGACTGCGGCGAACCCAAAATGGAGGGTTATGTGTTTGACCTGTATGAATGTATGTCCGTCCCTATGTTCCCTCGTAACTACTAAACGGCTGAACTGTTTAAAAAATCTCCCAAACCTATAGAGTGGGGTATCAAAATGAAGGGTTTTAAAAGTTGAAAAATATATACAAATTATATGTTTAAATGTAATTTGGAATAGGAATTGAAAAAACATTATTTACAATCCTTTTATGGGCAGTTGTGTAAAAAATAAAACAATCCCGCACTTTTGGAGTTATCATCACCCAATTATAAGTTGTCATTGTACGCAACAGTTAATTAATATAATTTAATTCTTTAAATAGAGTGACAAACCCAGAATTTTACTGTTTTGAAAGATAATTCCAAGAACATCTTGATTCCATCTTTTTTTAAAGTTCCCTTTTTACGCAGTCGGGTAATTAATTTTTTAAATATTTTTTTTTTTAATTTTCTTTTAATTTATTCCTGTACACTAACCTGGACAGAGGGAAGGCGACGCCACATATATTGCAGACGAACGGCTTCTCTCCGGTGTGGAGGTTCTGGTGTTGATCATACCAGGTCTTTATGTTGAAACCCTTTCCGCATGTCTTACAAGTATACTGGAAAAGGAGAAATAAATAGGTTAGGTATTGTCAAGTTTTACCAATGGAATCTTCCTACTATTATAAATGCAAAAGTTTGGATGGATGGATGTTTGTTACTCAATCACGCCAGAACGGCTGAACGGATCTGGATGAAATTTGGCACAGAGATAGGAATGCTATTCCAGGCTACGTAGGCTACTTTTTATCCCGGAAAAATGTACGGTTCCCATGGGATAATTTCCTACATCCACCCGGGCGAAGCCGCTGGCAAAAGTTAGTGATATTATAGAACAAATTCGCTTTTCGTGAGTTACCGCGTTGTTCCTGTGCAACGGATTTTGATGCGGTTTTCACCATCATTTTGTGAATTTATTCCATAAGGTTTACGTGTAAGTAAAATACATTAATATTAACATTACAAGAAATCTCGATGTTTTGTAAAATCGTAAAAGCTGCAAAGCAGGGGCGGATTGCTAGTGTTCAATGAAACACTAATTGAGGCACATAACATAATCAGCCTATAACGTTCCCACTGCTGGGACACAGGCCTCCTCTCTGTGAGAGGGAGTGGGCCGTAATCCACCACGCGGGCCCAGTGCGGGTTGGCAGATGTCACGTGTCTTCGAATTTTTGATTCTAGGACATGCCGGTTTCCTCACGATGTTTTCCTTCACCGTTTTGAGAGCAGTGGTGATGAAATAATTTACACAAAGTAAAGCGCCTGCCTGGGTTCGAACCTACGACCTACAACTCCACAAGTCGCGACCGTTACCACTGGGCCACCACTGCTCACAAAATTTTGACAATTATAAACAATCATAAACAAAATTGAGGCAATTCAGTTTTATTTAATGTTAAACATAAGCACTAAGTAGGTAGCCTTAAGAAGGTTCGGCAGTGGTAACCCGCGCAATTCAAATTTTCATGCGTTTTTTGCAATTTGCAGGTCAGTGTCAGGTTATCTTGATCAAAATATTACGAAAAAAAAAAAATCGTTTATTTCTCCACTACGTAATGAAAACTTACTGGAATACATAATTTGTGTATACAAAAATACATTGATGTTGTGGAGACTGGAGCCTGTACTAGGAATACCTGTGTTATAGGTCTCCAGGCCTCCAAACTACACGGACAAGTCACAGTAATACAAATTATTCATGAAAATGTTGGGAATAAAAACAATTTAAGACAAGGAATAACAAATAATTAATTAAACAGCATTAGTAGGGTCTGTTGGTGTGGGGGTGTGTGTGTGTGAGAGGGTGTTTGGGTGTGTAGTGAGTGTGTGATATTTAAAACTGGTCTCCTAAAATGTAATATGTAGGACATGTTGAGCTGCGTTTTTTAAGTCTCTCTGTGGCTTCATAATCGTGGGATTGAAGCCAATTTCGGACTTTTATTTTTACAATTGAATATGGATAAGGAGTAAATGGAAATGGCTTTATTGACTTTGTTGTAAAGGTAATCTCCTAGGAAACAAAAGAGTCTAAGGCTGAAGCTGGTTTTGAAGGATCTTTTTTTTTTTAAATTTATTTACTGAAATAACAATACAGCGATGTTTCTTAAATATAAACTCGCCAAACTTTTACGTTTGATGGCGAGACGCGCTCTTTTACATTAATCAAAAAAAAAAAAAACAATGAACCACCTTACGTACACACAGCAGCAGGTCAAGCTACTACAAACTATCAAATTTTCTCATTCGACTTTGAATTTAACTATCAACATTTTAAGGTTTAAAATCTTGATTTACAGACTGTGTGTTTGCGTCTCTTGTTCAGGATTTCAACAGGATTGTATGGAAGTTGAGTATGCCTGCGAATGATAGTGCTGAAGATGAATAATTGGCGAACTGTCAGTACTCTGTACCGCTGGTAAAGTACTTTTGTTGGAAAAAGAAGCTTACGACTAACTTTAAGAACAGCTCTCTGAGCTCTCTCCAACTTCAGCAAAGATGTCTTTGGGGCTCCGCCCCATGCCGTTATGCAATATGATAAGATTGACTGAACTAGTGCATAGCATACAGTGTCAATTGTCTTAGTTTCCGCCACATGGTGCTAATTCTTGAAAACAAATATCAATTTTCGCGTTCTCGCTGAAAGTTCGTCTACGTGCGGCTGAAAACTAAGACGATTGTCAATGTGAACACCCAAATATTTGATAACAGCCGTTCTTTTCAGAGAAGGACATGAGCAAAGGATTGTATTGCGGGAAAGAGCATGTGTGTGATGTTATTGAACGATTTGTATAAGATGGGATTGCATGATTAGTTATGGAAAAGGGAATGTACATAGATTTGGACACGTTAAGAGTGAGTTTGTTATTTTTTAACCACTCTGCAACCATATTAAAACCGAGCTGAGCATTTCACTAGGCTTCTTCCCAGGAGTCCGCATGAAACAGTAGAGCTGTGTCGCCCGCAAAGGTGATGATCCTGCCACCACGCAATTTGAGTTTACAAAGGTCGTTGATATACGTCAAAAATAAAGTGGGCCCAAGTATACTGCCCTGTGGTACCCCATACGTGATGTCAAGATCATCACTGCATACATCACCAATCCCGACACTCTGCATGCGGTTTGTGAGGTAATCAGAAAATAAGTTGCATGCCTCTCACTCCAAACTCCTCCAGCTTCTCGAGGAGAAGCGGGGCAGAGACTGTGTCAAAAGCTTTTGCTAAGTCTAGAAAGACCGCCAGTACCTTTTAAATACCATCGAGATTTGTGGAAACAAAGTTCACCAGTTCTTGGACGGCTTCGCTAGTTGACTTTCCGGACCGGAAACCAAACTGAGAAGGTGATAACAGTTTGTTTGACTCGAGGTATTTAGTTAATCGTTTGTTTATTAGCCTTTCCAGAATCTTGGATACCGTTGGCAAAATGGAAATAGGTCTAAAGTTATTCACACAGCCCCTGTCCCCCCCTTTATGTATAGGGTGGATTTCAGCAAGTTTAAGAGAGTTTGGGAAAATGCCAGTTGAAAAGGCAAGATTACAAATATATGTCAAAGGTGAAAGTATAATCTCTGTATAACGATTTAGAAAGATAGCAGGGATGTCGTCGCGACCAACCGCACAGTCGTTTTTAAATTATGATTCGCGACTATGAGAAGAATTAGAGGAGAATAAGGGAGTGAATGAAGAATGAAATAAAGAGAAAAATGAGAGAAAGAAAATAAGAGATGTGACTCAAAATGTGAGCATAGGAAATTTCAAAATGTTCCTTATCCCAGACTTATTATTTTTTTTCACAATGGTGGTACTAGTTAGCAGCTCTACTAGTCTTAAGAAGATAGGAGACGAACTCAAACCCAGCGCAATTTACGTTACCCATAGTGCGACGCCGAAACTACTTTAGGGTATGATAGCCAACATAAAATGAGTTCCTGCATGAAAATTATGTTGCCTTAGATAATATAACAAATGCAAAAAGTTTTAAATTATTGCTACAAATGCTCACAAACCTTGTACTCATCCAAGTGTCTATTCTTATGCTCTGTCATTGCCCCTTGGTAAGCGGTGGTGAATCCACAGTTGTATGGGCACTGCAGTTTGATGCCGTTGTGTGCTCTAGAGTGTCGAACTATGTCACAAACTCTCCTGTATGTTCTGCCTGTCCATGAAATAGACATAGCTCATGAATTAACTAACTCTTTTATTATATCACAAAACCTATAGTATAGGCCTACACAGTTTTAATAGTCGGGTTCTTAGGGGTCTGGTTGGCTTTTTAAAGAGCAATTTACTATACAAACTTCAAAAAATACAAATTCAAAATTATTTCTTTTAACATAAACCTACATGGGCACTTATGAAACATCAGAAACACGGTGCATGGTTCCAATTGTTTGTTTCCTGTGGAGAAGATTTGGCAAAGAACTCCATTACTGTTTTAAAAATTATTGTCTTATGAAGCTAGGTAGTCTATGAGATTACAGAGAACACACAGAGAACACACACACAACACAACAAAACAATGATTCACAATGATTTTGTATAATGGTCTCATATAAGTTCTTTATATCAACCTGCAAGGGTTTCCCATAAACATACATACAAGAGCCAGAGCTGCATACGAAGTTCGGTGAACTTCATATGCAGCTCCGGCTTCATCGGACGACTGTATGATGTATAGACTGTGATAATACCATGTCTGTAATCCCCAAAGGTAACAACAGAAGGTGGGTGCAGGTGGTGGTAGTGGTTGGAAGGTGTACAGATAGCACACCCACATTTCCCCCCAGTTATGTTTCAAGTCCCATGCAATTGCCATTAACCGGGCACCAATTCAGACTGCTACTGAGTATTTTTTGATAAAAAAAAAACCCCTATAACAATTTGCCTGACCTGGGAATCGAACCCAGGACCGCACATTCAGCAGTAACACTTGAAACTATTTGTCCAACGAGGCAGTCACCAATAAAATAACAGGTATTAATATCTTACCGCAAAGTTTACAAATCAACGGTCTCTCATCACTCTCATTGGTGTGTTCCATAACATGTTTTACAATATCTTTCTTCACGTTACATGTTTTTTCACAGTTGTCGCAGCTGTATATAGTCTTATCCTCCAATTTATGTTCTGTATAAATTTTATTACCAGTTTGTTTTCTGTAGTGTTCAGCATAGTAATGTTTACTGAGGTCTTTTTGAGAACTACATTCTATTAAACATGTGAGACAAGTGAAACCTTTCACATATTCAACAGTTTCTGGATTTTTAAACTTTTTCCTTTTAGAAATTAAACTCTGTAGAGGTCTAAATTTTGTTATCTTATTAAATGGAGCAGTGGTATTAATTTCCTGTTCTTTCGTAATTGAGGGCAGTGTTATTTCATCATCAGAACTGCAATTTGTCTCGCTAATATCATCAGACAATTCTTCTTTTTTTAAATGACCATAATCCTCAAGGTCTGATTTTGTATCATCTTCAAATTTCACATAATGTGTTTCTATTTTTACCTCGTTTTGTTCACCTTTAAAGTTTGTAATTATTTTTGAATAATAATCTTGTAATAGGCCATTTCTTGAGTAACATTGTAATTTATTTTCATTGTCTTGGACAGATAAACAGAACTTAATGATTTGCGATATTTTTTTAAAGCATTCCTTGCATAAATTGCTCGGGAACGAATCTTCAGTTGGTATCTGAAAAGGACAACCAATCTCAAACACTATGGATGAAGCTGAGAATAAAGACAAGAATCTTATTTTACATTTCATTGTGTTCCTATTTCAGGAAACAACTACAGGATACTTATAGCGCTGTATGGGTCAGTGGGTCGTCTTAGGGTCGGAGTTCATCATAATTATTTAAAATACCTACGAATCATGATCAAAGCACACAACTGCTAAGCAAAGATTTAATTTTTGTAAAAATGTAAACGCTTACTTCTATCGTTAGAAATTTTTGAATGTTATAGAGTATATCGCATTCTTGTAAACTGCACATGTTTTTAATAGATACTTTCAAACAAAATCTGCATATTTTCTCCATGTTTCATTTTCTTGACAAAAACATGCAAAAAAAACAAAAAAATACTCAAAATATGAACACGACACGGCAAAACTTTGACAAACCCACAGATTATGGGTAGAGATGCTACCACAGAGTACATTTGTATATAGGAGGATGGATGGATGATGGATGCTACGCGACAAACCCTGAAGAACAAACCACAGAACATACCGTTCCAGCTATCGGCGTCGCATGAACACAAAATACCAGCATTGCGTTTTGTTTTCTCTTTCTAGTTTTGAAATATTAATGAAACAGATGGCATATTATATCATTAGGTCCATGCATTTAATTCGTGGTCGCTGGAACGAGCAAGGCCGAGTTATTTTGACAACTGTTTTTTAACCTTTTGAACGCCAGAGCGTAAACGCATCGGCGCCCCTTCCACGCCAAGCCACAAATTCAGCGAAAATACCTACAAAAAAAATAGGGATTCCAACATCTTGTCGACAAGTTATCGAAAACCTATTAACCTTTTGAACGCCACGGTCGTGTATAGCCGACAAATGAAAACGTGCCCAAAACGCCACCGTCGTGTATAGACGACAAGAAAACGACATTTTTAATCATTGCTTTTCGTTCCATATTTTTAAATAAAATATTACTCGTTGCATTATTCTTTTATTTATTTTACCCTATTTAGTATCATACTATCATTAAACACCGGTTACAAAGTTCTAAACAACCTAAAAGCAGACATTAGAACTACAAACGAATAAATCAAATAATAATAAGGTACAGCACTAAGCTCGTTCATGACGTCATCCGCTGTCGGGAAGAGCCGACTGTGGCGTGGCTGGCAAGACTTTTGACAACTTCCTCGCATGCGAGTAGGGATGTGACATTGTGGGACATAATAAATAATAATCGTATAGTATTTATAACAATTTATTATTATTAACTATTACCACCGATCATAATAATAAGTGTAGGAAATCACTAGCAGTCTCCTGTAGCGCTAATGACGTCACCGCTTGACGTCTATTCCCGACTGTGGCGTACAGGTCACTGTTTATGCACTTTTGCGTAGGGATGCGCGAGAGTGGACAGTAAATTATCAATCGATAGATATCAATTAGGATGTTTTACACAATTCTATAAAAATTATGCATTAGGAATGTTCAGATACGATTAATTGTCATTAAAAAATAATTGTCAAAGTAATAGTAAGCTACTTTTAATAAAATATTTCATATATTTAAAATTTAAGTTACCTTACTTACCCATCACTAGCTGTCGTGTCTTGCCGACTGTGGCGTGAGGAAGAACACTTTTTTACGGATTTCGATTAACAATTTTTAATGATTGTTTTTTCTAGTGAAATGTAACCAATAAATATATGTTTGTGCCATTTTACAATATTTCATTAATGTAGTTTTAAATAATAGGAAAAAAAAAACACAGAAAACTTAATTTAGTATATTTATTTTGTACTTTAAAAATGTCGTTTTCTTGTCGTCTATACACGACGGTGGCGTTTTGGGCACGTTTTCATTTGTCGGCTATACACGACCGTGGCGTTCAAAAGGTTAATGTTGCCCTATATGAAGTGTAGATTACCATCACTGGTATTTTTTTTTTAATGTAAATACTACTATTTTTTTTTTTTAAGTTAATTACGTAATTACGTTGTTGTTTTGTTGTGAATGCTGTGTATACCTGTAATATGCATACATACCAGTAACTTTATTGTTATTGCTTTGTATTATTTTACTGTTTATACTGCTGTTGGTGTACATAATAAATAAATAACAATGCATAAAGGAAATCTTCCAGCTGAATTCTTATTTCTTAAACCGGCGCTATACCCCGACTTCGAGACCAATTTGGTTTCTTAAATGCCGTGGCGAATATGTCGTTCTGTACTTCACAATATGTTATGCTGGCTAATCAATCGAAGCTGGACCTTATTCCACATTTATTATGTCTGGGCGATAAGGGCGTTTCCGTAAGCTGAGGACAAAACGAGAACAGTCAGCCTTGTAAAACATCTCCAATCATCCAACCGTTCTTCGTTAAATAGACGCAAACACTTACCCCGTTTCACTTCCTCTACTCGCACACAAATTCACAATATTGCACCAACGACAATACGTATTAAGTATCGTTAGAAATTTCCAAACCATACTGGCTTTAATTTTCAGAAATTATGCAAATTAATTACGGACCCACCGTTAGTTTTCTGTCTTCACCAATTGACGTCCCCGGTAGGTATTCTCATTTTAATTTATATTAGGTTGGGGAAAAAGTCTTTTCGCATTATAGTATGTATGAACTTAAAATAAAATCTCTTTGGCTATACTATTTGTATCTGGCTGGTTTTGGTATCATTGAAAGTTTAAATTTTAAAGAACATAATTCCAAATTCAAATTAGGAAAAAGTGTGATTTTCATTTGTTTTTCGTACTGTCAAGATGAGTGAATCTAATGAAGAAATTCGATACGTTTTAAAAGTTTACTACAAAAAAGGTAAAAATGCAACGCAAGCCGCGAAAAAAATTTGCGATGTTTATGGACCCAGTGCAGTATCTGTGAGAGTAGCACAAATTTGGTTTAAGCGTTTTCAGTCCGGTAATTTTGATGTCAAAGATGCACGTCGCTCTGGTCGCCCTATTACGGTTAAAATGGATGCCATTTTTGAAAAAGTGGAGCAAGATCGGCATATCAGTAGTTACGACGTAGCTGAAGAACTGGGAATTGACCACAAAACAGTTTTGGCGCATTTGAAAAAAACTGGGTACACAAAAAAGCTCGATATTTGGGTACCTCACGAGCTCACTGAAAGAAACCTAATGAACCGTGTACTCATTTGTGATTCTTTATTACGACGTAATGAAACCGAACCATTTTTGAAGAAGCTGATAACTGGTGATGAAAAGTGGATCACGTACGACAAGAACGTGCGAAAAAGGTCGTGGTCAAAGGCCGGTCAGGCTTCACAGACTGTGGCGAAACCCGGGTTAACTCGCAACAAGGTGATGCTGTGTGTGTGGTGGGATTGGAAGGGCATTATTCATTATGAGCTGTTACCACCAGGCAGGACCATCGATTCTGAACTCTACTGCGAACAACTGATGAGATTAAAGCAAGAAGTTGAGAGAAAGCGGCCGGAATTAATCAACAGAAGGGATGTGGTTTTTTATCATGATAACGCTAGACCTCACACATCTTTAGCCACTCAGCAAAAATTAAGAGAGTTTGGCTGGGAGGTGTTAATGCATCCGCCGTATAGTCCTGGCCTTGCACCTTCAGATTTCCACCTGTTTCAGTCTCTTCAGAATTCTTTAGGCAGTGTCAGGTTAACATCACGAGAGGACTGCCAAAACCACTTGTCGCGGTATTTTGATCAGAAGTCCCAAAATTTCAATAGCAATGGGATCATGTCCTTACCTACAAGATGGCAAAAAGTTATCGAACAAAATGGTACCTACATACTTTAGATAAATGTAAATAATGTATATTAAAAAATGTTTTGAATTTTCTTAAAAAATGCGAAGAAACTTTTTCCCCAACCTATTATATACTAGTCTATGGTAGGTGTCATTATTTTACTACCACCGTCACTTCTCAATCGTCCAACAATATGCTATTATAACTTCTGTGGCGAGCCTAGTAACGCCATCTAGCATTGGACTCGAGAAATAAATTATCGATCATTACACCAGTTTTCGAGGAAGTGTATTGTAAAAGGAATTTTGTTATACGCTAGCTATGCCTAGCTAGCGACATGGCATAGCTATCTGCGAAAATAATAACTTGAACCCACTGGTTCAGGTTGTATTTTTCGCAGTACCATGCATCACCATCACATGAAATGACTAAGATTCAAATTCGTTGCATTTAGTAACTTATCGTACGTCGTAACTACGTACTACCGTCAGAGTTTAAGTTGAATGGCGCGTACGGCGTACCTCGCACTTGCAAAATTAAAAAGATGAAATGCAGGCACGTCATGCAAACAAAATGGTGCCTGTATGATGTCTTTGGTCTTCTTCTTCCCTCGTTTCGCATATTGGCATGATCTATTTGAGAATATCTCGTGCTGCATGCTGGAACGAAGAATATAAACCAGTTGGCAGTGGCGAACTAAGCCTATCTGGGGTCCGGTGCGGAAAAACCATAGATAGTTTTTTCATATTTATATGGGGAGAACTAAATGCCCCCAAGGAACAAACGTCGAAATATTTATGTATGTTTTTTTTTAACAAACGAGTAGTGAGTTAAGTCTCTCACACATGTCCGATATTGACAGAGTGAGATGGGTCATTGGTCGGGGTGGGGCCAATGCCTTTGTTTTGTTTTAAAATTGTTAAAGCCCGTTCATATTGAATACTTCTAAAATTTACTGTACAGGAGATATGTCCGCCATGACTCACGCACAAACAATATCGTCTGGTTCACTCACTAAAACACGTGCGACGCGCAGGTAGGCGATGACTTAACTGAATGTGTACATGTAACTACAGCGTTTGGTTCTTTTTTTTTTTTTTGGAATGGCATCTCGTAGTGTGACCATGAGAGGTCTCGACTACTTAACCGGACTTTCCTGTGGGTGCCTTTAAGCGAGCTCAAAAGCCTCCAGCCAGGGGCATAAAATACTAACTAAACTTATAAACAAAACGACTGCGCACTAAGGGCACCCCCTTTGGGGTACGGACCTCGGCTTAGGGAGTCGTTGTCATTGACCATTGATAAACAAGGCAAAGCAATAGGCTGGATCAAGTTAGGGGAATTATTATTATCAGGGGAGTTTAAAGCTACAGGCTCAGCTACGCCACCAGCTGGCTCGATTAAACCGATCAAGGGACATGAATGCGCGCGATGGGCCTCGGCGGCGAGGCCGGAATGTAGATCTGTGTTTGTGTTTGTGGACGGTGCTAGTGTCCCTACTACTTTCCTGGAGGAGGGTGATAGGGTCATCGGGTTCAGAGCGTTTGGTTCCACACAGGCACGATCTTTATGTTGATTACGTGGACCAATAGCAACGCACTTAAAATTGTCGGTACTCGTTTGTTAAAAAAAAACAGACTATAGCACATTACCTCGAAAAGGTTAGCTTTTCTTTTGACTATTGATACAGAAATAGGAGATACTTTGTCGACAACAGAAAAGCTAGAGCATAAGATGAATAGAGGACGGTAGAGCGAGCGAAACGAGCTCGAAAATTTTTGCACCCCGCAAAGTTTAAAATAATTTTGCACATTTATACAGAAATAGGAATTACTTTGTCAATAATACTGTACAGAAAAAATTTAAAATGCATGCAAGTGAGCTCGAAAATTTTAGAACCCCATCCCAGATAGGTACCTAAAGTTTTCTTTTAACTATTCGTACATAAATAGGAGTTATTTTGTCGACTTACGCAAAGAAATCTGAGAAAAAAGAGAATGTAGGTTGTAAGAGCGAGCGAAGCGAACTCGAAAATCGTAGCACCCTACTTTTATATTTACCATGCGTAGGGGGGCCCTAACTTCAAACTGTCTTTTACTTACTGAACATATTTTGGTTGCTCTACGATTAAAAAGTATTGACTGGGATGGCTATGGCTAAACAAAGTTTCCACCATGAGGGCACTCGCTCGACTTACTTGAATAGGTAGGTATATGTACTACTAACTACTACAAAACATTCAGATGACGGAACTGATAGTTATATTTGTCATATCCTGACAAACTCATGAACTTAACTGGAATTAAAAAAAACACAAAGTGATGCAGACTCACATTGCAATGGTTTAAAGGGTATTATTTAGCGATAAGATAAGAAATTAGCCACAGTAGGTAGGTTTCTACTAATCTGTTTTTTAAATACCATGGATGGCTATGGCTGATGGTATTCAATGGAATATCAGTTGGAAAGTTTAAAGGAAGCGTCCTCTGATAAATGTAGGTACATCCCGTTCAGCGCAAAGATTATAAAAATAAACAGAACTGACATGTAGGTTGATCATATAAAATTCATTTAAACTATAATTTATACATCAATATTTTTTTGCTAAGTATCATCAGGATTTTATATGACTTTGTACTCGTAGGTAGTAATTAGAAGTACCTAAGTTGTTATAGTAGTGGCGGCCCAGTGGTAACGATCCCGACTTACGAGTTGTAGGTCGTGGGTTCGAACTTAGGCAGGCGCTTTACTTTGTGTACATAATTTCATCACCACTGCTCTCAAAACGGTAAAGGACAACGTCGTGAGGAAACCGGCATGTCCTAGAACCAAAATTTTGAAGACATGTGACATCTACCAACCCGCACTGGGCCCTCGTGGTGGGTTACAGCCCACTCCCTCCCACAGAGAGGAGGCCTGTGTCCCAGCAGTGGGAACGTTGTAGGCTGATTATGCTAAGTACTTATGCGGGCTGAAGTTACAACAAAAACGTTTATGGCTGTATGAAAACCAAGAGGAGGACAGAACTAAGTTGTTCATGATATTTAATTTCAATAAATAGACAAAGAAAACGCATCATGCTTATTTATCAGATTCACAAACCGCAAAGAGCGTTCTCCGGAGAGTTCATTTGCTATTATTTTTACTGAAAATAAGGATCAATACTAGCAGCTGTTGCCCGCGGCTTCGCTCGCGTGGATGTCAATACTTCCCTATTTGAATCTTAAAATTAAAGAAACCTAAGTTACTTTTTATAGTATCAGCTATCTGTCAGTGAAAGTCCCATCAAAATCGGTCCGGCCGTTTCGGATATTAACTGGAACAAACAGAAAGACACAGACAAACATTTTAAAAATTGTTTTTTGTTATAAGAACCGTATATACTTTTATAATATGCATTTAGTAAAGAGCTGTTATTTTGACATTATAAACCAATTATAAACAGACATTTCAATTTAATTTATTTGTATAGATAGATTCCAGCTATCGTGATTCTGCGTAGGAACATATTTAGGGTTGAAATACATTCAATTTTATCTAATACAGCTAGTATTTTTGCCCGCGGCGTCGCCCGCGTGGGGTGGCTGGTAATTAGTGACCGATACTTAAACACATGATTGCACTCATGATAACAAACAACTTTTACTATGGGACCAAACCTGAAATCGCGATAAAAAATGTTTACGTCACCCTAAAAACCAAAAAATCTGCTCTATGCGTATGCTCTTCGTTGGTCCTTAGTCCTCACTGAGCCGTAGGCATTATATAAATCCGATGTAGGATCTACAATCGGGCTTACTCTTTGGTTGGGTTGGATGTGAACAACATACAAGAATAAATGAAACAACATTTAAAATAAGTGCGCAACGACATCCAGTCTAGTCCTAAAATATGAAGTGACATAAAAATTATTTATTATTTTAAATAGTATAAAATATTAAGAAATAATATTGTGCTACATCAGAATAGTATTAAAGTGCAAAATGTTTATAAAGTGTTTATTATTGTTATTTGTTCTCAGTTTTGTTGAAGCAGGTAATTTTTTAATTTTTTATTATTAATTTAAGTAATTAAGTTATGTGTCTAACTTATTATATTTTATTACCTTATTAGACATGATAAGTTCAAAAATATGATTTTACACTATTAGCATTTAAAACAAAAATATTATACAGGTACCTATACAAATTGGATTATATAGATAGATAAAATATAATAAAAGGAATGAATTTACCTATAATTATTACTGTGCTAAAATTAAAATTAAGTACCTACCTACACAAAATAAAATATTAAAATATTTTTTAATATAATTGGTAAGTAGTGGCTATTTGGACATCGTGAAATAGGGCCTTAGTGTTACTTATCAAAGTACCAAACAGGAAAAAATAAGTTGAAACAAAACGATGCACTTATCAACACTTGAACAACCCTTCACTTCTCTGCCTTTTCCTTCCTTATGCTATTTAGGTTATTTATAGCACATAGGAATTAATAAATCAGTCAACAATAATAACAAAATATTAGAATATAATAATTAAAAAAACTTGTATTAGGTACGCTTTTCAAATTAGTCATTGTTTCTTATATCTAATTTACATGCATACAAATATGTATGTATGTAAATTACGCCTTCCATACATCACGCCTTCTTCCCATGGGGGCAGGAAGAACAGAACGCCACCTGCTACGATCCTTACAAACTTCTTTTACCTCGTTCACGGTTATATATTGTAGGTATAAGGAGACGAGTGTGTGTAGCCACAATTGAATTGTAAGTTAATCATATGAGCGTTTTGGATGGTATGTCTGTTAGCTCGTAAGACCAATTGAATAAATAAAAAAAAAATATATTTCCACGCTGTTAAACGTTGGTCGCCGTTATTATCTAATTTATTAAAGTAGGTACTTAATTACCTAAAAAAAACCCAATTTTCTAGTTCGGATATCAAATGAAAGAAAAATATGTTGATGAATATACATGTTGATGGATGGAGAGGGAGAGGAAGGCCAAAAAAAAAGATGGATGGATTGTGTGCGGAATGATATGAAAGAGAAGGGAGTGAATGGTAGCGTGACGGTTGACAGGGGAGAATGGAAGAAGAAAACGTGTTGCGCCAGCCCCACGTACATGGGATAAGGGCAGGAAGATGATGAAATGAATGAAAAATTATTATGAATGGATTAACTAACTCGCATTTTAGGCAGGATGGTGCTTAGATACCTACTAGATACATCAGCCAGGGTGCTTTTTCTATCCAATTCTTATTCTTCTGTAATGTTTTATTGATCGCGTCTTGAGTAAGATTAGGTAATTCAAGATTTTGGGGGTTGGTAACTCAACACCTACAAAAGGCCGCTTTATACTCATAATAGTTATTATACCTAATCATTTTAAAGTCACTTGTAATAAGTGATTAGGTAGTTATTTATGTGAAGCTGTTTTCAGCATTTGATAAAGCTTCATACAGCGTATGATTTTTGGTTTCTGTTCACTTCCGTTGCTATCTCGGTTATGTCCATCCGCCTGTGACTGCGTGGGTTTATTTCTCGTGACAAAAAAGAAAAAGAACTACTTAACAAATATGCTAGATGATGTTGATGGCTAGATGTAAAGTCAAACTACTCACACAAAGTCCCTTTTATTACATTTTTAATTGTTTCCCGCCAATTCGTCTGCATATATTTTGCATTTCATTATTTGTTTATACAAATACCCACCATACGCAAAATACGCGCATTGACGTGGAGTTACGGATACCAGCTCGTATTACTTATTACCTATTATAAAAATACCCAGGATGAAAAGTAGACTATGTGCTTCTCCAGGTCCCCTCCTATTTGTCTAACAATTGGTTCAATGGTTTATGCGTGAAAAAGTAAAGAGTTACTTTCGCATTTGAGGCGTGACGGAACAAAAGTCGTTACCAATTGACCAGAAGTATGATTTTTTTTGTTTTTTTTTTTTTCGGTTCTCAAAGTTGAAATACACATCCAAATACTAACAGACCGCTTCAAAAACTGGTAAATCTTACTGAAAAAATATGTTGAAGTCGATGGTTTGATCAAAACCCTACAAATACATTATTATTACTATCATTTCGAGGTATGGTCAAATCAAAACGATTTTTCTTGATTGATCTTTGTAGAATATTATCATTGTGAACGCACCTAAACTCCTGTCTATAGATCTGTCTGTCAAGAAAAATCGATAAGTACGGTCAGCAACAGAAGTCGGTTAACACTGCTACTTTTTAACATCATCTAAATTAACACAAAATGATTCGATAAACTGTTTTTTTTTCGTTTAACTGTTAAGAGTTAACGTTCATAAAAAGTTAAGTACTTCTGTTCCGATTTGAATTAAATATTTCGCTTAATAATTAAGATTAAAAAACTTCAACTGTTAATCGACTTTTGTTGCTAACTGTACCTATCGATAAAATCCAGAATGGCTTGATCTAAACCCCATAAATCCAAAACGGCTTGAACAAAAATCGCTACCTCCATATTCCTTTGCTTAATATCTCGTTAATAACAATACCTAGGTATTTTCTAAAACATTTCACTACCTTCATTATCATCATTTCAGCCGAAAGATGTCCACTGCTGGACACTAAGACTGGGCATAGGCCTCCAACCAAGCACCTTCACTGCCATATTCAAAAATAATCTATATCTATACCGACTCTATAGAAAATAAAGTCGCTTTTCGTGTGCTGTGTGGCCGCGTTGTTCTTCTCTACGCAACGGATTTTGATGCGGTTTTCACTATAATTTAGGGAATGTATTCCGAAAGGTTTATACCTATGTACAATACATTAATATTTAACTTATATATAATATAGAAACCTTCATGTTTTGCCAAGTTGTAAAAACCATGCGAAGCTGGGCCTGGTTGCTAGTAATTAATAAAAAATGAAGTCGCTTTTCGTGTGTCTGTGTGGGCGCGTTGTTCTTAAGTAGGTACGCAACGGATTTTGATGCGGTTTTCACTATCATTTAGAGGATTTTTTCCGGTAGTTTATATGTAGGTAACAATAATTATAGAAAAGTAAAAATCGTGCGTTCTTGTTCGTAACATTAAATATGTATATTATTGTGTACAGTTTTTATCATTTCCTTTTAATCAGTATAATTTGATTTATTCAATTCGAAATTACTAATGATTAAAAATACCAAGTGCTTTATAGTTTGTATACAGTTGGTAATTAGCTTCTTGATAACATATATATTTGAATAATTAATTAATTATTGAAGCTTAGTTATGTTCATTAAAATGGATCAAAGTGTTAATATTAAATATGTATTCTCCTAAAGCGTGCATAATAAAGAGTAGGTATTTAATTCTGTATATTCTACGTGGTCGAGTCTGTTGTATAGTGCAGTAGTGCTATTCTGTACAAATCTCACCGTGAAAATTTAGGTGAAGTGAGCGTGAAGTGAGCTGTCAATAGTGTCAATCCCTAGCATCAGGTAGAAAGACAACGCACTTCACCTAGGTTTTCACGGTGAGATTTGTACAGAATAGCACTGCTGTTGCCAAAATGGCCAAACTTGAGATTACCTATGGGTTTGAGATCTCAGTCAAGTACAGTCGAACAAGCTATTTGGTATTTATAGTCATTTATTTTACTTCATTCTCTTAAGCATAAAATGTTGCCGCCGGGGTCGCGGGTAGTTCGAAAGAGATACCGTGGCCCTGGCACGGGCAGCTGAAGGAACATGGGTGGGTTTTAGTCAGTAAAAGTCTGACACGCCCTCCCGCCTCTGCCCAGAGCGGGAGAAGTCATTTGATGATTTCCCATCCACAAAAAAAAAAAAAAAAAAAAAAAAAAAGCATAAAATGTTATTACCTTCACATATACCAATCTGCCTAGCCTTTTCCCAACTATGTTGGGGTCGGCTTCCAGTCTAACCGGATGCAGCAGAATACCAGTGTTTTACATGGAGCGACTGCCTATCTGACCTCCACAACCCAGTGACTGGGTAATACAATACCCCTTGGTAAGACTGGTTGTCAGGCTTTCGGGCTTCTGACGACCCGTAACGACTGTCAAAGATGCACGAATGACAGCCGGCACCAACGGCTTAACGTGCTTTCCGAGGCACGGAGGAGTCTCGGTATGTAAAGATGGTCACACATCCACGGACAACCCCGGCAAGCGTAGCTTAACCTGATGGATCGCCCCGTGCGGCTGTTACTTCTTAGCCACGAGCTCCTCGTTTATTCGTATTACCTTCACACATATACAAAGTGGAACTGGAACTACGACATTAAATTAAAACGAGCACAGTACTAGTCCATCGAAACATTTTAAAACACGAAGATTAGTAGTTAATGGAAAATTAAAAAATTGCAATTTTCAAACAAAATAAATAGCAGAATCAACTGCATCAAAAGTAAACACGCTTTATCTACGAAACGTCACTTGACCTGTTGCGCGGCGCGGTGTCGGACGCAGCAAGCGGGGGGGGCGCGGGGCGTAGGTAGGTAGTAAAAGGGTCCCACATGACAGTCCGCCGGCAGGCGGTCGTTCATTAAAACTGTCAAAAACTGTTTTTATGAGGGACCGCCTGCCGGCGAACCGGAAATGTGTGGGGGCCCTAAAGTCGGAGAACAACAAATCAGCGGCATAAACTCACTAAATTGCACGTTGTTAGTTAAAAGATCACTGATTGAATAATTAATCACATAATATCACATCACAATCAGAATTTACATCATCAATAGTCAAATTTTTAAATTTTCAAAGTGTCCACCGCTGTGCATTATGCACAAGCGACATCGTTTTATTAAATTTTCACGGACTCGTCTTAACAAGTCCCCATCTGCCATTCTTTTAAGTTTGTCGAAGGCATTAATTATTTTATTTTTTAAATCGTCCACAGTGTTCACTTCTCGTGCATACACCTCGTTTTTTACGGCCCCCCACAAAAAGAAATCTAGTGGTGTCAGGTCCGGTGACCGTGCGGGCCATCGAATAGGTCCAAAACGGCCAATCCACTGGCTTTCAAAGAAATTCGTTAGTCGTTGTCTAACAGGCACTACGGAATGGGCGGGCGCACCATCCAATTGGTACCACAGTCGTCCATACACGTCCAAAGGTAAATCGTCCGTATAGTCTGACACTGGCCCACTAAGAAGTTCTAAAAATTTCTCTGCATTTAACGTCCCATCAATAAACACTGGACCTATTATTTTGTTCCTATGAATTCCAGCCCAGACATTTAGTGAAAACCGGTACTGGAATGAAGACTCTCGACTTAAGCGCGGGTTTTCGTTACTCCAATATCTTAGGTTTTGTTTATTCCAAACTCCATTTCTTGTAAAAGTGCTCTCATCTGTCCACATAATATTAAATATGAAGTCAGGGTCGTCTGATATTTTGTCGAGAAGCCATCGGCAAAATAACAACCTGACTGGCCTATCTCTGGATAACAGTTCTTGAACTTTTCTGAACTTGTAAGGTCGCCGTGCATGCCGTTTCAAAATTCTATGGACAGTTCTGTGACTCACTTGAAACTGCCGCGCTGCGTTCCTGAGGCTACAAGTCGGGTTGTTTTCAAAATGTTGTAATATCCGCTCCTCGATTCTTGAATTTGAAGACACGCCCTCTCCTTGAGGAACCAAAGGCCGATTCTCGCGTAACCTCTGAACGGCCAGGGTAAAAACACGGCTGTTGGTAGGGCACGTTCGTGTGTGACCGTATCTCTCTCGATATGTACGCAATGCTAAAGCCGCATTTTGGTTACATTCTCCGTACGTAAGTACCATATCGGTGTACTCGGCAGCTGTGTACCTTATTTGAGGCATAATTAAACTACAAAACTTATAACCTATTAAATGCCTAATTAACTAACTAATATTACACTATCACTTAACAATAATTCACAATAACCTATGCACTAATCCAACTATCATAAATCGTCTTTAATCACAATAACAACTAGGTAAAACTTTTTCATAAAATCACGACAATGCGCGCGCGGCTCGTCTTGGGATAAAAACAGTAGATTTGTGCTCTCCTCAAAGGGCACCGCTATGCACTGACTGACATAGTTACCGAGTAATAAAGAGTTCGGGACTTTTTGCCGAAAAAACTCCGCTCACACACACATTCGAAATTTTCTATGCACCACTAATGCATAATTTGCTTAAGTAAATATTTCTTTTTCTTTCATTGTAGTTTTTTGTGGGAATGGGTGGGATGCGTCAGAGCAGAATGGAATCGTATGACACCTTTCTCTGTCTTTCAAGCATATTGAGACGTAGATAATAGAATCGTACGTTTTGCACAGGTTCTTGACCTCACAATGTTTACCTATTATTACGGACTCAGATCTACATCATGTTGAAACATAAGAAAATGAAAAATAATTTCCTGTGGCTAAAGTATTGATTGGATTTGATTGATTTTTTGTATACGGGTAAAGAACATGATACTCTTTACGTGGTTTAAAGGAATGTCAATCGCCCTGCTCCACCTTGTATATATATATATATATAAAATATATACATATATATATATATATATATATATATATATATATATATATATATATATATATATATATATATATATATATATATATATATATATATATATATATATATATATATATATATATATGTATTAATGAATATTAGAAGTGTAGTGGAAAGATGAATATGTTGGCCTGTACTGTATCCAACAGCTTGTTCGACTGTACTTACGATCCAGGTGTCTTTGAAGTTTGGCATAGTTTAACTAGCTGTAATAGGTAATGTAATCCCCTTACTTAGGTACCTATTCATAAAAAAATAAAACGCTCTATAAACCTATTTGAGCTATAGAAGTGTTTGGCAATTTCTTTCGAATGATTAGAGTTTAAAAAAACCGTCAAATTCGTGTCGGACCACGCACAATGACGGGTTCCGTAGTTGAAAAGAATTTATACCAAAAACAAACTTAACATTGTAATCCCAAATTTTTTTTTTTATGTGCTATTGAAACAAATTAACAATTTTCCGACTTTTTCCTTTACTTGTGCTGTGAGACCTTGCTTTTTGCCAAATTTCATGATTCTAGGACAACGGGAAGTAACATATAGGTTCAAAATATGTCGCATAAATGGCCGTATTTTTTTATTGCGTTGACTTAGAAGCTTGATTTTTTTATGGCTCCTAGGGACCACAGACCTATCGCCTACATATTTGATATTAATTGTAACTTGATACCTCTACGCGTTGGATTCAATGAATTTCAGCGCCAGGTGGCAGAAAATGGAACTAAATTTAAACTGAAATGTCTGAGCTAGGCAAGCAGTTAAACGCTGTCGATCCAAGTAATTTGCCTAGTCGTTTGATTGAATTGCTGAATATCATTCAGGCCCTTGATTGAGAGCGGCGAGGCGTTTAGTGAAATGGCTAGGCGGTTGACCAAACGGCTAATTAAAACCAGTTGGCTGCGACATTTATACAATTGACCTCTAATAAAATACCCGCTGTGATTCATATTTATTAGGTAGCTATCCTATTTTCGTAATGCATTATTAATTGTAGCGTTATTAGTTATGCAGGAAATAAACATAGATTATCCTCATTTTATAGTACTTATGTATATGAATTTAGTAAAATAGGTTAGTACATAGTTAAATGAGGTAAAACCATTAAATAACTACTAGGAATGACATACTGTAAGCAGAAGCCAGATTGTAGCTACATTTAATTTTGTCCAAAACAAATCTATTCGATGTCGAGTATTGCGCTATGGTATACTGGTATGGGCTCGGTGCATCTCGAAAGAGCTTTCATTGCACAAAAGAGGTGTATACGTGCGATCTGTAATGTAGACCCACTCACATCCTGTAAACCACTGTTTAAGAAACTCAGAATACTTACATTGACTGGTACTTATGTTGAGGAAGTATGTAGATTTACCAAATCTCATCCAGAGGTGTTTGAAAAACTCAACAAAACCAGATATCCTAATAGACTAATTAATCCAAGAATGAGAACGGAGCTGTATTTATTATATGCTGCACCGGTCGACGTCATCGCGTCAACGCCGGCTATCGCTGAAAACCAGCGCTGGGGCTCCGTTTCGCATGGGGTCGCGGCATTATGCTGAGCGGTAGCCGTTTTGCGTAGATGTGACGCATATTTTCCCCAAAATTTGTTTTTTACATTGCTTATTTTATTTTTTTTGTCCTTTGCGTCATGTTTACCGCAAATAAACGTATTTTCTTTCTTCTTTCTTTCTGTATAGGCGAAGCTGTTATCCTATGTGTATTAGAATTTATAACGGGATTCCTAACCAAATTAGGGAACTTCCAATGGTTCGTTTCAAAGGGGCTTTACGTAGGTGGTTGATTGAGAATCCCTTCTATAATATAAAAGAATTTTTTCAATTTATGTAAGTAGTCATGTAATTGTACCAGCCTATAACCAAAATTTGCATGCCATTATGTTATGATTGAATATGCTAAGCTACTAATATTACAATTTTAAGAACTTTTGTAACCATATTTATCTGCAAATAAAACTTTGACTTCGACTTCAGAAACTAAGTAAATTGTTACTTAATAGGTTGATCTTTTACAGATAATAAGAAGCGTTGGAGTTTTCATTCAAATTAGCACACAATGTTAAGATTCTTTTCTGAAGTTTATTTAAAATGAGTTAATTAAAAATATCGAGAATTTAATCGATAGGATTCTGTAAACAAATCTTAGGCATTTAAAATTATTAATAAACAATAACATAAACTTATCTACACGTTAAAAACATGGTTTATAAACTTTATCAGCCGGACGCACGCTCTTGGCGGTATACGCGTGACATCAAACTTCCGTCCTCATGGAATAATAACAGCGTAGGTGGCGTTACAGTCGTAAGTTAAAAAAAATAATAATAATAGTAGTAAATAGCTGATCTCGTACTGACTCACACACAGAACCTTCCCACCCGGAAATATTAAATGGGTGAGGGAATAACCGTCACGTTACTAGAAACAGCTAATTGAGAGTAGCTTTTTGATTACCACATTCCTACCTAATGAAAAATATAACATAATACTTGAAAAATTGGCAAACTAAGTGGCTCGTAGAACGCATGGCCGATTGGTTCTGGAGTAAGGTGCAGCGTTGGTAAGTCACGGGAATCAGCCCTGGATTTATGCCTAGGCCTGCAAGGCAGGGGCCTAGGGTACCAGCCAGCAGGGGTCCAAAATTACCAACTAGGTAGCTTGTCTGCCTGTCGGCAGGCGGACTGGGCTGGATAGCATATACTACAGGCCCCGCGGTTATATCATGGTACTATGGGCCGAAGTTCCGCATGATCACCTCAAAGGTGACACCTTTTGTTATTGCATTCGAGGCGGAATTAACAACCGAGCCGTAGGCGAGGTTATTTTTGAGCCGAGAACTGCAATAACAAATGTCCACGTGTATCAAACGACATTTTCCAATACACTTTTGAAGAAATAAAATTAAAAAAAAAAAAAAAATTGTCATGAATTATTAGGAAACTATTTATAAATTTTCTTTTTTTTTCGCGCTTTGCTTTCGCCAGGTTGAAGGAGAAGCAAAGGTATAAAGCCGATAAACAGCCTAATAGGAAAAATAGAAAATTTAAATATTTTTGAGTTTAGAACACAAGTAAATGTTAATTTGTTCATAAACTTTTTTTTTTTATTGTAATAATCATGGTTTTTGATGATATTCTATTTATAAACATTATTTAAATATTCAAAAAATATTAACGCCGTAAAGACGCTTAGCTCTTTGCCGAGATAAAAAAAAAATCATTCACCTCCGAATAGAGACGGTGTGAATAGAGGCATTGAATCAATTTTGACTAAGTATAGGTATAAGTTATCTGTGGCAATTTTTATTCCCGCACATGTGTTGGAAAATGAAAAATCGCACGCGTGTGAAATATATTGCATTGTGAACCTAATCGTAGTGCGATATGAACCAGTTTTCGAGGAAGTGTATTGAATAATATTTTTTCATTAATGACACCGGACACGCGTACCATTGGTTCGCCACCCCTGACCTAGGAGGATGTCGGCTGCTTAACCGGGCTATCCTGTGGATGCCATAATGAAGTCAGGGTATAAAGCCTTTAAAATAAGCGACTTACATTTTTTTCAGAATATCGTCCTTATTACCACCGTTCCTCTGCGACATCGTGCGCGCTTCCTCGAATTAAGAACGGCCGAGCTCGGCTGAGGCAGAGAGGGACATTTGTCAAGTATTCCTGCAGCGCTCGATATACGCTGGTGGGCAACAAATATGCCACGTGTAGATTAGGACAATGGGACGTGCCCACACCCGTATGTGTTAGTAAGTATCATAGATTCAGCGTAACAATTACAAAAATAATACTCTTTATTTCAGTTTATTTTAGATTTAAAGACCCAGTTGCTAATAATGTTTCTGCGTTCTAGTTCCTGTGTTCGATTCCGTCAGCAACTGTAACGTAAACGCACTCTAATAATATACGAATATATTTATATATTGTTTTTGAAATAACTTAAGTAGGTAGGTACTTACTAGCGCTTTTCTGCATTTCGTATTTGCGTAGTTACAAATGTTTTCTTACACTTTTTAAAGGATCGGGCTGCCAGCAGTTGGAAGAAGTTAAGAATGCGGTGAATATGACATCTCATAATAACGCGTGGGTGGTCTTCTTCTGTTTACCCGGACGTCAACTCGTGGGTTCACCAGTCATTTACTGCGATGGATCACAATGGAACTCAACTGCTCCTGGATGTTATGGTAACGAATACTGAAGATTTTAAATGCTCAAAGTAGTTCATACATGTTGACAAACACATTGTTTACATAACATGTGCCAATAATTTTTACAAATTACCCATAATTGGGGTAAATTTTTAGTAGACTGGTACCATTATAATTTATGGTTTTGTTTTTTTTTTATCAACAAGTCATCTGCTCTGCCTGCTTGAAATAAAGTGACTCGATAAAAAAAGTTTTACTGGCTTGGATTTATAAACTAAAAAAAAAACTTTTTTTACAAAAAAAAAAAACAACCGACTTCAAAAAAAATACTACATAGTGAAAAATAACTTTAATTTCGTAAGTCGGTGTCTTTGGATCTGTATTTTAGCTTTTTGACACCGACTTCCGAAATTAAAGTTATTTTTCACTTTGTAGTATTTTTTTGGAAGTCTGTTGTTTTTTTTTTGTAAAAAAGTTTTTTATTTTTCATTTTTTAGTGGGTCAGTCTGTAATTTATCTAAGTTAAAATAGCCTAATGTCAACTGCTCAACACCTTTTATAAAATATTACTTTTCCCGATACAAGGACGTTAATTGTTGAAGAGTTCTCCCAGTAAGGAACCAGGAGAACTGGAACTGATGGTGAAGTCACCATCAGCTCCACTTCAACATATGTATTGTGACGAGCATAAATTGCTTAGTAATAATCGAATCGCAATCCGTGAATTATGTATTATTGAGTAGTTCCGATGGCCATCTGTGGGCTTCCTCATCAGTTCCACTTCACCGAATGGTGCTTTCCGGGAGTAAATGCAAGAGTTACTATAAAAAATACGCAAATCGTTATAGGTGTGCCTATAATATTTGAATGCCATCATCAGATCCTGGTTTCCTTATCATGGTACCACCATTGGGATATCTCTTTTACAACAAAAAAATAATCATTAAAATCGGTTCATAAACGGCGAACACAAAAAAAAAGTAAAAAAATATATACGGTAATTGACCTCATTTTTTTGAAGTCGTTTAAAAACAATACAATTGACAACTAATATGACAAAATTACGTGAAGGACTGAGTGATGTTTAGGAACGGCTTTTGGAAAAGTTGCGATTACAAAGTTGAGATAGGCTTATTTGAGTCTAGAATCCAGCCCGAATCATGAATCAGGGCCAGATAAAACGCGGAAACCGCCCAACGTCATGGCGCTTGGCGGTTTCCGGTACTAGTACGATAACGTTCAAAGGTTTTATCGTTTATCTTCGGAAAAACCGAAATATAGCCAATAACATAATTATGACTATGCTATGCCCAATATAAAATGATTTAAGTACCTACTTTTATTTCCACATATACCTAACTGTTCAGCAGTACATTTATCTACTTATATCAAATAGGTACGTCAAAATGTAGGGAGCAGCAGATTTTTTTTTTGCGATTTCAGATTTGGTTCAATAGTAAAAGTTGTTCATAATGATGAGTACAATGCCCCCTGAAGTTGTTAGGTTTTACCAATTACCCTGTATGTCGCAGTAAGATGATTGTACCCGTGATGTAGGTAGCTATCTACCGTAATATAGTTTGAAAATTGTCGGGTTGCCCTAATTTTGCTACTGCGACCAATTTCGACGTAGAGCTCGCCGGCTGCTACCGCGGCATCGCTCGCTTCGCTCGCTCGGCTCGCGCGTAGTTGGTCACAGTTCTAACCTAACCTAACCTATTTGGTGGGAGTGCTCTAATACCTATATTCCTAGTAAGATAGTTATGAACCACTTTCATATAACTATACCACGGCTACAACAATCTTACTGCGATATCTAGATATTTCTTTTATTTCGTAGTTTAACATAAACTCATTTCTGAGTTAGCCACAACAACAATAGGTTAACAATAGGTTTCGGGGCAAAGATAAAGTTTTGTAAAAATCATATTCAAGATGTACACAGCCCAGTTGACGGACAACGAGAAGGCTGTGCGTCATATGTTTTTAAGGAAGCTTCTAGAATGGGCGGGCGGGAACGAGAGGTGTTCCCGCCAGAAGCGTGTGGATTGTGGTGGGAGCCGAGCAGTGAAAAATGCTTTCGCGTAAGTCGACGTTCGCACGGACGAAAAATATCGCGGCGATTTTTTTTCGCGCACTGGATTTTCAACGCTCTGCTTAGCGCCGAGAGTGCAAAATCCAACAGTGTGTTTTTTCGACGCGCTAGAATGTACTCTGTTATTGTTAAGTTGGATTCTCAATGCTCGGCTCAACAACGAGAGTTGAAAATCCAGTGCGCGATAAAATTCCGCCGCGATTTTATTACGTCCGTGGGAACGGGGGCATATAGTATGTATTTTATCCTATTAAAAGATGACCCTAATAGATGATCCTAGTTTTTATGATATTGTAATATCCTCCTATGTCAATAATGTCAATAACTCAGTGTTACCATAATTGTCCGACTACAAATGAAAGACCAATAAATTCATTAATTCTATATTTAATTTCCAGATAGTTCAGTAAAACAAACTGATACAGAATGTGACTTCGAAGAGCCTAACCTTTGCGGTTGGAAGCCGGATGAGCTTCACGACTTTGATTGGAGGAGGCTGAATAAGAAGACCCCGAGTTCTTTCCTACAAACTGGACCTTCGTATGACCATACTTATGGGAAGAATGGATCGGGTAAGTACATAATAGTAGGTACGGGCGACACGTACAGTCCTTTTTCAGTTACTTTACCACTGGCAGCAGCAACCCAATAGCAACCTTACTGTAACGAAAATAGAGATCAAGTCACTGTGATTTTGACAGACTTGTCAATGGCAGCAACCCAAAGCAAACTTATTGGAACTAAGTCCATTCACAGTTATTTTACCTCTGATTTTGTATCTCTGTCGAAATCACAGTGATCTTTATTCTCTTCGTAATAAGGTTGCTATCACTGACAAGTCTGTCAACATCACAATGATTTTTAGGGTTCCGTACCCCAAAAGGAAAAAACGGAACCCTTATAGGATCACTCGTGTGTCTGTCTGTCTGTCACAGCCAATTTGCTCCGAATCTAATGGACCGATTAAGTTGAAATTTGGTACACATATGAATTTCTGTGACCCAAATACGGCCGGGTAAAGTAAATAAATGAATTTTGAATATGGGGGTCACTTTTGGGAGGCAAATAAGAAAATTAAAAAAAAAACGTTTTGCAAATTACACCGTGTGACATGTCAAATGAAAGGACTTACTATGAGGGTTTCATATTTTTTTTTTATAATTTTAAAATACATTGTTTTAAAGTTATTAAAGAAAATTGACGAAAATTGACCATTCCCCCCCTTATCTCCGAAACTACTGAGCCTAAAATTTTGAAAAAAATACTGAAAATAGATCTTTACCTGTAAATTACAGGAAAACCTATAAAAAGTCTGTGGTCTTAAAATAACATGGTGAATCTATCAATATTGTGAGTACAAACTTACATTTACAGTTGGAATGTATGGGAGAACATGTTTTTTAACTACAATGTTAAGTTTGTTCTTAAGATAAATTCATCCCAACCGCGGAACCCATCATTGTGCGTGATCCGATACGCATTTGGCCGGTTTTTAGTTAGTTAGTTAGGTTACGTTGGGTACGGTTCATGAGATACCTGCCTGCATAGCCTGTACCCTAATTGTGTAACACATTATCAATTGGAATTTGAATCATTTTGAAACAAATTGTTAATCCATTGCTTCATATGTTAGAAAAATTTGCCTGCTCGACAACGTAAATAACGCAATGAATGTTATTGAACTGTCAAAATGAAACCAACTGCGATTGATAATGTGTTACGCAATTAGGCTGTACCTATCTTATGAACCGTGATAGTTAGACAGTTGAAATTTTCCCAGATGACGTATTTCTTTTGCCGCTATAACAAAAAAAAACTAAAAGAACAGAATAAAATACATATTTAAGGGGGCTCCCATACAAAAAACGTGATTTTTTTACCGTTTTTAAAGATAATGGTACGGAACCCTTCGTGCGCGAGTCCAACTCGCACTTGGCCGGTTTTTAATCTCTTTACAATAAGATTGATACTGGATTGTTGCTGTCATTGTCATACGAGGACAAGCCTTAATCAAATCACTGTTATTCTTAGACAACTTTTTTTTCTTTTTTTTGTTGTTTGAAATGGCTGGTAGGTACACCAACACGGCAAATTGACGTAATGGTGTCAATATGCTTAACAATTAATATCCCTGACCGTACATTACAGGGTTTGGTGTTTTACATATTTTGTGACTTAAAACGTGACTGGCGAAAGTTAAGTTAGTGTACTTCCCTAATAATAACCTCTCCCTACCCGTTTGCGGATACGGGCACAGAATAATTGTGGGTTTAATTGTATACCTACTTCCACCCAACTGTATAACTGTATACGTACTGTATATATATACTGTATAATAGATCTTTACAGAAATTGCCGTTTTGTATGAAAAAATTTAAACGAATTTTTTTCATGCATTTCTTATTTGTATTAATCGAAGTAATCACCCATGCAATCAATGCATCTTTGCCAACGCAGTGGCAGTTTATTGATGCCCTTCTTAAAGAAATCAGCTGGACGGGAGGCAACAAATTCTTCAAAGGCATTTTGTACTGCCTCTCGGGTATTGAATTTTTTTCCCGCCAAGAAGTTATCCAAATTCTGGAAAAAGTAGTAGTCTGTAGGCGCAAGATCTGGTGAGTAGGGCGGATGACGGAGAGCTTCCAACCCCAGTTCTTGCAACTTGGAGACCGTCTGCTGTGCAGTATGAGGTCGCGCGTTGTCGTGCAGGAGCAGCGGAGACGAGCGATTGACCAATGCTGGTTGGAAATGTGCCAGCTTCTCCATCATTGTGTTCAATTCTTCACAGTACACATCTGAAGTAATGCTCACCCCGTTTGGTAAGAAGCTGTGATGAATCACACCGGCGCTAGACCACCAAACAGTGACCATCACTTTTCTAGGGGTAAGTTTTCGTTTAGGGCATTGTTTAGGTGCTGAACCAGGATCCAACCACCTTGCTGAGCGCTTGCGGTTATCAAACAGAATCCATTTTTCATCGCAGGTAACAATGCGGTTCAAAATTCCTTCATTTGTGTGTCTGTTGAGCAGTGCAAGGCACGTCTCGACGCGTACTTCGCGCTGGCGATCATTGAGTTCGTGGGGCACCCATTTGTCAAGCTTTTTTACCTTGCCAATTTGACGCAAATGGACCAATATTGTTTTGACGCTAACGTCGAAAGCTGCTGCTAATTCAGCCGTAGATTGTGTATCATCAGCTTCCACAATCGCCTTTAATTCTTCATTGTCGACCAAAGTCTTCGGACGACCGCGAGGTTCATTTTTCAGGTCGAAATTTCCAGAACGGAAGCGAGCAAACCAATAACAAGTGGTGCGTTGGTTTGTAGTATAACTCCGTAAACGTCGTTGATATTGCGTGCCGCTTGTGCCGCGTTGCTGCCACGACGGTACTCATATTCCATAATTACTCGAATTTTTAACGTATCCATGATGACGAAAAAGATTGAAATGCGATGAAAATGTAACACTAATCAATAAACAAATGACTACTTTTGGAAAAAAAAGTCCATGTTTTTAAAATAAAATTAATTTGAAATTAGAATTCTTAGCCAAACAAAAATTATTTTGATTTGAAATGGCCAGTACTGCAGAACGGCAATTTCATAGGTAAAGACCTAATATATACTACATTCTTATTTATTTCAGGTTATTACATGTACATAGAAAGTACAGGTAGGATTGAGAACGAGACCGCTCGTCTGATGTCACCCGTGTTTGAGGCTGACCTGGCGAAGAACGGGTGCTTTGTCTTCTGGTACCACATGTACGGAAGGTAAATATGGCGCAGAGAACACGAAATAAGGGCTTTTAGAAAAACCGAGCTTAGTGGCACACAATTAGAGGACTATAGTCTGTTCCAAAATTATCTGCTAAAATGTAAACAAATGCATCAGTAAACGTAGGTACCTGTGGATGCCAATTTGTATACTTCAGCCCGAAATTCAAATTTTAAATCACCTTTATGCTATGCATGCACTACGATGTTTAAACTGCGAAATAAAATCACAAACGAAAAATATTTTTTCAAGCGAATTCTCAAGCGATTTTTTACCGCAGTGCGCGGTCTCTAGTACCTATATTGGTATTGTTCACAGATTTGCTATTATTATCCGCAACGATTAAAACGATTAGTTAAAAGTGCGCGGTTAGCCCAATTGAGGTTAATTTTATAATCTTAATATTTTTCAAATTCAAATTCAAATTCAAATTCATTTATTGGTGTGATTTTTGGTACATTTTACATGAGATCTTAATAATAAATAATTCGTTCCTCAAAAATCTACCTTAAAGGTGTACACTCTTTCACGTAGTTATTGTAAAAAACAAAAAAAAAAAAAAAAAGGATAATTACCTAGTCAACATATTAAAATAAAATCAGCTTTACAATAGAAAATAAAAGAAATTACAATGTCAAAGATGCATGCAATGTCAAATTATAAAATTGTCATAATAATTCGATAATTTTTCAACTACAATTTTTAACAATGTCATTCAAACAATCTATATAAATAAAAAGAGAAGTCCTGACTGACTTATCAACGGCCAGCCCAAACCCTTGGACCTAGAAAGCTGAAATGTTGCACAGAGGTTCCCTTTATAATGTAGACAAGGAATGAGGAAGGATTTTTGATCCCGTGGCATATTTTCCGACATCCACGCGGGCGAATCCGCGCGGGAAGTGCTAGTAATTGCATAAAAAAGTGGTCATTTAAAAACTTGAAACCTCCCAAATACGTTTATGAATGTGTTACTATAGTGCGCGCGTAAGTGCTAGTCACCCCCTGAGGTATGTGAGCGGTGAGACGGGGGATGTTGACAAAGCCCAAGCTAACTCAGTTTGCCAATCTTGTCAATCACGCCCTCCCACGTTGTGAGACGTGCTCACATACCTCAGGCGGTGACTACTGTAACTAGACTTGCGCACGCACTATAATTCCTTTTACCGAGTAATTGATCGATCTGCTCCGACTAACGACGTACCTCGGGTCGCTTGTGCGGGCCAAGGTAATGGCGAAGTAGACCGAGTCGTAACGCACCGGATCAACTCAGGATGGATGAAATGCCGACAGGTCACATGAACAACTTGCGACCCACGGATGCCCCTCAAGTTAAAGGGGAAAATTTACAAGTCCGTGATAAAACCTGTCGTACTCTATGAATCGGAATGCTGGATAGTGAAGAAGACGAATGAAAAAAGATTACATGCAGCGGAGATGAGAATGTTGAGATGGATGTGTGGAGTGACGAAAATGGATAAAGTAAGAAATGAGTATTTAAGAGGAAGTTTAAAAGTGGCGCCAGTGACAGAAAAGTTGGAAGAGAATCTTTTGGTATGAGTATGTGATAAGGAGGGACTAAACGCATGTGACTAAAAGAGTGATGAATATACATGTTGATGGATGAAGAGGGAGAGGAAGGCCAAAGAAAAGATGGATGTATTGTGTGAGGAATGATATGAAAGAGAAGGGAGTGAATGATAGCGGGACGGTTGACAGCGAAGAATTGAAGAAGAAAACGTGTTGCATCGACCCCACGTAACGTGGAATATGGGCAGGAAGATAATGAGTGAGTGATTGCGTAAGAATTTAACCTGAACAGAGTTGGTTTAAATTTTTATTAGATTCTTTGGAACAGACTATATGTGACCTATGTCCAGCAGTGGACTGGTACAGGTTGATTATAATTAAATAAATCTTCATTACAGGAGCATGGGTGGTCTCGTAGTATATCAGAAGCCTGACAAACTATCCATGTATCAGCTGCAACTGCTGCAGCTCCAGTCGCGGGCGCAGAATTACACGCTGTTCGAACAGTGGGGAGACCAGGGCAACGAGTGGTACAGCGCCGTCGCCAAGCTGTCTGACGTTGGTGATAACTTTCAGGTCAGTATCGTTTCAAATATCTTCTTCGCTTCGTTTTTGACGGAGCGGTCGTTGTCACGATGAATAGGGATGATGACAATTTTTTTTTTGTCCGTCTGGTAGATTATTAAATAAAAAAAAGTAATTAAAAAAATTAAAAAACCCGATTGCGGTAAAAAACTTAAGTTAAAAAAACTGAAAAGCTAAAAACAAGCCCATTTTAAGTTAAACAAATGTTGGAAGCAGGCGGAACGCGTTTAAAAATATAATAAAAATGGTATGGTTCCCTCTTGCTTCCAACATTTATTTAATTTAAAATGGGCTTGTTTTTAGCTTTTCAGTTTTTTAACTTAAGTTTTTTTTATCGCAGTCGGGTTTTTTAATTTTTTTAATTACTTTTTTAATTTTTTTAGTTTCGGGTAAAAATCCAGCTTTTAGTTTACAAATGTGAATTAAAGATTTCGCAGGGGATTTAGTTCTTGGTACGTGTTTTTTACGATTTGTCACTTCGAATTACTTTTAACCATATAAGTTGTATATATATTTGTAATCACCTTTTAAAACCCTTTATTTTGATACCCCACTCGACAGGTTTTGAGAAAAAAAATGTTTAAGACATAATTTGGCGCCAAAAATCCGCCATTTTGTTTTTTTTTATTTTGATATACCCAGGGTAACTCTCACAGTAAATACGTATCTAACGACACCTCTCATGCTAAAATCCATCGAGCCGTTCATTCAGGCTGCAGAGCGTGCCCAACAATTATACATACATACATACTTACCTTACATACACTCGAAAAACATAACCCTCCTTCTGGCGCACTCGGGTAAAAATATTAGACACGTATTTTTTCTTCTTTTACGCAATCAAAAGATTGCGGCGATACATTGAGTTAAAATGTGGCATGACGTCACGCCTTGCTAGATTGTGACGCAGCGAGCCTCACTTCTCAACTTTAATGCGTTATAATTAAGTAATTTTTTATTAATCACACTATCATCCATCAGTCGTCAGTTCATCACACTAATATTATAAAGGCGAAAGTTTGTGAGTGTGAGTGTGTGTTGTATGTTTGTTACTTCTACACGCTCAAATGGCTGGACCGATTTGGATGAAATTTGGTATTTAGATAGCTTATACCCTGGATTAACACATAAGCTACTTTTTTACCCCAGTCTACGCGGGCGGAACCGGGGGGCGCAGATAGTTTAAGATAAAGCAAAAAATACGTGCCTAATATTTTTTTATTATTTGACTGACGGATTAAATAGAATTTCCTTTTTTTTACTCAGGCATCATCCCTATTGTGCCCAATCGCTGGCGTACTTTAAGCTCGCCTCACGATCTGTCTCCATCTCGTTCTGTCAGTTAGACAACAGCCTACTGAATTCAGTAACACCTCCAGCTGGTCTCTCCAACTCATCGATGATCAACCACTCTACCCTGGAGTCATTATCACGCCTTTGGAGACATGACGTATAGCTACATAAACATTTATGTCTTTCCTCGTGGACTTCCGGCTACGTACGTGTTGGATCACGCACAATGAAGGGTTCCGTAATTGAAAAGAATTTATCCCAAAAACAAACAACATATTGTAGTTGAAAAACATGTTCTCCCAAATATTTATTTATATAGGTCAGGTGAATTTTTGTAATCGCAAAAACAATTTTTTTATGTGAAAAAACTACAAATTAACGTTTTTCGGACATTTTCCTTTACTTGTGCTGTGAGACCTTGCTTCTTGCCAAATTTCATGATTCTAGGTCAAACGGGAAGTACCGTAAATTAATGTTAACTTAGAAGCTTGATTTTTTAGAGCTCCAAGCGTATAGGGCTTCAATATACCGACGTACTTGATATTAATTTCAACTTGATACCTCCACGTGTTCCTGAGAAAAAACTTTTTTACAAAAAAATACAACCGACTTCCAAAAACAACACTACAAAGTGAAAAATAACTTCAATTTCGGAAGTCGGTGTCTAGTTAAATGTATTTTCGTATTTTGCCACCGACTTTCGAAATTAAAGTTATTTTTCACTTTGTAGTGTTGTTTTTGGAAGTCGGTTGTATTTTTTTGTAAAAAAGTTTTTATTTTTCACTTTTTAGTTGTGTACCTACCCCACACAAATTCATACCACTATCTGCAAAACAAACTAGAACATCATCCATATAAAAGTCGGGAAAAAATACGTATTATTGAAGCTAACTCAAAAACTACCAAAGCAAAGTTAATCAATTTTATATGGGACTAACTGTGATATATACCCTCTCGAATAAAACAAAAAAAAATCCAAATCGGTCCAGCCATCTTCGAGTAATCGGGGAACATACATAGGTTCCGACGAATTGAGAACCTCCTCCTTTTTGAAGTCGGTTAAAAAGGGTCTTTACAGACTGACAAACAGACAGACAGACAGACATGGACAACAAAGTGATCCTATAAGGGTTCCATTTTTTCCTTTTGAGGTACGGAACCCTTATAACATACTCGTAACTAGGGCCTTGACTTATCCTGGAATCCCACCAACTAATTTCAAAACATGGGATGTTTGATAATTTTTGAACAGGTAATAAATTATATACATCATTAACGTTAAGGAAAACAGCGAGATCTTATTAAGAAATTTTCGTTTAACAGATCGTGATGGAGGGCATAAGGGGAGAAAGTTTTATGAGTGACATAGCCATCGACGATGTGTCCATTCAGCATGGTGAGAACTGCACCAAAGCCGAAGTCCAAGGCACCACACCTCCCTCTGTGTTACGTAAGTACAACAGAATATTATTATATATTATTTTACGACTTTACTACATCGATGCAAACACATGCAGTAGCGAAACGGTGAACGAAAATAATTTTATTGATTGTATGAACAAAAATATCTTTATTTTTTAATTTAATACTTTATTGGACGCCACATAAAACAAAAAAAACCGGCCAAGGGCTTGCCGGACCACGCACAATGAAGGTTTCCGCAGTTGGGATGTATTTATCCCAAGAATAAACTTAACATTGTAGTTGAAAAACATGTTCCCATATTCCAACTGCAAATGTAAGTTGGTTGGCTATTATTATTACTTGTAAAGCCTACTTAGATATGATAGTTTCCCTTTTATCCTACTGCCGGCCGAGAATTTTTTCACATATCCAAAATCAACCATTTAGCTGGCAGGGGGGGGGGGGGGGGGGGGAAGACACGACTCTAACAAAAATTAGCACATTACGTAAACGGATCCCTGAATCGAAAAATGGTTTTCACAGACCCGCAATATTTATGAACGGTCTATCCAACGATATTCCACACTATCGGATAAACGAGAAAAAAATCATGCATGCATGACGCAAGAGCACCATTAATGTCGCATCATCTACCGTACATTTAATGAATGGTTTTCATTTCCAGAGGAGTCTTGCGTCGGTCGCTGCGACCTGTACGCCGAGGCTAGCGGCTACCGTGGTTGTAGCTGCAGCATCGTCTGCGTCGTCACCCAGAACTGCTGTCCTGACTTCATGGACGTTTGCGATTTTGATGCCAGTGAGTATGTTTTACAAACATTAATAACATAGATTATTACAAGAAGTTCTGCGAGTAAACCTCGCGAGTACGAACTGGTTTGCAACAATTAATATAACACTAAAGATATAATCAAGTTATTTACAAAGTATTTCGTTTTTTTTCATCATATCTTCACCAAATTTTTAAAAGACCAAGTAAAGAACCATTGAATTCGGATATAATAAGGCGGAGATATCTAGTAGCCCCCTTTTTGCCCCTTTTTACAATGCTAGTACCTGGACTGATCGCACGATTAGTTGACCTCTAAGTGCGGCGACGAGTCCATGTTTACAGTAAAGTCGCCGTACGACACAAGTAAAGTGTTGCAACAAGTAATTCCTCTCGCACATTGAAATAATCACGTTTTGTGGAGGGGCGTTCATTTTTAGAATGTTTTATCTCTACTCATCTCCATGCGGAGCCCTGACTCAATCAGAAGACGCCGGTAAACTAGACAAAAAAGCAAACAGTGGCCCACATTAGTCAATCAATCTGCTTAGCCTTTTCCCAACTATGTTATGGTCGGCTTCCAGTCTAACGGGATGCAGCTGAATACCATTACTTTACATGGAGCGACTGCCTATCTGACCTCCACAACCCATTAACTGGGTAATACGATACCCCTTGGTAAGACTGATTGTCAGACTTTCGGGCTTCTGACGACCCGTAACGACTGTCAAAGGTCCACGAATGACAGCCGAGACCAACGGCTTAACGTGCTTTCCGAGGCACGGAGGAGTCTCGGTATGTAAAGATGGTCACCCATCCACGGACCAACCCCGTAGATGGGTGGCCCACATTAGTCCGGAACTAAAATAGTTGCAATCATTGAGGGTAGCCTTTGTGTGGCACCGCAGTAGGTTCACAGTAAGTTCTCTTATCATTTGAGAAGAGTTCCTTCTGCCACAGAATACGGAATGTCCTACTCCCATTTACCCACAGATCAATTCACAAAAAAAAAAAAAAAAATTGTGCACACAAAAGTTCCAAAAACATTACAACCCAATATAAGTAATAAAACTTATTCTTTCAAGGATTTACATCAGATGACGACAGCAGTGGTTCTACTGAGGCACCACCGCAGACACAGAAACTGATTGCTACAACCACTGAAACATTGCCACCTACCACCACTTCGACTACTACAACAACAACCACAACAACTTCCACTACTACTACAACTACAAGAAAACCTCCTCCCCCAATTACTAAAAAAACTACTACCACTACAACTACTAAAAGGCCTACTACTAAACCTTCAACTACCACTACAACTACTACTACAACTCCTAGGCCTCTAGTTCCTAAGAAAACCACTCCCAGCACTACAACAACTGCGTTTAAACCAATCATCACACGTAAATCAACTACGTTGACTATAGAAATAACGCCGATGTCTTCTCCAACCATTTTCTTTGTGCGAACTACGAAGCTTGATGATGGAATTAAAACCAAAGATGAGAATACTACAGAGAAAGGAGAACAGGTGGCGAGCAAAACTGGAGGTATGACAGTGTATTTTTTTTTTACTAGCCTTTCTCTGCTGAATATAGATAGATATTTTCGTGTTACTTACTCTCTTACATTTCAAGAGATTGTGCCTTGTACAGATTTTAATTATTTACACTCGTAATTAACCCAAGTTTGACCCCTGAAAATAAGTTTAATTCATTGACTTCGTGTGTGGTTTATTTTGTTTTCCGTCTCCGGCGGAGCCCAATAGGAGGGTAGTATTTTATATCGTACGCATTGGCTCGCGTTTGAACAATTACTTAATGCTTACGACCACCACGTCGACAGTAACGTAGATGCTTGTCTTAAAGTGAATGTTATTGTGTACAGGTATGAGTGGAGCAATGGTAGCAGTAACAGTGCTGCTAGTCAGTGTGGCATGTGTTGGCGCGCTATGGGTTGTATACGTCATGTCGCGATCAACGCGTGGAGTGGCTGCGCTTGCACGTATGCGCGGACGCACTACACATGACCCTGAAGTACGCTATCTTAAGACCGACGTTGAGGATGAATAAATTTTTTTTTTATTGTATTTTGTTGTTTTTTTTTTACAATGTAAATGCCCAAAATTTAAATACTTCAATATTTAACTGTCAGCCATTGTGGGAAAGTCTGTAAATAGTAATGAATGTAGAAAGGGTCCAAAGATAGAACCTTAAGAGACACCACGTGATATCTACTTCTTGCTCTTTCCGTCTCACTGAAGACTTAGAAAAACTCTCTATTTAGCGTAATCCCTTACCTATTTAACAAGCTAACAAGGCATGATGTGAGAACTCTTCAGATCAAAACAAAATACATGGTCTGCTTAATGATTTACTGTATAAAACGCTATTGTAAACGATATTATTGTGAGAAAAACCAAGGTAAACATAGATATGGGCACTTTAACAGAATCCCTGACTTACTTTTAGCTTAGCATATAATATCCAAAAAATCCAGCTATCCAAACAAGTATTTAACATCCGCTAAATAAATAAAACTCAAAACTTGCACCTGACTACGAAAAATATTTTCCATTTTTGTAATGGCAACAAATATGCTGGTATCACCGTACCACGGAAGCGCGGGCTAATATGAAACGGTGACCTCGTTTTTATGTTACCCCGTTAGCACAATGTCACCCGGCAATGGTGGCGCAGCCTTCGGAACGTTATCGCGCGCTATCGACCCGCCTCGCGGCCGCCATCTTGCCCCGCGCATGCGTAAAACATATATGCGACACCACTGACGTTTCAACAAACCCCAGTATCATTCCGAAAATTACGGATTACTGTAAATAAAATTGTAAATAGAATTTAGACAAAAAAACGTGATATTTTTTATTTATCAACGTAATTTTAATGTAATGCCAGTGTGTGAATAGACTTTAATAAAAAGTTCACGCTGAGAAGTAGTTGAGGGTAAGTTAATTTTGCTAATATAAACTATTTTTAAATCGAATTATTGTACGACAAATTGGATTTTGTATTTGTTGGAGCGCAGTTTTGTTATAAAGACGATAAAGTGGTTGGTCTATTTCTTTTCTTTTATGTAACACGGTAAGTTATGAACGAGTATACATAGTTATGTATAATATGTAGGAAGTGCAGTACTTGGTTACTTTGTGTGGATTTTGGTACAAAACGGAATAATTTCTTTCCCAGTGATATTGAAGATTCTTTATTCAAAAATTGGAGGTCATTGGAGCGGTTTAAACAAGGTTTATGCTATGCTAGTGGTTTCGTAAGTGGAAGTACTCAATGCTTTGCCGAATTTTTAGGTCAAGATTGTCGCTTTTCTTATGAACTATAAGGTATAGTCTAGTGCCTCACTTATTTTTAGTACAAACCCTGTCTGCTAAGCGGTGTGGAGTACATACTATATTTTTCGCTAACCCCAATTCCGCTTTATATATTTGGTAAGCATACGGCCTACCCAAATGTCTTTTCTTTGGTATTGTTCGTCGAATCGTTGAACTCCTTAAGTTCTGAGTTGAGCTGCACGATTACTGACAAATGCGTGACTGGACAGGTCCACTCAATCTGCGTGATTCTTTCCTCAGACACCGATCTACATGATCTGATCAAGATTATGTCTGGATTTTAAGAGACTCTGACCTCTAAGTTTGTTTCGGCCTTTCTTCTCAGATTAGTCAGTTATGAAACGCCGACCTCATCTAGTTTTTAAAAATATGATTGGCGTGTAAAAAGTTTGTACAAACATACTTACTTATATGAAATCATCTATCATTTATCATTATTTTATACTGCGTACGATCTTCACCGAAGACTCCAAATTGCAACAAAAGATCGTGATACATATTTTTTGTCGGAATTTCTTTGAATGTCCCTTTTATTTAGAAGAGGAAGATAAAAATACTTGTGAAGCCGACCTTTTCTCTATTTTTCTTAAGCGTAGTTTCTTTATATCGAGTTCCATATGTGTGAAAAACAGATCAAGTGCGTTCTATTATTGTAAGTTTTTTGGTTTGCTTCGTTAAAATCAAGAGCCATAAGCGTCATTGCGGCAGCGTTCAAACTCCAAGGCCGTTTGCTGTAAGGGAGTTGTCCTTGAAATAACAAAAATCGCGCATAGTCATATCTATGCTATATTAGGTTCCAAGTTCCGTCATGCATGATTATATAATCCAGTTTATTACTGGAACAGATAATATGGGTTTCAAAGTCAGACTTCGCTTCACGTGTTATCTGACTTCCTTTCGGTATAATTATGTACTTACCTAATACATTTGTTTTTATATTGAGTAGATAGTAATTTGCAAGTACCTCCTTTTTTTCGTCGCCCATTCTGTCCCATTTCTGGGCAAAGGCCTCCCCAAGTACTTTCAGAAACTCTTATATAAGTACTTACAACAATACAAAGTCTACGTAATTAATTTTACATAAAGCGTCGTAGCACACGCGTAGCCAAACACGTCTTTCGTGATTCGTGTTCTAAGATTTTCGTAGCGATTCGTAGCACCGTGCTACGTGTGCTACGGAAGTCTACGAAAATCTCGATTTTGTATTTTATTAACCGACTTTAAAAAAAGGAGGTTTCTCAAATACTATTTTTTTTTTATGTATGTTCGCGGATAACTTCGTCATTTATGAACCGATTTCGATGATTATTTTTCTGTTGAAAAGGAAATATCTCAAGGGTAGTACCATAATAAGGAAACCAGGATCTGATGACGGCATCCCAGAGAAATCGAGGGGAACTTTAAAATTTTATAGGCACACCTATAGCGATTTGGGTATTTTTTATAGTAACTCGTGCATTTGCTTCCGGAAACCACCATTTGATGAAGTGGAACTGATGAGAAAACCACAGATGGCCATCGGAACTACTCAATAATACGTATTTCACGGGTTGCGATTTGTTTATTGCTAAGCAATTTATGCTTGTCACAATACATATGTTGAAGTGGAGCTGATGGTGACTTCAAAATCAGTTCCAGTTCTTCTGGTTCCTTACTGGGAGAACTCCTCAACAATTAACGTCCTTGTATCGGGAAAAGCAATATTTTGTAAAAAGTGATCAGCAGTTGACATTAGGCTATTGTAGCTTAGATAAATTACAGACTGACCCACTAAAAAGTGAAAAATAAAAAACTTTGCTACAAAAAAAAAACAACCGACTTCCAAAAAAATACTACAAAGTGAAAAATAACTTTAATTTCGGAAGTCGGTGGCAAAAAACTAAAATACAGATCCAGAGACACCGACTTCCGAAATTAATGTTATTTTTAATTTGTCTGTCTTTTTCTAATTTCTGATGAGAATATTTTCTTGTTTCATACTTTTTAGAGCGTGATTTTTCTTTAGTCGGGTTTTAATTTTAAAACTTACTTTTTTTGGGGATGGATGAAAGACGATTAACAAAAGGTATTGACATGACAGATGAGAGTGGCAACGCCGGGAGGGGACGCCCTAGGAAAACATATATAGTGACCTTATTGGTGATGTTCTTCAGAACGGTCAGGTGCGTTACTACGCTACTCGCTACCGGCGTGCGTGTATGACCAGATGTATGGACGTAAACGAGGCAAAAGCAGTATGTAAGGATCGTATTATCAGGTGGCATTCTGTAGTTTCTGCCTACCCCCATGGGAAGAAGGTGCGAGTTTATGTATGTAAATTTACATGAAATCCAAATTTAATTCCACTCAAACAATTCGGTATGATTCAGTAAAAAAACCTAAAAAGAAACAATAAAACTTTTGCTGCCGTAACAAAATCTTATTTTAAACAAAGGCGCTTAGCATTTTCTTTCACGATACGAAAAAAACTCGAAGAAAATCCTCTTTAAAATGTTTAAAAAGAAACCCGAAACTGCGTAGTGCTCTCTTAGCCTTCAAGTGCTTGGCATCGCGCCGAGTGAGTTAAGGGCATTAAAATACGATTTTCCGTAACGTCACTAAGCAGCCAACCAGGGAATCTGCAGCTTAGTCTGGCGGGTTGGCGTATTTTTAGATAAAAACGCAAAAGGTCAGTCTCGAGCACTACGACATTTCGGCTCGTGAAAACATCTAGATTGTTCTGGCGTATTTAATTTGTTTGTCTACGCTTTTATGATGTTATTTGTGTTTATGCTGTTCGGTAAATGAAGCAATTTCGTTTTGCGAGAGCGTTGTTATTCGTGTGTTGTTTTTAGAATGGAAGTTTTTGTACAACACTTTTTTCAGTTTCTTCGTACGTTTCGCTCACATGTTCCTATTTACTAAAATGTGGAAAACTTTTGGAACGAAGTTCCTTATCGCGCGTTGTGAAAGGGGGCTAGACGGAAAAAATTCTCACGAAAAGTTGTAACGACACTTTTTGCTTTAGTAAGCTATTGTAAGCTGTGCGATGTGCGCATGTTTCTCTGTTTCTCTCTCTCTCTCTCTTATAGAAAGCAAGCCAAATATAACAAAAAAAAAAAAAAAAAAAAGAAATAAAAAAAAAATATTACAATTCCTTCACTAATTAATCGAACGGAACTTCGTTCCATCCGGGTGTCCCTTGACACCTCTCAACTTTTTTTCTTCAAAAAGTTAAATAAGGTTTTTGTACATTTTTTTTTTATTAAATAGTACACGTTTACTGAAAACATCCTAATTAATATTATAAATGCGAAAGTGAGTTTGTATGTTTGTTAAGCTTTAATGCTAATACGGCTAAACGGATTTGGATGAAATTTTGCACATGGGTAGACCATGAGCTGGATTAGGACCTTTATACTTTTTACTCCGGTAGTACGATGGCGGATACGAATACGGATACGGATGGCGAAGTAGACCGAGTCGTATCGCACCGGGTCAACTCAGGATGGATGAAATGGCGACAGGTTACAGGAACAACTTGCGACCCACGGATGCCCCTCAAGTTAAAGGGGAAAATTTACAAGTCCGTGATAAGGCCTGTCGTACTGTATGGATCGGAATGCTGGGCAGTGAAGAAGGTGGATGAAAAAAAATTGCATGCAGCGGAGATGAGAATGTTGAGAAGGATGTGTGGAGTGACGAGAATGGATAAAGTAAGAAATGAGTATATAAGAGGAAGTTTGAAAGTGGCGCCAGTGACAGAAAAGTTGAAAGGAAATCGTTTGTCTTGGTATGGGCATGTAATGAGGAGAGACGAAACGCATGTGACTAAAAGAGTGATGAATATACATGTTGATGGATGGAGAGGCAGAGGAAGGCCAAAGAAAAGATGGATGGGTTGTGTGAGGAATGATATGAAGAGAAGGGAGTGAATGATAGCGGGTCGGTTGACAGGGGAGAATGGAAGAAGAAAACGTGTTGCGCCGACCCCAAGTAACATGGGATAAGGGCAGGAAGTTGAGTACGTTTCCGTGGGATAATTTCCAACCTCCACGCGGGCGAAGCCGCGGGCAAAAGCTAGTGATTTTAAAAACTATTTGGTTGTGACGAACACCGTTGGGAGGAGCTTGAGGTTAAATAATAACAGCCGCACGGATCGATCCATCAGGTTAAGCTACGCTTGCCGGGGTCGGTCCGTGGATGGGTGACCATCTTTACATACCGAGACTCCTCCGTGCCTCGGAAGGCACGTTAAGCCGTTGGTCCCGGCTGTCATTCGTGGATTGACAGTCGCTACGGGTCGTCAGAAACCCGAAAGTCTGACAACCAGTCTTACCAAGGGGTATTGTATTACCTAGTTACTGGGTTGTGGAGGTCAGATAGGCAGTCGCTCCATGTTAAATACTGGTATTCAGCTGCATCCACTTAGACTGGAAGCCGACCCCAACATAGTTGGGAAAAGGCTAGGCAGATTGAATGGTTGTGACGAACAACTTTTTGGTCGGTGATTCAAAAGAACTTTGATATTTGACAGCAGCTGTAGTAGGTTTTTTAATTAAAATGCTGGCCCTAAACTTTTAAACGAGTTTAATGAAACACATAAAACCTTCTGTAAATTCCTACCCATGAAATTGTAATAAAATTAAATAGCCTACAACCAATGATATTATATGTCATATAATATCATTGCCTACAACTTATTTTCGATACGAACTACTTTCGTTATTTCCGCACTGTTTTTGATGGTAATCTTACACGCAACTTTAGAGATTCAATCAATCTGCCTAGCCTTTTCCCAACTATGTTGGGGTCGGCTTCCAGTCTAACCGAATGCAGCTGAATACCAGTATTTTACATGGAGTGACTGCCTATCTGACCTCCACAACAATACTGGGTAATATTTTTGCAAGACTCTTTCGGGCTTCTGACGACCCGTAACGACTGTCAAAGATCCACGAATGACAGCCGGGACCAACGGCTTAACGTGCTTTCCGAGGCACGGAGGAGTCTCGGTATGTAAAGATGGTCACCCATCTATGGACTAACACCGCGAAAGGTTTAAAGATAACATAAAATAACTCCTGTATTCTCTAAAAGGTTAAGCTGAGGAGCACCTATAGCAGGTACACCCACATTTCGCCAGCTATGTTTAATATCCAATGGGGAAAACCTAGTTTCATATGCTAGGGGCTAAAATGTGGCATTACTTATTCAGGATATAATTCATGTTTAAACCTTCATGTTGTATCTTCATAGAGATCAAAAGCAATACGGAGTTTTAGCAGATAATGCTTTGATGTTTAAAATGCCAACTAAAATTGTGTTGTTCTTGGTGTTGGTATAATCTGAAAATTTAGGTACGGAATATAATTTGGTTACATTGCATAGATGTTTGTAGAATAACAAATTGCGTGCTTACAAGAAAGGTTACATTGCATAGATGTTTGTAACATATTAAATTGCGTGCTTACAAGAAAGGTTACATTGCATACATGTTTGTAACATATTAAATTGCGTGCTTGCAAGAAAGGTTACATTGCATAGATGTTTGTAACATAATAAATTGCGTGCTTACAAGAAAGGTTACATTGCATAGATGTTTGTAACATAATAAATTGCGTGCTTACAAGAAAGGTTACATTGCATAGATGTTTGTAACATAATAAATTGCGTGCTTACAAGAAAAAAAGTGGCTAAGTGTGAGTCGGACTCGCCCATGAAGGGTTCCGTAGCTGCAAGTAACGTTCGTAAAAGTTCTTGTACGACGTATTAAAAAAAAACTACTTACTAGATCTCGTTCAAACCAATTTTCGGTGGATGTTTACAGGGTAATGTACATGTTATATTTTTTTTTAGTTTTATCATTATCTTATTTTAGAAGTTACAAAGCGGGGGGGGGGGGGGGGTCACACATTTTCACATTTTACCACTTTGGAAGTGTATCTCGCGCAAACTATTCAGTTTAGAAAAAAAATATATTTGAAACCTCAATATCATTATTGAAGACCCATCCATAGATACCCCACAAGTATGGGTTTGATAAAAAAAAAAAGAATTGAGTTTCAGTTCTAATTATGGCGAACCCATTATTATTTATTGTTCTTTTTCTATTTTTGTCTAAAAATCTTAATGCGGTTCACAGAATACATCTATTTACCAAATTTCAACAGTATAGTTCTTATAGTTTCGGAGAAAAGTGGCTGTGACATACGGAAGGACAGACAGACATGACGAATCCATAAGGGTTCCGTTCTTTGCCATTTGGCTACGGAACCCTAAAAAGCATCAGCTAACGAAATTACACTAAAAATGTTGGTTACCCAATGCATAAACACATGCATGTCTTTGTTATCTCATAATTCTGATACTACAAATATGAGTCGCACGTGACCATGTCACCGCCTGCGCGCACCGCGTTTTTTTTTTTTGTTATTTTTGGTCAAAATAAAATCACTTTAATCAGTGTTCTTTTTGCTTGGGTATCTTTGGTTAGACGTACTGAACGCTGTGTTAAAATTTGTCCTTATTTTGAACATCGAATCACTCACCTTAGCCAAACAAAAGACTTGGTGTGAACAAAACACTACCCACTTTACAAATTATCTTTATTGTGTGTCGTGTAATTGACAGGCTAACAAAGGGATTGTTTGAACTTGAAGTTGAAGGGTAGTTGATTGTTTACCTTTAGACTTTACTTCCCCGAATAAGGTAGTATGTTATAAACGCAATGTAGCAATAGTTACCTTTGTGTATTCAACGGCAGGCGAGAGCGGGATCTTTAGTTCGAATGAGCCTCTTGGCGCAAATGACGAGATAGCATATTTATTTAGCACGAGCCAATCTACTCTGTAATTTTTTATCTTCCATAAAAACTTTTTTACAAAAAAATACAACCGACTTCCAAAAACAATACTACAAAGTGAAAAATAACTTTAAATTCGGAAATCGGTGTCGGTGTCAGTGTTAAATGTATTTTCGTTTTTTGCCACCGACTTCCGAAATTAAAGTTATTTTTCACTTTGTAGTGTTGTTTTTGGAAGTCGGTTGTATTTTTTTGTAAAAAAGTTTTTACTTTTCGCTTTTTAGTTGTGTACCTACCCCACACAAATTCTAATACCACTATCTGCAAAACAAACTAGAACATCATCCATATAAAAGTGGGGAAAAAATACGTATTATTGAAGCTAACTCAAAAACTACCGAAGCAAAGTTAATCAATTTTATATGGGACCAACCACTACATAACTTTAAATCGGGATTTTAGTTTTTTGAAATGATTCAAATCGGACTTCTCTGTAAACAGTTAGGCGTGGTCATAAAAAAAAAAAAAACTAATATACGTGTCGACTTGAGAATCTCCTCCTTTTTTTCGTTGGTTAAATACAAAAGGTATTGTATTAAAAAAAAAATAAGTTATCTTTAAAATGGGGTGGTTTCTATTCGCGTTAGACATAACTTTGCAAATTAATTACACTACGTAATATAAACATAAATATTAAGTTATTAAGAAAATGCTCTACCTAATAGGGATGTTGACTAAAAATTTTTCTTTCGTTCGTCATGTAGATTATTAGAAAATATTGGGCACGTATTTTTCCTTTTTTTAACCGACTTCAAAAAGGTTCTCAATTCGTCGGAATTTTTTTTATTTTTTTTTTTATTTTTTATTATGTATGTTCCCCGATTACTCGAAGATGGCTGGACCGATTTGGATTTTTTTTTTGTTTTATTCGAGAGGATATACATCACAGTTGGTCCCATATAAAATTGATTAACTTTGCTTTGGTAGTTTTTGAGTTAGCTTCAATAATACGTATTTTTTCCTCACTTTTATATGGATGATGTTCTAGTTTGTTTTGCAGGTAGTGGTATTAGAATTTGTGTGGGGTGGGTACACAACTAAAAAGTGAAAAATAAAAACTTTTTTACAAAAAAATACAACCGACTTCCAAAAACAACACTGCAAAGTGAAAAATAACTTTAATTTCGGAAGTCGGTGGCAAAAAACGAAAATACATTTAACACTGACACCGACACCGATTTCCGAATTTAAAGTTATTTTTCACTTTGCAGTGTTGTTTTTGGAAGTCGGTTGTATTTTTTTTTACAAAATTAAAAGATTACGGCGATACATTGAGTTAAAACATCGCGTAACGTCACGTGTAGCTAGATTTTATACGTACAAGTGACGTAGCGAGTCCCCACTCCCCAACTTTAATACGTGTTATATATATATAAGTCATTTTCTATTAATACGATAAAGCAAAAAATACGTGTCTAATATTTTTTTATTATCTGACTGACGGACTAAATAGAATTCTATTTTCTACCCAGGCATCATCCCTATTTAACATATATTTTTTCCAAATCATTAACTCTACTCGTTTAGACGTGATCTTTTAAATTGATATTGAAAATATTTAATCTAATTTAATAAATAAAAAAATAATAATAATAATAATTAATTATAATATATTATATACTATAATATAATATATTATATTATTTATTATATATATAATATATTATTATATTTTAATTAATTATAATTATTAATATATTAATATTTTTTTATTTTATTTATTTAATATTTTTTTTATTTTTTTTATTTAATTTAAAATCTTGATAAGTCGGTTATCGTCGCGAAGCGACGGCGACGCCTTAAAGCACTTTTCATGCAAATATTTAGTAAAATAATTTGGGTACGTCTACGTATACATATAAGTACTAAAATTCTATTCACGCTGATAAGTTTTCATGCCAACCTTACTAAAACCACAGAATAATAAAGTTACAGTAGTTTGTCCGGTTAGTGACCTTGAATTAATTACCTACGGCCGCTCGGTAGACAAAATCGCGTCCGTTCGAGCGTAACTGCCGCGCGTTCGAACTGTTGCCTACTGGTGTATACTGAGATTTCGAAGCGCGTTGTTTCGACCTTTTTCTATGAAGATGTAATACTACTTACTTTATTATACTGTGCTAAAACATAACTCTAAGCCGGTGTTCGCACGGACGTAAAAATATCTCGGCGGGATTTTATCGCGCACTGGATTTTCAACTCTCGGTGTTGAGCCGAGCATCGAGAATCCAATCTAACCACAACAGAGTGCATCCCAGCGCGTCGATAAAACACACTGTTGGGTTTTCAACTCTCGGTTTCAACTCTCTAAGCACAGCGTTGAAAATCCAGTGTGCGAAAAAAAATCGAAACGATATTTTTACGTCCGTGCGGACGTCGGCGTGTAATACCTACCCTCGCTAACAGAGAAATAACATTATTACACTACCCGCACTAAAAGCCTATATCAACATGATTTCCCATAGGAATGTCATCACCTAGCCTTGAAAGTAATACCACTTAACGACATGCAATTAAGGTCTAAATTGGCATAGCTAGTATCTTGCTGAGTGGGCTAATCAAGGCTTTTAGAACCAATAATTTGTTGGGTCTAGGATGAAAGAAATGGAGGTTAATCTTCGTTATTAAGTTATTGGAAAATAGCCACTTTTATTAAGGTTTAGTGACCTAGTTATAATAGAACAAAAATATGACCGACTTTGTGGTCTAAAATGCTCATTTTTCTTACAGCAGGCATCGACTTTTAGTCTGTAAAAGACTGGCCTGCGTTTGAGTCAAATGCAGGCAAAGCATGATTAATTAGAATCCGATTATCTGACGGAGACAAAATTTGTGAGTTTGTATTAGGAGGTAAGCTTCGAAATTCCTGATCCGGTTCCGAAAATTATTTCACTATTGGGAAGCTGCAGATTGCCGAGTGTCTTAGGATATATCACACTTCACACTAATATTACGAGTATAAAGGCTAAAGTTTGCGAGTGTGTTTGTAACTTTGTTACTTCTTCACGTTCAAACGGCTGGACCGATTTGGATGAAATTTGGTATGTAGACAGCTTATACCCTGGATTAACACATAGGCTACAACGATAAAACAAGAAATGTGCCATAATACTTTAGCGGCAAGAGTGACAAATGCTCGTTAAAAATATAGTATTCTCATTTATTATTTCACATTTACGTCAAGCATAATATTATTACAACGTCGATTGATTCACAATTTGTCAGCTTTAAATTCTTCAACGATATAGGTAGTCGCCTTTCTTCAGAGCTTTCAACTGGTTCGAAAAGTTGAGTCATTTGGTAGGGATTTTGAACTTTCCGGTAATTTATCAAATATATCTTTATGCTAGTCTTGAATATGGGCATTTCCCAATAAATTTTAAATTTGTGGTGGGTAGTATTAGTCTGTTATTGTTCCGTCGATTATAGTTTTCATTTAGCTCGATATTAGATTTGAAGAGGTGCTATTCTTCCTAACGAATATACAACTTTGCAGTATATATATATTGCTAGTAGTGTGAGAATTTGTTGTTTAATAAAATGTGGCCTACAACTCTCTCGTTGGTCTATGTTCATTAATATTCGACACATCTCTTTTACTGAATGAAAAGGTCCAAAAAGTCAGTACTTTCTCCCCACAGAATGATACCATAATTTAGCCAGGCGTAGGCATACGCATAATAGACAGATAAGGCGGTTTTATATGTAGTTAGTGTTGCATTCAATATGCTTAGCGCATAAATAAATTAGGACAATTTTGCTCCTGTATTTTCTATTTGTTTCATCCAAATTAGATTTGAGACTAATGTTAGACCTAAAAGTGTAAATTTGTTTAGTTCTTCTAATTTTATTTGTTGCGTTAATATATTTATTTAGGTTTAAGTTTGGCGAGTTCTGAATTGACATATTTTAGTTTTAGGTAAGTTTATTTCTAAATTATGTTTATTAAAGACTTGCCTGTATTGGTTTTCAAATACAGGCAAAGCATGATTCATTAGATCTCAATTATGTTTTATAATATAAAGTCAGGGACGGGGAGGAAGACGGGGGAGGTACACAAAAGTGAAGCTACCTCAGTCTGCCAATCTTGTCAATCACGCCCTCCCCCGTCTCATCGCTCACATACCATCAGCGGTGACTAGCACTTGCGCGCACACATAGAAACACATTGTCTACCAACTTAAATTGTCCGTATATTAAAATTAGAACCGTCACTCTTTCACAGTTTTAAGAAATGGCTGTAACACGTCAAATTGACATAGAGTGAAAATTTACTTAACAACTAATTTGCCTGACTGCACATTTACTGAAACCTTGTTTAGCGTAACTACCCTATCTCTAAAGGATTCAGTGCCTTAGTTGGGTTTGTCTTTGGCTCCTTAAAGTATGAGCAAGTACTTACTATGAGTGATGCAATAGACATTCATCATCATCCTCTTTCACTCAATCTATTTGCAACATAATGGATACTACATAATCTGTCTGCAATGTTCCCACTTCTGGAACTCAAGTCTCCTCTCTAAGACGCAACACGTTTTCTTCTTCCATTCTCCCCTGTCTACCGTCCCGCTACCATTAACTCCCTTCTCTTTCATATCATTACTCACACAATCCATCCATCTTTTATTTGGCCTTCCTCTCCCTCTCCTTCTCCTTCCTCTTCTTCTCCTTCTTCTCTTCTTCTTTTTCTTCTTCTTGTTGATGGTGGATGAGGGAGGAGACGCATGTGCGTCTCCTCCCTCATCCTCACATGCCCCATACCCAAGCCAAACAATTTCCTTTCAACTTTTCTATCACTGGCGCCATTTTCAAACTTCCCCTCATACAGGGTGGTCCGAATAGTGACGTCAAAAAGAAAAATCTGAATTCTTCATACCATAGGGGTATTGTAGTTTTCGAGTAACTTTTGTTTTTGTAATTATTTACAGTTTTCTGCCGGTGGAGCTTGAAAAATTCATATATTTTATGTACTGGATATTTTTTCAAATATTTTTTGTGACATTATCGTCTTGAATGTTACGTTCATGTCACAAAAAAAAAAAACTGAAAATTTCACACATACATGCTGCATTGTTTACTTCAATATATCTATCAGCTGTCATCTCAGAATTCACCCACTTCCTAACCCTACTCGTATCATGTTTCACAATATCTACCCAATTTTCTGTGACATTGTTATTCAATTAAGTTGGTTAGGTTATTTTCAACTTACTAGTGACGTCATCATTGCTCTTATCTGTCTACTGTTGTGTTGTTGCGTAGGAGTACTTCATGTACTAAACATTTTTGTTATCTCTATATGTACTTGTATTGTATAGCGGCGATAGGCTAATAGATTTATTGTGTGTTACAATACCTCCTCTGGCTGATAATTTCATAGAGGTTCACGTATTAAAAAAAAGACATGTCTGGAAAATAGTGCCTATCGACAGGCTGAAACAGGCTCTTGATAAGACTGGTTTACGAGTGAGCGAGATAAAATCTACAATTTTTGCCGCTTTTCTTTCTTATGTTTTTATATTTATAGGTATTTACAGAAACACCTACCGTCGCTTAGTAGAAAACACTTTTCAACCTACAACCTACCTTACCTTTTCAGGAATGCCAACATCATTTCACATTTCTCTCGTTCGTAGGTATATAGCCACCGTAACGGACAAAAGGTCTCGGAAAAGCGATTTTGGTGTAGTCCGCCGAATTCAAAAACGCGCAAAATAGATCGGAGTAGAAAGAAATGGAGTGTGCCTTTGCCAAAGTTGGGCAAACAGACCGGGTTGTCGGTGTCACCGACTCGCCAAGAGTCGAAATATTGGTAAACTATTATAAAAAATTGTGTGTCTTAATAAAGGTTTAGACAAATGTTGATCAAAATATTATTCGCGACCGTAACAAATATGTATTTCCGGAATTATAAAGAATCATCAATACAACTCTCAAAGTTAGAATTGGCCACAAATGTCATAGATTTCGTGGAATAGTCATTCAGTAGGGTAATTTGAACATATCACACTGACGTGCATAACGCAAAAAAAAAAAACAACGTAACATTTGAATTTCGGGCTACGAGAAATATTTCAGAGTTTTCGAGGACATTTTTCAGGTCAGTCATTGAACAATCCAAGTTCAATTTATCTTGACTTACGTAATAAGACGTGAGATAGATTCTTTTGAACAAATCTTTTGATTCTTTGTACGTAAGAACTTATCGAGTTTACTCCTTAGGAATCGAAATCTTTATAAGGCCCTCGGTATGGAAATATGAGAAGTAATTTCACTCCTCATAAAATTTGAGGTGTGCTAAGGAAGAAGGAGGTGTGGAAAAGAACAATTTTAAGAATTCACAGAATTCTTTCTTTTCTTGAGAATTTTCTTTCATCTTTCTTTCGGCAACATTGTTTTTACACAACCATAGTGATTCTTCATTAGTAAACCAAGGCCATTCAAGGCTCACCCGAACATACTCCACATTAAAAGCCCAACACTTCAGTTAAACCTAAATTAACCTTATTTTTCAAATCTCTCAAAATTATTGAGGTCAATGGTTCCAAATGATCTCGACGCCACTCACCCTCAAAGATGAGTGATCAAGCAAATTGGTTTTGTTTGTTTCAATTAAAAAAACTGTAAAGTCATTTTGTTTCAATTAAAAAACTGCAAAGTAATTTGTGGAAAAACTGTTTGAAACAATGAAGTGGGTCGTTATGCAGTTACATATGCATTTATAATGATTTTTCAAATTAATACCTACATATTGGTTTGGAGAACAGTTTAAATCAATCGTTAGCAGGTCAATGGCCTGTAGTACGCTGTACTATGGTTGTACTTGAATTATTAATTATGTATTAAATCAATTTGTAGACTAATGAGAATCATAGAGTGTAGGGTTTGGAAAACGCCAATAAAGAGTCAATCAATCTGCCTAGCCTTTTCCCAACTATGTTGGGGTCGGCTTCCAGTCCAACCGGATGCAGCTGAATACCAGTATGTTACATGGAGCGACTGCCTATCTGACCTCCACAACCCAGTAACTGGGTAATACGATACCCCTTGGTAAGACTGGTTGTCTTGACTTTCGGGCTTCTGACGACCCGTAACGACTGTCAAAGATCCACGAATGACAGCCGGGACCAACGGTCTGACGTGTAAACGCCAATAAAGAGTATAAGTGAAATATTTGGCTTCATAGCAAGGAGTGTAACTACGTATAATTAAAAACAACTTATTTATCATGAGAACATGGTACTTAACTCTGAAATATTGAATACAACAATCTGCTGTTTCATACAAAAATACCAATCAAAATGTATGAAATAAACAGTAGGTACTTTTTCACTTTATGGAGAGGATTAATTACACACTTCAAACACCCTACCCCCCTTTCAGCATCGCCAAATAACAAACATAACTGGCCTATTATACAGCATGTATCACAAAGGTGTGGTCAAATTTAAGGATGTGGTTCTGCAAACTGAACAACTTTCATCATGAGACCAACATCTTATTCGAGAAAAAATATCAGCCGTCCGTCCATTTGGGTTTAGTAGTTGAAGTCTTTTAGGCCTCTGCCTCGAATTTTGCGGGCAGCGGGGCGGCAGCGGCGGCGGCGGAGCGGGAGCGGCAGGATTTTATGCGTAAAAACAAATGGACCGGACCTCCAAAACAGCGGCGCGGTAGCGGAGCGGGACAATGCGAGACGCGCCGCCGCCGCCGCCGCCGCCCCGCTGCTCGCGAAATTCGAGGCGGAGGCCTTATATGACAGATGATAAGTTTTTCGCGATTACGATGTTGGTCCTATGGAGAAAGTTGTTCAGTTTGTTGGTCTGTACTGTACCACAACTTTAAATTTGACCACATCTTTCTGATACAACAACACTTAAGACCAACACTGTACCAATACTTATTGCAAACAAGTGATTATGATTATGATTATGATTACATGCTATATGTTATAAACTCAAACTCAAAGCATTTATTTCAAATAAACCAATTACAGGCACTTTTGAATTGTCAATGGGTCGGTCAGTCAGAAAGATGAAGCTAGTTGCCCATTCCAAAGCGTAGTAGATCCCTATGGAGAAGAACGGGCAAGAAACTCCACGGACACTCTTTTATAACACGGAAATTAGCCAATTATCTGGTAAGTAACCAATATAATTCACTTCTAAACAGTTAGTATTCAGTTTGTTTAGTAAAACGTTTGAACAAAAGGCTTTATAGTTTTACAGTTTTTTTTTTTATAATGGGTCCATGACGTGAGTCATAGGGTTTACGACATTGCACGAAGGGGAAAATTAATTTCTTTGTAACACGTCACCATAGAGTTTGTATGGATTTTTTTTTCTATAGTTATGGAAAAAAGGCGGTCTAAATATAACGTTACGAGGTTAGCTACGGTAATTTATGTTTTTATATTGTTTTTAGTTGATTGAGTGATTGTGTTCTTTGTGATAGCTGTGTGGTTTTTTAAATGATTAAATACTGGTATTCAGCTGCATCCAGTTAGACTGGCAGCCAACCCCAACATAGTTGGGAAAAGGCTAGGCAGATTGATTGATTGTGATAGCTACCTACAGTTTGATTTTTAATTCGCCGGAATTATGACATTTCAGAAGTGTTGCCAATAATAAAACGGTCCTACTAAAAACGGAACGCATTTATGCGAAAATAAAAAAAATCTTTCTTGTATTTAAGGATTCAATTAGAAAAACTAAAACATAAAAATTTACTGATAATTTTAAAATGGTAATCAGATTTTTTATTATCAAATTAGTGAAGTTACAAATTAGTGAATTACAATTAGTAAGGTAATTATTATTCTTTCACAGGAATCCCTGTCCACTAATCCGTAGGTTACAAACCTTTTTTAGGAATACCTTTTAGTTTGTAAAATCTTTGCTTCTTGTAACTACAGACAGACAACGACGATGAATGAATGAACGATGAATAATAAATATTTAAATTTAAAAAATATGTTCTTTTACTCTTTTTTTCCATTTAGCCATTCAAAGTTAATATTTTAGTTAGTGTGCATTGAATGCACAGAACAAACATACGGGTTCGATTCCCGCACGGAACAAATATTTGTACGACCTACAAGTATTTGTTCCGAGTCTGGGTGTTTTTCTATCTATAATATGTATGTATTTACAAAAAAAAAATGTATATAAGTAGTTTATCAGCCAGTAGTTTATCGTTCCATAACACAAGCATTAGGTTGCTTAGCTTGGGGCTAGATGGCGTTGTGTGATATGTCCAAACATATTTTATATTTTATTTATACATACATTACAACTGTATGTTGTCATACAGTTTACTTGATCTCATTCTCTTTCATATTTTTTTTATTTTATATCCAAAAAATTCTAGTCATATAAATAACTTATAAAAAGGACAAGACAGAAAAGGTTTATGATTTCTGAAGTGTCAAGAAATTACAGCTGTCAGAATTCCGCCGAATTAAAAATCCGACTGTATGTGGTTTAGTTTATAAGATTATTAGGCAGTTTACTATGCACGATTTCAAATATTTATACAAAAAATATGGGCACTTAATTTAAAGTATTTATTTATTTCTAGATTGTTCAAATGTTAATCGATTAAAGATAGGTTAGTTTTGAGTACAAATCTGTAGCCGAACTAGGCAAAATCTGTATTTCGGCTATCAGGGCCAATCCCATCGGATAATAGCCATTAACATTAATTTTTATAAGATAGTTAATAATAGTGTTATTGTACACATCTTATTATATTTTATTATAAATATGTAGAGTATGAATGCGTGACCTCTCATTGTGTGGAATGAAGTGTGTGTGTGTGTTTTTTTATTTTACCTTAAAGTAAAGCTAGTAATATTCCTTATGATGATAAGAAAAACATTTTCGTTGGACTTAGCGAGTATTCGTAGAAAACAAATTTTAATATTAGCTCTAATAGAATGTATTTCAATCATGAAAACGTTCCTACGCAAGAATTACGATAGCTGGAAAGCATGTTAATATTATTATATATAATTTTATTTATACTAGTTGACCCGACAAACGTTGTCCTGTCAAAATTACAATAATTCATACAAAATTCCCTTAGAAATTCACTTTCAGTTTTCCCGAGATTCGGCTCGACGTCCCCAAATAAACGGCTCAAATAATTAATAAATGCTCCCATAGGACAAAGGATACTTTATATCCCGCTAGTACGTTCCCGTGGGATAATTTCCGACCTCCACGGACGAAGCCGCGGGCAAAAATACTAACATAACTGTGATAAAATTGAGCGTATTTCAACCATGAATATGTTCCTACGCAGAATCAGGATAGCTGGAATATGGACTCAAAACGCCCACAGTAAGTTATATCTGCGTCGTTCAATAATGATATTTTTTTATAAAAACGAATCACAAACGAGAACCATTTTAAGTGTAGCTCTTGTTAACTAAACTAGGACAATTCCAAATCCGCTGACATTCTCTATCGTACGCTGTCTCATAGACCAACGAACTTTATCTTATTTCCAGTCGTTGGGTCGAACCTTCTTCGTTAGAGCCTGTTTTTCCATTACTAAGGATCTTTTCAGTAATGGGATCCTGGATATCTCATCTTCTTGAGAATCCAAGATGGGTATTAAGATAAAAAAAACCGTTTTTGAAAGCTTTCCTGAATAGAAGTTCGTAGTTAAGTAGGAGTTTAGATTGTATCTGTGAATTTTAAATCATTTTTATAGGCGGTAGTCTTACTTAGTTGATAGGTATACTGTTTTCTTTGTATTTTATCTACGACTAGCTTCTGCCTGCGACTTCGACCGTAGGACACTTGGTAATATTGTAACTTCCCAAAAGTGAATGAATTTTCGGAATCAGATCAGCAGTTCCGAAGATTACCGCCTACATACAAAGTCACCCTCTTTTTGATAGAAAGAAAAGAAAGAAAAAAAATACGTTTATTTGCGGTAAACATGACGCAAAGGACAACAAAATAAAATAAACAAAGTAAAAAGCAAGTTTTGGGGAAAATATGCGTCACATATACGCAAAACGGCTACCGCTCAGCATAATGCCGCGACCCCATGCGAAACGGAGCCCCAACGCTGGTTTTCAGCGATAGCCGGCGTTGACGCGATGACGTCGACCGGTGCAGCATGTGATAAATAATATGCAATTAAAAAATAAATAAAATATAAAGTTAATTCTACAGGTATAGATAAAATATACAGAAAATGACAATATTCCCGCATTCCGCTCCGCGACAGCACCGACTCCCACGCCGCAGAATGCGTTATCTGTGCGCGCAGCTGTCAGCTATTATGTATATCATGATATTAGTATCGAAGTAAAGATTTTGTTACTTTTTCATGTAGGTACCTAAGTTTTTACAGACACAAATTTTGTAATAACTAGAGTCGGGTAACCTAACTAAATTAGTAATCTAAAGTCGCTAATCTCTGGAACTACCAGTCGGATTTGAAAAAATCTTTTTGCATTTGATAGCCAAACTCTTGAGAAATGTTATATGCTATTTAACATCACGCTTCAACTCTTAGGAGCTGAACTGTAACTGATTATTACAGCGTACAGAATCAGAACTGGACATATTTCATCAAACAATTTTGCCTTTTTAATGGGAAAGGTTTCTTCCCCTAAATGTGATACTTGTGGAGTTATAGATGATGTATACTAATTGTCGATGGAATGTGTTCAATTTCATGCAGACAAAGAGAGAGGAATTATTGGACAAATTAGATTTGGACAAATTGCAGGTCGGAATTATGAATTCTATACTCTCAGACCCTAACAGTGAAGGAGCTTGTCTTTTGTTTAAACTATTATCATCATAGGTTAAGTTAAACTACATAGGTCCGTATTACAGAACGTCACTCAATACTCAAGCATTACTTAATACTAGATTCAAGCCATTCGATTGGTTGAAACTAGTTTTAAACTTTTTTTTTCGCATTTATATTATTAGATTTTGTTTAAATGCAATATAAACATAACCTAAAACTAACAAAATTATATCCTAACGATAACTAAAACTATTAAAAAACTAAAATATGGCATCGAAAAATTCCTCCGCATCGTTGTCGCCTGGTCAAGTACCTATAAGTTATAAACTAGATTTAAACAAAGATCAGTGCTTGAGTTTCCTTCTGTAATACGGACCTTAGTGATGTATTGAATAAGACTAATCGGACTGACATATACATGTAGTATAAAAGTCCAAAAAAAAAGAATAAAAAAAACCTCTTAGGAGCTGAGCAAAAATAAAAAAAAAGCAGAAAGAACGCTTAACGAAAACGAAGTGATAGCGCGGGCGCGATGCGATGTAATGCGGGGGTGGCCGAGGGAGTTTTATAAGAATGTGGCTGTTATTTTAGTATATTGTATGTATCATACGACCTCCACGCGAACGAAGTCGCGGGCAGAATCTAGTTACAAAATATACCTTACTAGCTGACCCGACAGACGTTGTTCTGTCTTAGCTATGAAAATTCTAATGTAAACGCGCAAAGTTCCCGAAGGCGCAAGCTGAGAACATTTTGAATTGTGTAGGAAAACTTAATGTATATTTTAAGAATTGAACTACAATTTTTGCTCAAAATTAAAAAACCTGAAATAATTTTAAAGTAAAAAAGTTAAAAATATGAAAAAAAATAATTGAAGCCAATTAATTTGAAAAAAAAAATTGTTTCGAGTATGAATGTCGGCAATTGATTTTTATTTCAGAATACTACATAGCTGACCCGCCAGATGTCCTGTCAAAATTTCTATAAATTGAACGGCAGAAAAACAAATGAACAAATGGTTATAAAATTAATTTGAATTTGGAATTCTAAATAGAATTAAAGAATTCCCGACAGACATTGGCCCCCATAGGAGAAAATAAATTTTCTTCATATTTTTTTTTTCGTCAATTTTCCAATGTTTTTAATAGTTATTCTGCTATCCGGGACGGAGACAAATACAACAAATAAAAAAACGATGAAAATCGGTCCAGCCGTTCTCGAGTTATAAGTGTTCGAACAAACCAGACTTAGTTTTATATTAAGATGTATGTTTCTATATATTTTCATTAGCTCAGTTTATTTAGGACCGCATGTCCTAGAAAAACGAATTTCTAGGACTTACGGTACTAAATAAATAAACCCAGCTTGGCTATTTTATCATGAGCTTGAAACCGTTTCGTAGTGAAAATTCCAAGAAAAATAATAGAAAACTGGATAAAATTGACCGCTGCCGACTTTCCAAATATTTACAGTACCTATAGTCCATTTGCAATAAGATGAGACATTTATACAAACCTTTTTTACAGTACATTCAACCGATTTTGACTTCTATTCCGTAGGCTTAAGGATGGCATTAGAGGCAAAAAAGTGGTTACAATACCAACTGTTTACTGCAGCTGCCATTTGTCATGCCCCAACACAATAGAAGTCAAAATCGGTTGAACGGACTGTAAAACAAGTTTGTTTAAATGTCGAATCTTATTGCAAATGGAATATAACTGATTGTTTTAATCAGAAAGCAAATAGCCCGTAGATGGCGTTGCCAAGTTTTTTCGTTTAATTCAATTGTGTAAGCCAACGGGTAATTGCGGGTGACATCATCATCTGCCTAGCCTTTTCCCAACTATGTTGGGGTCGGTTTCCAGTCTAATCCAGTCTAATACCAGTATTTGACATGGAACAATTGCCTATCTGATTACCACAACCCAGTTACTGGGTAATACTTGATACTGGTTGTCAGACTTTCGGGCTTCTGACGATCCGTAGCGACTGTCAAAGATCCACGAATGACAGCCGGGACCAATGGCTTAACGTGCTTTTCCGAGGCACGGAGGGGTCTTGGTATGTAAAGATGGTCACCCATCCACCGACCAACCGCGGCAAACGTAGCTTAACCTGATCGATCGACCCGTGCGGATGTTATTACTTAGCCACGAGCTGACAGTAAAGATATCTTTAGGTATTCTCCCGGGTAAATGATTGGGGGCGCAAAAACGGCTAATTTTCCTTTAAATTGGGGCCCATTTTGACAAAAATTGTTTCCGGAGTGGTCCAGGAAATTAAAAGGAAAACGAATAGCACTTATTTTCTTCGGATATTAAGTACTTAGGGAGTAGAGATAATCGTTGAATAACTTATATAATAAGAATAAGAATAATATTTATTACGCACACAAGATTCATGATAGGTACACAAGAGCAGCTGTACAAAACAACAAAACACGGATATCTACATAAATCTACACAGATCATGTAACCCTGTCTCCTAAACTAGGTAGTCCTGTATCTTAGGAGACAGTGTTAGGCCATACAGGGCAGTCATGTAGGTATAGCTGCAGCCAGAGTGTTTAGCGCGAGGGAGGTTAAGTCATACATTTATGTGCCGGTGTGTAATGTGTGTGTGTGTGAGAGAGAACAAGTATGTGTAAGTGCATGCTAATGTTATATAAGTTATTCTAAGACGTTATAAGATTTTCTTCTTTAAACTTTTTGTATGAGACCACAGATAACTTAATTGTATCTATCTAAATCATTTAAATAAATAGCGACTCTTGCTAGGACATAATAAAGTCCAATTCAGGACGCATAGCGTTAATTACCTGCAGTTATATTAACCTATAAGTTGCCTCTCTTTCTGTCGCGTAACTCATAGACTTACTGACTCGTTAGGGTTGTTTTCTTTTACGACGCAGCGCGTGAATCATGTTCACGAGAGAGTATTGGTGGGTTTTTTCACAGAAAAGATAAAGAGGTCCTCCTCTTTATCTTTTCTGTGGGTTTTTTAGTGCTACAAATATTACGGCTGTGAAAAAATACCTAATGATTATGCGGGATTAATTTACGTGATACGTGTAGATTAGGAGGAGCGTCTCGCAGATTTTTGGAAAAAATGAATGAAGGGATCCAGGACTGACCTTAAATTGATGTTCAAACCTCGTGGCTGCTGATGCGTTTTCTGGATTTCTTGGGCCCAAGATCTCTTCTTCTTCACGAAAACACTGCACTCACTCACAGTTAATGTTCGCGGTGATATATTTATAGCAAATATGGGGTTATAGCTGTTTTATAGAATCACAGCAATCACGTAAATATTGTAGGTATGTTCATTGGTCGACTTTCTCACACACGACCATAAACGAGGTGAAGACGCCAGCGCCTTGTCGCGGCATTTTTCGAAGCTTGTCGAAAGTGCTCGAAGATCATCTTCTTGTCTCTTCATCAGTTATAGGAGTGAAAGGGATGGAGACAGGAAGTAGGGAAACGTAACGCTCGCACCTTCATAATGCTAGTTTTTTAAGGATTTTGTTTTGGACTATAAGAGTCGTATTGAATATATTTTAGTTTATGGCGTCAACAAGTATCGAACTAACATGCGCCCCACGCTGAATTAGCTCGACAAGTCGAGCCCGCGGCGTACTTGTAGCGTAAAAATATCGTGGCGTGATTTTACCGCGCACTGGATTTTCAACTCTCGGTGTTGAGCCGAGCTTCGAGAATCCAACCTAACAACAACAGAGTGCAACCCAGTGCGATGAAAAAACACTGTTGGATTTTCAACTCTCGGCGCTAAGCAGAGCGTTGAAAATCGAGTGCGCGAAAAAAAATCGCCGAGATATTTTTACGTCCGTGCGAACGTCGACTTAGGTAGGAGGAGCTCTAATTCAACCCAGTCCGATTAGACGGTACAGTGACCCCGATTAAATGTATAAAGGTTTACAGAGCAAGATCCCAGGGCCGCCAGACCTTACTTATTTCCTGACTAACAAAATGTATGGGATAGAGTAGTGTTAGAATGTATTCAGGTATCATGTAATCTCGTTTGGCAAGTTCCACAGAATAACATTTAATAGTGTGTAATAATTAATTAATTAACAATAATTTCTTATAATATTATAATAATTTTTTTAAAATTATTTGACGTTTATTTCATTTGGCTCCATTAGTTTATTTCTCTTTGCGTCGTTTTTAATCTAGTGTTAAGACTTCACAGTTTTATTTAAAGTTCAGACATCTTGATTTTAACTGTAAACATAACCTAAAAATAACAAAATTATATACTAACATAACTAAAACTATTAAAAAAAAAAAAAAAAAAAAAAAAAAAACTAAAATATGGCGTCGAAAAATTCCTCCGCATCGCTGTCGACTGGTAAAGTACCCAAGAGACTGGCGGCATTGCCACGTTGTATGGCAATGCTAAGCCGCTGGCCAAGATAAAAGCCAGCCCTTGGGTCACGGGAAGTGTCAACCAGCCGTTTGGAGATTTCGTTGAACAAACTATGAGCACTCGGACCCCACGGCCCAAGGGTTTCAACCCCAAACGGCTCGAAAATATAATTACCGATAAAGTTATTATACTTCCGCCGCTTGAGGTTTTCCGCAGCGGCAGCAGCAGTGCCAGCACAGCACGCAGAGCCAGGAAGATGGGATGGCGCAAGAGTATCGACACACGTTGCGTCCCACACTAAAGGCCTTCCCAACTTCCATGGAAATAAAGACATGCCGTCCGGTCTCTTGCCATCGTCGCGTGCCAAGCCATTGGGTTCTAATACAGCTGGAACGCCGACGGTGACAAGGGCTCGTCGGATGATGTCATTGATGTTCGCGTGCCGTGCTAAGCGACCCGCACTTCGGCTGCAAGACAGGCCGTGGTGTCCGAGGCTGTTGACAACTTCGCCACAGTGACAGCGATGAGGAGAACAAGAAGGAGCTCCTAGTCGCAGGGAAGCAGCGAGGCGGAAAGTAGTGTCGTCGAACAAAGTGCCTATGTTCGACGACGGTAGTGCATGAAGCCACAGACCCGACTCCCACTTACCCACAGCCAGCAGACGCGCACGCTCCGCAGTAGTAGCAGACGTGTCAAGTAAATTGTTCTGTACTACTCTGCAGAGCGGCTCATCCCACCGTCTCTGGGAAAATGGATTGTCGGGTGGGTCTGAATTCGGGCAAGCGAGTCTCCAGGCATCTATAGCCTCGGTGAAACAAGGCACATCAAAATTAACCAGTGTGGAGGCTAGGATTTTCCTGATTAATTTATCTGTGCCGTGGACCGAGGATATGAATGCCGGTAAACTAATACTAGAAATTTTGCGGACGCCGAGGCCTCCCATACGAATGGGGAGAGTAGCTTGTGCCCAAGCGCGGTCGTCCAAGGCCACATTTAAGATCGAAGTTAAAGTTTGTCGGATAATTTTGTCAATTTTATCTAAAAGGTGAGTGTGCTTCCATAAATGGGAAGCACGAAGGAAATATGTTAATTTAGGGCCGAAACAGCAGTAACGGGTTAATGTTATGGCCGAGTGCATGTTAATTTGGAACAATCTTTCCGAAACGTCATTGAAATTTTGAATTTTTTCTTCAATAAAAACAGGAAAAGAATTTTCATAGATAGGAGACCCAAGGAGACGAAGAGAGTTTTTTTCAATAATTTTGATTTCCGGGGCTATTGCGTTAAATTTGGGAAGTGTTAGATGTCTGTCGGTACCGTCCGCTAAGAACAGTTCACATTTCGAAAGGTTGAGATCAAGGCCAATGGAATAAAGTTCATTTTTTAAGAATTGAAGGTCATTTAAAACAGTTTCTACATCGCCTCCCAAGGTTCCGTCGTCAAGATACCAAACGTTAAATATATTATAATAATAATAATTTCTTTTTGACATTGGCTGTAATTTGATTTGTGTTATTTTTATTATGAATTTGCTTTTATGACATTTCAATTTATTATTTGATTTTGTTTTGAATTATTTTGACTGTGCTTTTAAATCTATTTTTGTTTTTAAATTTGATTCTGTTGTTAATTTTGATTTTGTATTTAATTTTATTTTGTATTTTATTTTGATTTTGTATTTAATTTTGATTTGGTATTAATTTTGATTTTGTATTTAATTTAGATTTTTAATTTGCTACTGATTTAAATTTTGATTTAAACCTTCATATAACTGGTAACATCTATTACTTTTTGGGGCATGCGGTGCTAACCTATAAGAGATTGTTATACTAACCCTTGATATAAGAATGTTTATTTTAACATGTAATAGTATAAGCAATTGTTGGTTGGCCAGAAACAAATAAATAAATAAATAAATGTACCAAAGTTACGTAAAAATCATTATTTGGTCTCATGTCTATCAAACATCCCTCATCATGTTTAACCGCTACGATCTGGCTGCTTACAAATAGTATTGAAATAGTTCTCAGAGCATCATTATATAAAAATTAAGACTCAAACTATAAGTAAGATGACGTCATTTATTGTGAGCTTTAAAGCGTCTGGCGGAAAAACCGCCGACGGGAAGTGTCTGACAGTATTGATTATTAATTAATAACAATATTCTATATAACATACACAAAAATCAGCAGTCAGACTTTAACAAAAGTGAGTACTTAATAGTTTTACGTAACTATAAGTACCTACCTACTTATTATCTGAAAATTGGCAGTCGGCCCAAGCTAGCAGGTATGCGTACGTTCAAAGTAATACTAACACTACTCAGCTCTATCCCGTACATTTTGTTAATCAGAAAATAAGTAAGGTCTGACGGCTCTGAGATCTTGGACAGTCAGTTGATAAAATTAGCCACACAAATATATTGATCAACATTCGGTTAAAGGCTGTGTGGAAGAAGACATGTTGGGCCGACCCCAAATAAATAATGATGATGCACATAGGTACAGTATGGAACTGGCACCATGTGAAAGAATTTAATCTACTAGCAATACTAGTCCACAGAAGTATAGCAAAATTAAATGTTAAATTAAAAACCATAAATTAAAAAAGTTAATTTTTCAAACAAAATAAATATCAAAATAAATTCAGTAAAAGTAATCACTCTGTTTAGACAACCGAGCTGGCCACCTGCGGTGCACCACAGTGCCCATTCCATTGTTCACCAAACAGGGATTTTTTGTTTGCACACATGTTCAAGGATTCAAGTTCATTGACTCATAGACCTAGTGATCGAATCTACAGTGTTTTTTACTCAAAATTAAAACTCTACTTTTTGACCTAATTACTGGACCGATTTTGTCAATTTTTTGTATATCGTCAGCAAAGGTGACATCAAGTATGTGGTTGGATTTATTGCATATATGTGAGCTCCATACTGTATAGCTTCATCCTCTAATCTTAGAAGTGATCAAACAGTTTTCTAAGGAAATTGAAAAGACTGAAGAAAAAAGCTACCCCAAGCTAATTTACTTTTTCACCACGCAAAACTATCTACACGTTTAATCTGAAACAAGTTTAACGCCCTTTCACTTGTAAGTTATAATTAACTAAGTAAGTAGGTGTAGTAACTACTATCGATCGGTTAGCCGTAGTTTAAAATATTAATACTACCCTACACCACTGAAAAGCACAGAAGGTCGACTTCATACAAATAACGAAAACACACCTATAGCGAGTGCAAGCGCACTCGCGACTGGCATTTGTTTGAGATCGCCGCACGTACCTACGCGTCTAAGTGCGCGTGCGCATCACTCGTTGTATGGAGCCAAAACTGCATAGCCTTTTCCCTTTACCCAGAATACCTAGCCCAGGGGGGAGCAACGGGTGCAGTGCCCCCCCTCCTCCCCTGGGCTTCGAACAAACTAACAAGGAAAGGTACCCAACTGTCCGACTCCGATTTGATTTATTTTGTTATAAATTGGACAGTAGTATAAAATAACAGACACTTATTTTTTTTTAACTGCCAAATTGGGAGAAATTGTCCTGAAAAGTAGGTACTAATAAAAATGACTAAAGCCTCTATCTTCTTTAGAGAGCTTTGTTCAAGCAAATTGCTAGTAAATTACTGGTTTGATTATACGTTTGAGAACATGAAAAAGTAATGAGCATCGGTTTTGTTATTATCGGCTCAAGCTTATATTCTCCTAAAAAAACACCCTTCTAAGTTTTATATTTATTTCTCATAGTTGAAGATATAACTATGAGTTACGACCCTGACAGTTGGATGCCTTTCCTTTTGAATCTAAAACTGTATTCATAAAAAACTAAAATGCTCTATAAATCTGTTTTAGTTATAGAAGTGTTTTGTCAATTTCTTCAATTTGTTTGTTCAAGTTTGAAAGAAGAAGACAAGTTACAAATGGGTAGTCAAATCATTACTTTTTTACACAAAAGTATAGTTATTAAATAAAATGCTTTGCATTCATAAAATGTTTTATGGCCGAATTGTTGATACTTAGATGTGCATGGTACGATTCTGAACTATAAATATAATTTTAGATAGGTACAGTTTCTCAATAAAGGTACCGAAGTAAAAATTTTAATTTCGGTACCTTTTTTCTAGCTTCTGACTATTACTTCGTTTTCGATTCTCAAAGATTTGCGAGGCACGGAGGGGTCTTGGTATGTAATATGGAGCCAGCCTTCTGAACTATTCTGTGGTTTTACGGAGAAACTTGTTATCGCGTTGAATTAAAAATGAAAAACTGTGTTCCACTTACCCAGTTACGGTCGTGTGTGTCGGCTGAAAGAAATTTATTGCAACTGCGACTTAGCTGTCGTTATGTGGTATTATTTTTACTTCATTCTTTATTTATTACATGGATCGTAGGAGTTTTATGGTTTGAAAAGATATGGGATATAACTTTCTACATAAATGTCTAAACACAGCTTTCGTCTCAGGTACAGTCAATAAAAGAGATATCTAGGCAGGGCACACCAACACAAAATTGTATATTTTCACGAAATTGAACATGAAGCAATTCACACAGAAATATATTCCAAAGGTGGGTTCCTTTTCTCTGAAGCTTACTGTACAAGGAATAAGGAAGGATTTCCCGGTAGCACGTTCCCGTGGGATATTTTCCGACATCAACATACAACGTGATACGACCTGCAAAAAAACGTAAGAATATTTGAATTTTGCGGGCAACCCTGGCGCTGATTCCTTTTTAACCGACGAAAAAAAAAAGGAGGAGGTTTTCAATTCGACACGTATATTTTTTTTTTATGTATGACCACGCATAACTTTTTACAGAATCGTCCGATTTGATTTTTTTTTGTTTTCAGTGCTTCATTTTGTACGTCGCACTTTTGACTCCTTATGCTTAGAACTTCGTATACAGGACGTCGGCATTATAATGGTTACCAGGTGGTTAGGTTGGTTTTGGTTGGTTTTTTTAACTATTTTTTAAATTATATTTTTGATCTGTGTTACTGTTCCTCTTTTTTTACTGAATTAGCTACTATTTAAATACTTAAATAGTAGCCAATTGAATAAAGGATAGCCAAAGCCATACGGCTACCGTAGCCAAAGCTGGCTTGCCTTTTCCTTTGCGATTTCGTAACGCAAAAAATCGTGTCTTATAGTGCTACAATGTTGTACTACGTTATTATTCTTGAGACAATGTAGTAACGTCAACTGATGAACAATCATAAAAGTGTCAGTGTATCAGTGTGTGTGTTGCACTGATACACTGACAGTTTTATGACATATTTTTGATTTGTATGATGTCTATTGAATCAAAAAGACGGGAACTCTCTGTTAGTATTCGAATCCTCATGCGCATAAAATATATTCGGGTAGTGCTGGAAACGAGCAATGGCGAAAGTGGTACAACCATGAGCTCTACGAGATGTACAACGAGACTAGTAATTAAAAATATTAAAATAGGACGTCTTCAGTTCCACTTCCACCCAATAGGCATAACGGAGAGTCCTGTGCAGGGCCTGCATGGAGGCTGAGGAAATTGTTGCGCATGTGCTCTTTGAATGCACAGGCGTCACCCAGATTAGAACAGGAACCCTCGAAGCACCCAGATCTTTCACAGATGTTCTGAACAGACTAGGAGACGTGATCAACTTCTGGAGGGAGGTGGGCTGGTTGGAATAACCACCGACTGACGCCATGGCCTACGCAAAATGTTCCACCTGAAGGACTAAGTGCAGAAACCAAACCTTCAAACGTAGAATATTAGGACGTCTTCGATGGGCAGGACTTGTTGCAAAAATGGACGAGACCAGAACCAAACAATTACTGGATAGTAAACCAGATGGCCGGAGAAGTCGAAGGCAGCCCAAGCTCAGATGGTTGGATGGCGTAGACTAAGATTGAACTGATGGAGTGAGAAATTGGAGAGAGAAAGCCGGAAATAGGTTACGTTGGAGAAATATACTTGACCAGGCTAGGGCCCACCCGCGGCTGTAAAGCATTATATGATAATGTCTGAATTAGATTTCCCTTCTAACTACATTACACACAAGCGTCTTCCAAAAGCCAAATTAACTTACCAATTCTTCTTACTAAACCTCTCAGCCATTTTATTACCAAGAAGAAATAAAGAATTAATATCACGTAGCCCTAATTAATTATATTTCCCCACAATAATCCCCGGAAGTATAACTCCGTCCCTCCCAGGAGGTATAATGCGACACGTACTTTCCTTCGCTGTAATACTTCAGGGGTTCGCGCTGAAAAGCCTACAAGTGCTGAAAGTTTGACGTTTCCCTAGGGGACGCCTGAAACAAGATGCATGTGTTACTAAATTACGGTCGGCTGTTGTTTTGTAAAGCGTATGGTAGTTTCAGCGATGCTTAATAATATTAGTCCTTATTCCCAATTCCGTTGGACTACATAAAATGTATATAAGCAGTTTATCAGCCATCTCGTTACCATAACACAAGCATTAGGTTGCTTAGCTTGGGGCTAGATGGCGTTGTGTGATATGTCCAAACATATTTAAAAAAAAAAAAAAAAAAAAAAATTTTTTTTAATTTACATGTTTTTATATAAAAATATTTAAAAATGTAAACGATATCTCTAGCTAAATAGTTTGTTTTTGTTTATATGTTTGAACACGCTAATCTCTGGAACTACCAGTCGGATTTGAAAAATTATTTTTGCAATTCTTGAGGATAGCTAAAATTTTTCTATTAACACGCTAGATAGGAGTACCTAGAGCAAAAAGAAAAAAAAATCTGATAGAACGCTAAACAAAAACGAAGTAATAGCGTGGGCAGGCGATGCGATGCGACGCTAACGAAGTCGCGGGCAGAAGCTATTATAAATATTATAATTGTATTATGTATTATAAATACCTAACTAAAGGAATTATTTCAGGTGACACAGTATCCATACCCTAACCTAAACATTTACATACATATTTTTAATGTATTTTCTGTTTCTCTGCATTTTTCTAACCACTGTTAATTTTGTTATGTCATGAACCTGTAATTTTATTTTAAGAGAAATAAACTAACTCCTAAATTTGAGTGTCTCCAACAGTATACCTATGGGAATTCTTTAATTTTAGCTTTCCTTTATTAATTTATTAACCGTTGCCCGCGGCTTCGCCCGCGTGGATGTCAGAAATTATCCCACGGGAACCTACTACTACTATTATAAATATTAGGTTGTATGCCAAAATTCATCCAAATCCGTCCAGCCGTTTTTGCGTGATTTGAGTAACAAACATCCAAACATCTTCACAAACTTTCACATTTATAATATTAGTAGGATAGGATGCAAAGCAATTGATAATTGAAATTGAAATTGTTTTATTGAAATAATTAATTTACAAAAATATTTACAACAAAATAGGGCTTTAAACTAGGGTTAAGGTATGTAATAATTGGGTACTACCTGAACTAGGACTAAACCTGTATCTCAGGTATCACACTCAAGAGTGCTTGTACATAATTAGGGTTAATTGCGTCAATTTAGATTATTATTATTAACATAGCGTCGCTAATTGTACTTTAGATAAGAAGGGAATGGTAACTTTGCGGCTAACATTTTAATATAAGAATATAAAGTACAGAATTAGCTTTGGGTTTTGAATGTGTATTTTCCTTTGTCCTTTTCCTAAGAGCCTGAATTTTTTGATGGATTTGGTTTTTTCCTTATAAAGGAAAGGCACGTGTATTATACTTGTTTATTTATTTATTTAATACTTCAAGTACAGAGGCTAACTTAATGCCATATAGGCATATGTTCTACCAGTCAACGTTTGGGTAACGTAGAGACCAACAGTGGTAGGTGAAATATTTGTTTAAATACTAGCTGCGCCCCTCGGTTTCACCCGCGTAGAGCAGGATAAAAAGTAGCCTATGTGTTAATCCAGGGTATAAGCTATCTACATACCAAATTTCATCGAAATCGGTCCAGCCGTTTGAGCGTGAAGAAGTAACAAACACACACACACTCACAAACTTTCGTCTTTATAATATTAGTGATAAATATACACTCTCTCAAGGGTCTCTCTGACTCTCTCTCTCTAGTACACTCGTTTGTGTCTAAAGCTGATTTCAGACTACGCTATACTATTGTGCTATAAAGTATAGCAAAGAAGGAACGAATGCTATACTATATAGCATGACGTTCACATACGCGATATTATCGCAAGCTCAGTCGACCGCGATCTTTGAAGAGTGTGCACAGTTGCACAGCACACATCACGATCGACACAACGGATTTAATACTGGATAGTCTTGAAAGCTCATCAAGCGATGATGACAAGATGGCGGCGCGCGATATAGCATAGCATGAACTCTGCGCATCGCACCAATTTATAGCGTATAGCGAGCCAATAATAGTATAGTACAGTACAATGTGAACGTGTCCATAACAATGTATGGAGCGCGATATTGTTGTGCTATGAGCTATATACTATTTGCTATTATATTATAGCGTAGTCTGAAATCAGCTTAATAAACACAAACAAGTGCATAGCACACAAACAAGTACCTACCTCATACATTTGATCATAATTGAAATGATCTTTCATGTTGTGCTTTAATATTTATAAAAATGCGTTAACCGTAAAATCACGTAAAACAGCCAAATTGGAAAAATTTCGTATACGGCCTCTTAATAGGTTGTAAAAGTGTGAATGTCATGGAGAGCTCAGTAGGTAGCTATAGCTTAGTGGTGATAATAATTATACATTTTAAAATCTGCAAAACCAATGTCAATTCGATACATTTTGGTTTTGTCATCATAGAAAAACTTGAACGAATCCATTAGCGCTAAGAAATGATTCATTTAAATGTAAGCCATCGGGGGTTGAAATCAGCTGTAAATATTTGGATAGAAAACTTATGCACCAGTGCAAACGGGTATTAAAGTTTACACGCGAAGTTTAAATTGTAAAAGCCACGATACAGGGCCAAAATTAGCTAGTGAAACTCAGCAGGCGTGATTAGTAACAATTAAAAAAATATATTGACCCTATAAATTTACTTACACAAACACGCCTTGGTCCCATGGAGGTTGGCAGAAACTACAGAACGCCAACGCGACGATCCCGTATATTTAACACTAGCTTCTGCCTGCGACTTCGTCCGCGTGAAATTTCTTGTACCCCCTCTCTACACCACCCGTCGCATACCATTGCCTGCCCGCGTTATTATTTTTTTTTTGTTTTGCTCGGCTTCTTCATAAGATAAAATAGCCTTCCTCAAAAATTGGGCTATCAAATGCAAAAAGAATTTTTCAAATCCGACTGGTAGTTCCAGAGATTAGCGCGTTCAAACAAACAAAAAAACAAACTCTTCAGCTTTATTATAAGTATAGATAAAGATTATCTAAATTTAATATACACTTCTGGACACATCTTTTGGCCCACCTTGTATTTTCAGTTTCGTTTGGTCCTAGCTAAAATTTATATTAGGTCGAGCAAAAAGTTTTTATGCAGTTTTGAACCTGGCACATTCACAATTTCATTCAATAGTCTTTTTTTGAATTTCGAACACAGAATTTAAAGAAACAAAAGACAATTTGGAGCCTGTTTGTTGATATCAAACAATCGAATACTAAGAAAACTTGGTTTTATTGGTTTACTTGGATTTAATTCTTGAAAAAGTGATTGATATCTTTGGTTTTGCAACAAACATTACTTATTCTTAACATTAAGGTGAGGTTCTATCAATAATCTATGGATACTTCACCTGAAGTCGCCGCCCAAGCTGTGGCACTTATTCAGGCCGGACACAGCCAAAGAAACGTGAGTGCTCAACTTAATTTAAGTCGATCTGCGGTCCGAAATGTTTATCGGAGGTACCTAGAGACTGGCGGCTTTGTTCGTCGCCAAGGATGGCCACGATCTCGGGTCACAACTGAAAGGCAGGATCGATTCATCGTGACGACCAGCTTGAGAAATCGTCACCTTACCTCCATTGAGATACAAAACCAGCTTTGCGACTTCCACGGAGTATCTGTGAGCGCTCGAACTGTTCGGAGAAGGTTAAAAGAACGCGATATGGTACCACACAAGCCAGCTAATGGCCCCAAACTAACGCAAGCCCACCGAACAGCGCGCCTTCATTTCGCATGCAGTCATTTAAATTGGACACAGCAAGATTGGAGCCGTGTACTCTTTTCTGATGAGTCTAAAATTGTGTTACATGGCAATGATGGAAGGAAGAAGGTCTACCGACGTAAGGGAGAGCGTTTCGCACAATGCTGCTTTGAAGAGAGGGTTGCTTATGGCGGTGGCTCATGGACTGTCTGGGGCGGTATATCCGCGAGCGGCAAAACTCAACTTGAGGTTGTTACAGGACCACGGCTGCCAACATTAAATGCTGAAAGGTACATTCGTGAGTGCTTAGAACCTCACGTGATACCATACGCGGACTATGTGGGCCCAATTTTCCTTTTTATGCATGATAATGCAAGAGCCCATGCGGCCGGCATCGTCAGGGAATATCTTCGGGATGTGAACATCACAGTTATGGACTGGCCAGCCAGAAGCCCAGACATGAACCCCATTGAGCACATGTGGGACGAGCTAAAAAGACGTGTTAGGGCTCGTCAGCCAGTTGCCCAGACGATGCAGGAGTTGAAAACTGCCATAGAAGAGGAATGGGAGATGATCCCTCAAAATTTCATAGAGCGTTTGATAAACTCTATGCCTAATCGTATGAGAGCTGTGGTAGATGCCCATGGAGGCAACACGCGTTATTAAATTAAACCTTTATTTGATAAAACATGTTTTTTATTTAAAAATCAATTGCCTTTAACAAGGCGCATATCCGACTTGTTAGGCGTAGCTCCATGTCGTATGGTATTCTGAATTCAAATTTAAAACAATACGATCGAAAAAGATGGTAAAATGTATCAGGTTTAAAACTGCATCAACAGTTTTTGTTCAATCTAGCAATCATATTTCGGTAGGGGCCATCGAAACCTAAACTCTAAGGTGGGCCAATAGATGTGTCCAGAAGTGTATAACACTTCGACATTTGACGACACGGTTGGCGCAGTGGTTGAGCGATTGACTGCTGCGCAGCATGTCGCGGGTTCGATTCCCGCACGGAACAAATATTTGTACGACCTACAAGTATTTGTTCCGAGTCTGGGTGTTTTTCTATCTATAATATGTATGTATTTACAAAAAAAAAATGTATATAAGTAGTTTATCAGCCATCTCGTTACCATAACACAAGCATTAGGTTGCTTGCTTGGGGCTAGATGGCGTTGTGTGATATGTCCAAACATATTTATTTTATTTTTATTTATTTATTTCCTTTCACAAGTAGCCCCCTAAAATACCAAGATAGTAGATATCCTCGCACTTCTGTGGTTAAGCCGAGCCATCCGAACCATAATCGTGATTTATTAGATTCTGACAGGAGCTCGTCCTTGAAGACAAAACGATAGCTCCGTTCAGTCAAACTTTAATTATATGTAAGGCTTGCGATTTAGAATGGTTTTGATAAGATGATGACTTTATTTATTTATTAAATCTTGCACAAGTAAACACCGTACAAAGGTAGGTGCAAATAGATAACTTGAAAATAACTATAAAATACAATAATAAATATATAGACATATACATATAAACAGAATAAACTGTGGAAGGAGAAATAACGATCATTAGAGGAGAAAATTAATCCAGCAAATTAGTGCTGAGATGTCTCTGCCGACTTCTTACGTATATGCTCACGTGTCTTCATTTTAAAAGACAACTGGTTGGTTGCCGCCTGATGTTCAGAGGGTTCCAAAGAAAGACCGCCTGGACAAAGAAATTAGAGTAAATGAAACCAGGACGTGATATTTTATTGCAAGACACATCTGAACGTCATCATTATCAACACCTTTCTGAGTTTACAATCCTAGATAATTTCAAGTCATCAGCATACATTTTGAAATGAGAATTGTGTATAGAATATTTAATATCATCAGCGAACATTATAAACAGCACTGGGCCGACATGCGATCCCTGAGGCACTCCGGAAGCGGGTAAAAACGTCAGAGGAATATCCATTAACTACTACCCTTCGCTGGGACAAATATGGCTCACACTAGTCTAACAAGGATCCTTGGACACCGTAGTCCTTAGCTTTTGCAAAAGAATGTTTGTAGTCTACATTATCAAAAGCTTTGCTAAAGTCACTGTACCGTCAACCTTGCTGTTGGAATGCTTCCATTGACAAGTTTGCCAAAATCAGTGATATTTATTTTCTTTAAAATAAGGTTGCTGTTGATTTGTTGCTGCCAGAGGTAAAATAACTGTGAAAGGTCTATACAGTCTGTCATTTTGTCTTTCATTTCTTCTTTTTCTATGATGGTCATTCTACACGTGAAGAACATAGGTGTCCCCAAGCATCGCCACATCGCCCATTCCTGTTTTTATATCATAGATATAATATTTCTATGATTTATCTTTACCTAGTCTGATCAATTTCAAGTTGACATTTAAATTTTTTATTATTTACTTATAGTTATATGCCACAAAAGTTTTTTTCCGTAGATAAGGAAAAAAAGCTTTTGTAGCGTATATAGCTCATGCACAAAGCTTGCGTTATAGGGCGTTCATTAATTACGTGAGGCGATTTTGGCAATTTCTCGACCCCCCTTGGTGAGATGTCGTGAGATTTGGCTCGGCTCCCTCTCTCCTAAAATCACGTGAAATTTTTCAAAATTCGTATTTTTCATGTAAATACGTGTTAATCTGTACTTGATTACGTTGGATTTATTTAAATAAATATAATTTGCTTAATTATTTTTTATAATAATTTAATTACCCAGTTTTCTTGTAATTTTACAGATTCTTGCTGAAAAAAAATTAAAGATATTTTCCGAGACTCCCACTCTCCCCCACGTAAGATTCGGCTCAACCCCCTCCCCCCTAAACGCCTCACTCATATTTTGTTATGCTTTGTGTGCATTTTTAATTATTTCGGCTCGAAACCGTCGACGTGTGCCTTTATATAAAAGCAATTGTACGAAGCAACAAAGCTTTTTGCATGGAAGAGGGTAATAAAAGAGCCTCTAAATAAATTAGGACTGTAGTAGTAGGTAGGTAATTTTCCCACGACAAGGCAAAAGAAAGGCTTTTGTCCTGCTTCACACAGGGAAGGAAATAAATGAGTATTGTACAGTTGTACACGCTTGCTCTGATGGCGTAGAAACTTCTGCGGCCAATTTCTGCATGGTATTTCTCTTTACTTGGAGGATTATAGGATCTACGGCAAAACATGTCAATCTGCCTAACCTTTTCCCAACTATGTTGGCTTCTGCACTAACCGGATACAGCTGAGTATTTTACATGGAGCAATGAAAGATAATTGTGTTGTGGAGGTCAAATAGATCTGACCTCCACAACACAATTATTTATCTCGTTCTGCTTTGATTACTGGCGATTACTGACGGCAGTTGGTAGCCATAGCTTATAGTATCCTAACCATAGCCAAAGTAGACTAAGATCTAGCGGAGAGACTGCCAGTAACCCAGTAACGGAATAACCGATCGATACTGATATTCTAAAGTCAGCCAAAGACAAAGTGTATTCTACGGATTGTGAGCGGAACTCGAACTGTCCCGGACGATTATCATAAACTGGTGTATGCATTGTAACTCACATTTCGGCTGTAATTGATGGCAATAGTTTTGCCACGCACAAATCCGGGCGCCGCGTTGCTTACGAATTTCTAATACAAAAGCTTCCTACAGGATACGTTATAGCCGTCGCGCTTGCAACCAAGAGACAACGAGGCATTTAAAAACAAACAACACAAATAATACGAAGGTAAACTTTTAATCCTACCAAAACATTCATAATAAAAACAAAACTCGTATGTATTTAAGGGTTGTGTTGCAACGTTAGAGCGAAACTAAAGCTATAATATAAACTAGGCTTACAAACAACACATTTCTCCAACTGCGACAGTCGTGCAATGTAATTTGCGGCTGGCAAAACGACACTTGAGTTTAGTCAATTTGTGTGCGCATCTGGGACACATTGTATAAGGCCTAAGGACATGTTCGATTCCTTGGTTACATTATTTCTTGAGTCAGAGTCATCTACATAAGGTAGGTATGTTACAAAACTATCTGATGTGACTACTGGATCAGAAATTGCGGTCTAAAAGTGGTTTACCGCAAATGTCCGCGATGTACCTGTGGACAATAATTTGTAGTGCTACTTACAAATTGAGTGCTTTGATTTGATTATTTGAATACTAACCGAAAATCTAATTTTAAGTTATTTTAGGCCCACTTGCACGTTTAGTCGGGTTAAATGAATAAATGTAGAGTTTGTAAACTCGGACAAAAACATTTACAACAACATTTTAACTCTTGTTACGCGTTGCGCCATTATAAAGTAATACCGGCACCCTAATTGCGTAACACATTATCGATCGGAGTTGGTTTCATTTTGAAACAAATTGCTAATCCTATCCTTCATATGTTCGAAAAATTTGTCTGCTCGACAACGTAAATAACGCAATGAATGTTGTTGAACTGTCAAAATGAAACCAACTCCGATTGATAATGTGTTACGCAATTAGGGTGCTGATTAGTTAACCGGACATTAGTGTTTTTGAGTTGGGAACATTGCAGTTCAATCGGCGAAACACGAAATTTAATTTCAATGTCTTTTCCCCGACTAATCCGACCTAAAACGAATAAATAAATAATAAATCTTTATTTTATTTCTCTCATCACAAAGGTACACTTAGTTTTATTTTATAAATAGAGACAAGAATAATAAGTTTGTTACAAAACCTAAAATATGATCCTTTGTGAGAGACTGGCGTCCATACTAGGATACCTTGTGTGACAGATCACCAGGCTCTCACCCCGAATTTAATCTATTAACAATAGTAAATTATTAAAAAAAAATTTGTATAGTTTGTTGCGTGTGTAATGTGTAAGGAGAGGTAGAATGATGGTGTGAGTGTGTGTATGTTAATGGTGTTGGTTACAGTCAAGAACCCGAAAAACATGAAACATTACGAAGGAACCATAAGTAGCTGCTCCGTGGCGTCATAGTCCAATTTTTGTAACCAGATAGAGTGGGTTTTTTAGCAACTCTGCTTGGGTACGAAATTGAATGAACGGAAATTGTATACCCATCTCTTTTACACTACATTACGATACGTAATACTTTCTTGTCTTTGAATTGTATAACATGACATTTCATTTTAAACGTATTGTATGTGGTATCCATAGAAATATAAAAAACAGGAGAAGTGGCATGGAGGCGTGTCTGTGTCCACGCGTTATGCGCACGCTGTGCCTTTACTCGCCAAATGGCCGTTTCCGCGAACTAGTACGCTTTCGACCGTGGTCACGATAAATTATAAAAATGCCGTGTTGTTCAGTGGTTTGCTGCAAAAACCGAAGTGATAATAAAAACTTCGTATCTCACGGAATCACTTACCATATGTAAGTAAAAGTATTTTACTGTATTTATCTTTAAAATCATAAAAAACAACAAATCGTAAAATATTTCTTTCTTTTACTACGTTATTTTTGTTTTCAAATATCGCAGCGGTTGTACTATTTTTGCAGCAAATACATTGCTCCTTAACCACTGTCTTAAGTATGTCGCTAAGCGACTGGACAAGCAATGTAAAAATAACAAAACGATACTTCATTTACGCGGAGCGTCGCATAGTACAGCCGCTGTGTCTTGCGGCGAGATAGTGATGAGGTTAAGATCCACTAAAGTAGGCTATCGATAATAATGTCGATTGCCCAACGAATATTATATTGCTATTATAGTTTATTTTTCAATTTGTCAACCGTTTTAGCCCTGTTGGAACACTTGAAAAGATGACGTTTAAGTACGGTTGGAAAACCTTTGAGAATGTAAAATAATCTTTTTTACTGTTTTTGATTATTTTACCTAGTTGAGAAATGCATAACCAACGGTCGTAAAGTAAGTTTTTTTTTTTTTTTTTTTTTTTTTAGTTAGTTTAGTTTTTTGGAGTGTTTTTGGGTTTAAATTATCGCATCTTCGTGCTATTTCCTTACTTTTTTTTGGTTTTGGTATTTTACTTCCGCTAAAGTCTTTAACTATGCACCACAAGATTCGAATGCGTTGTAGTAATCGGTATGGTTCAGATAAAATATTAGTGATTTTTGCTTAAAATAAGTCAACATATTCATGCTATTTATTTGTTATGCATGAGTATGGCATGTGTTTGTTTTCATATATTTAACTATTTCTTAACTAAGGGTTTTTTTTTAATAACAAAAGCCTATTCGCCTGTTGCCTGCTACCTGCTTACTCATCGTGAGGTTAAGAAGTATAGACCGCGCGGAACTAGTTGACCGCGCCGGTATGTGAGCGGTGGGATGGAGGAGCGGGGGCGCATTACTCAGTACGTGTGTTGCGAACCGCCGCCTCACCCCTGTCTCAGCGGTCAACTAGTTCCTAGACTATAGCTTAAAATACTTATTATGTAAATGATAAATAAGTTCTTATAGTACCTTTTTAGCTTCCCAAAAGATACAAATACAAAAAAAGAATGGATTGATGCCACAGGAAGGTCACCTAACTGGTTCCCAACAAATTATAGCACCATATGCTCAATTTACTTTAAGAAAACTCGAGCCTCTAAAGCAAACAGGCTTTTTGAATGGGCAATCCCAAAATTAAGAGTACCTACGTCAAGTACTGAACAAATACCTCCACTTTACAGGTCAGTCAGTAAACACATCATAACAGGGTTCAACAATTCCTATGGTTTCACAGCCTAAACCAACTTAACCGGATTGTTTTAATTTATCGATTCGTGTTTTTTTTTAATATACATTTTTTTTTTAATTTAAAATATATAATACTTTCTGGACATATCATTTTTTATTTTATTTTCAGGACCCCAAATTTTTCTTGTACTAATAAATGGAAGTATCGATAACTTTCCGATTTAGTCAATCACTAGCGTATATGAAAATAAATTGCTTTTTGCACAACACAATAATAGCGCCAGATGTTTTTGTGTGAGTAAGTTTTACGGTGCATGGTAAATGCACGCTGTGAGTGACGAGTTAAGGTTAATAATTGATTGTGTAGTATGTTCTGATTTATGAATTGCAAGTGTGTGCGCGACTTTGTATCTATTGCTTTTATTGAACTACATGTGTAGTAGTGGCGCGGTGGTGGGGCCAACCTAGCGACATCGGGTTCTGATACATTTTCAACTACCGGGCATATCTCCTTCTTTCATATATCTATGGTGGTATCCATGGTGATTTAGTTTATTGAAAGACGAAAACGTCAGTTATGGTAAAATATGTTTTAAGTTTTTTGTTTATTTTTATATGAGTTTGTGAGTATAACTTTTCTGCTGATATAGTACGGATTTTTCACTTACTATAACGATGAACAATATAAAATAACAATTCAAAAAGTCAATTTTTTTTGACATTACTTACTAAGGGAAGGGCCTATTTCACCGCCTATGATTCAGTTCCTATTAACTTACTTGGCAGATCATTTCATACAAATTCTGTTCCATTTTTGAATTTATTCGGTGAGTAGTGACTATTCGGACATCGTAAAATAAGCCCTAAGACACACTTTTTTTTTTTTTTTTTTTTGTGGATGGGAAATCATCAAATGACTTCTCCCGCTCCGGGCAGAGCGGGAGGGCGTGTCAGACTTTTACTGACTAAAACCCACCCGTGTTCCTTCAGTTGCCCGTGCCAGGGCCACGGTATCTCTTTCGAACTACCCGCGACCCCGGCGGCTTCGGCCCTATTGGACCCCGTCACTGCTGACATCTCTTTGAGGCGCGCGTGGAACACAACGCGCCGTCGACCCGGGCCTGGTCCTTACCGGACGGCGAGCTGCCCATTACTCGTCGTCCGCAAGCCCGCGCCTACGGTGGCCGGGAATCGACGATAGATTCCCGCCGCCCAGGGCGTCTCCTGCGGCGGCTAGGGGCGCGAGGGCGCGGCTGTTGCCTCTCCCTCTCGCGTTCCGCCTCCTCCTTTGCGAGCATTACTGCTTCGCAGAAGGAGGTGACGGCCTCCCATGCAATCTCGCTCCGCACCATGGCCTGGACCAAGTTTGGACGCGAGAGATCGCCGCCGCCGATCGCCTCCGTGAGAACACGGCGGTGCTCCGCCCAAGCCGGGCAGACCTCCACTGTATGCTCCACCGTGTCCTCCGGGCGATCTACACAATGGTGACACCCGGGCGTTTCCTCCCGCCTTATCCGAAACAGGAACCTCCCGAAACAACCGTGTCCGGTGAGGACCTGCGTCAGGCGGAAGGTGAAGACGCCGTGGCGCCTCTCCAACCACTCCTCAAAGAGGGGACTTATCGCCGCAATTGTGGCGTGCCCAAGCCCTAAGACACACTAACCCAGAGAAGCAATGATATTATAAGTAAAAAGAGGTAGATAGGTTATACACGCTCCGCAAGTGGCACGTCAAAATCTGGCTAATTAGCCACATTATCATTGTCTTGTCTCTTTTTCGCTCCCAATAATTACGACATGCCGTCCTACTTCCACGTGTCATCTAATAATTCGACATTGTGCCATTTTTAAACATCGAATGTTGGGAAGGTAACCTATCTACGTCTTTTTACTTATAATATCATTGCGGAGAAGATTTAAAAGTCTCCCACATCGGTGGGTTAATTATTTAGAAGTTTAACTCTAGGTTTACCTCCAGGTAACTCTTGGTGGCGCAAGATGAATTATTTGGTTAAAGGCCTATTATAGTCACTACTCACCGAATAAATTCAAAAATGGAACAGAAATTGTGTGGAATTATCTGCCAAGTAAGTTAATAGGAACTTAATCATAGGTTGTGAAAGCCCTTACCCTGAATTAGAACTCCGAGTTAAAACTTTTCTTTTAGGTACCTTTTTTGAGAAACTGTACCTATCTAAAATTATATTTATAGTTCAGAATAATATTCGGCCATAAAACATTTTAAGAATGCAAAGCATTTTATTTAATAAACATACTTTTGTGTAAAAAAGTAATGATTTGACTACCCATTTGAAACAATCAATCAATCTGCTTAACCTTTTCCCAACTATATTGGGGTCGGCTTCCAGTCTAACCGGATGCAGCTGAATACCATTATTTTACATGGAGCGACTGCCTATCTGACCTCCACAACCCAGTAACTGGGTAATACGATACCCCTTGGTAAGACTGGTTGTCAGACTTTCAGGCTTCTGACGACCCGTAACGACTGTTAAAGATCCAGGAATGACAGCCGGGACCAACGGCTTAATGTGCTTTCCGAGGCACGGAGAAGTCTCGACTACCCATTTGAAACAGCGTCCTTAATTAACCTGAACAGGGTTGGAACAGACTAACGACTCAGAAATTATAGGAAACTTTTCTTGAAGTCTCGGGCTACTTTATTGTAACAATAAACAAGCGTAGAACGTCGAAAAAGTAATTGCTTGAAGTTGAGACAGACCCCAAAAATAATTGGGAAATCCTACAAGGGCTTATAAAATATATCAAAGCTAAAATACTATTATTTCAGGATGTACTGTTTTTAGACCTCCCAAGGGAGCAGTAGACAACAACGTGTCTACTGTAATTAGATTGTTTATTGTCTATTTATGTAACAAAACTTGTTGGCTTCTTGTTACGGATGAAAGTTATATCTGCGTTCTTTCATATGCTTCCAACTTTCATTTCCGATTATTTTTGTCGATGTTCCCAACCACAGGGACGTAATTTTCCTGGCTTTCTCTGCTTTATTCCACTCGTGGTCACCACTGTAGATTATTGCAGTGGCTAGAAAAGTATAATGGGCAGGCCCCATAAAAAAAAAAAACAAAAGATTAGATTTAAGAGTCGTTTTAAAAATTCTGATTTTGTTCTTGTAATAATATTTTCGAGATGTTTTTGTGATTTAGAAATTAAAGGGGTGATTTTCCCAATTCCAATTTCCGTCGAAACTGGCGTGTGATACGCGGACTCAATCTGTCCGCAATCTCATCTCAGAGAGAACCAAAGTTATAACTAGTCAAAAATTTTGACAAATTAGAGGTATTTCGGACAGAATGAGACTGAGATTTGAATGCGAACGTTCATAAAAAAGTACGGGAATTGTCCGTCATATACCTTTTATCCGTGGTAATAACTACAATTGACGTTTGACAGTTTTTGTATGGCAAACCTGTCAAAAATTCAAAATTATCTTTTATAGAAATCTGACGTTGGAAAAATAAGTCTTGAATGAAGGAGAGGTAGCCACATAAATTGTGACTAAGGCTCAATTTCACCACACATCATTAAACGCGTTTAACGCTAAACACAGTTAAAACATTAATCTATCTCTGTTATCTTCAAACGATTGAAAGAAACAGATCGATGTTTTAAATACGTTTAACGTTAAACGCGTTTACTGATCTGTGGTGAAATTGAGCCTTAGTATGATGTGTGAGTGTGTGTAATATGTGGACGTGTGAGAGGGGGTGTGTGTCTGTGTGTGTGATGTGTGTTATAACAACAGCTAGAAACCCTATACCTACTACGAATTGTTCTAATATGAAAATAGAATTAATGCCGTAAGTGAAGTTCTACTTCTGAAATGTGGATTTATTACAAACAGTTGATAATTTTTTCGCGATTACGATATTGGTCCCATGGAGAAAGTTGTTCAGTGTGATGGTCTATACCACACTCTGTGCCTTTTAGAGACTTTTCTGAACAATATTTTTGTAAATTTAAACATAGGAAACGATGGAAATATTGTATGAAAGATGTTATGGGAGTAACCGGGTGAATACTAAGATGACGGCAAATAGAGTTGGCAAATATTGGGATAAGGGCAGGGCCCCAATTATGTATGATTCCCCGCTTATATCTTGCCACGTGCAAACCAGGTCAATATCGTGTCTTCTAGAAACCCCTTTTTATATAAAGGCGGTTTCGTTTCGTTCATTGTTTCATAGAGAATATTTAGCAGATGTCGTGATTAGCTCAAGGAACTGACGTGGTTCCGAAGTAAGGAATTGTTATGTGGTCATCGTGAATTAGGGCCCAGGAAGATGATGATCGTGGTTGGTACCAAAAGTTTACGCACAGTAGTCCACATGAAGGACTAAGTGCAGAAACTAAATCCTTTAACATAGAACATAGTGCCAAAAGTTTTATGTCGCTATATTTCGTATAGCATTTTGTCCACAACTCCACACTTAACTTATTTGTAACATTACGACTAGGAATTTTCCTTAATTAATGTTTAAACATGTTTTAACTAGACAAGGGTAGAAACTCTTAAATAAACCGGTCTGAATTTTGTAATTTTCTGCGGCATTGCGTTTGGTCGACATCCTAAACAAAGTAATGCCCTTTTCTGCCATTGTCCTTTAAACTGTTTATTATGCAAGAGAAATTCCTCTTTTCAGCCTTGGTTCAGACCTTTTGGCTATACCACAGGATGTTATAAGTTAGAAGCTTTTGCCCGCGACTCTCGCACCCCGTCGCATCGCATCGCCCGCCCGCGCTATTACTTCGTTTTCACTTAGCGTTCTTTCTGACTTTTTTTCTTTTTGCTTGGCTACTAAGGGTTGTAGCTTGATTGAATAGCCCTCAAGAACTGAGCTATCAAATGCATAAGTAATTGTTCAAATCCGACTGGCATTTCCAGAGATTACCCCCGACATACAAACAAATTTTACCTCTTTAAAATATTAGTAGGTACCTCTATAGATAATGATGTGCTGAAGCAGGTAAAGGTGCAAAAACGGAGGAAACAGGATTTCAGTGCTAATTTGCTTTACAGTTTACGCTAACAGCAATAATCTCTCCTTTAGGAAGAGTATGAAATATCCTTTTATGGAGACTGGCTGGCTTACAGCAAAAATGCAAGGAGCTTGTTTCTTCTTCATCATCTTTTGGAGCCTCTCCAATTACTGAAGGTTGGCCATCCACTTTCAAAATGTATCCTTGTCCTTTGTGGGGTGGAAACTCAGCAGCTCTCGTGACTCCGGTCCATTCGCGAATGTTTCTCTGCCAAGACTTTTTCTTCGGTCCACATTGCGTTACTTTGCACATTATTACGTATAGTAAGGCAGTTTTCTAAGCTATATTATAATTTAAGTGCTACAACCAACTCTATATTTCTACAATAACTGTTACATAATAAAACTTTTTCATTAAAGCGTAGCCAATATTCACCAAGCTAAAAGAAGGTCATCATTATCCTGCCCTTATCCCAATCTATTTGGGGTCGGCGCAACATGTCTTTTTCTTCCATACTTTTCTATTGGTCGTCATCTCGGTAGTCACCCCCTTTTTAGCCCATCTTTCACATCCATCGTTTCTTTGGTCCTCCCCTACTCGTATAGCCATCCACATTCATACTCAAAACTTCCCTGACGACATTTTCCTCATTCCTCCGCATCACATGCCCATACCATGACAACAGATTTCCGCACAACTTTTTAGTCACCGGTTCCACTTTCAGACTTCCTCTTATATACTCATTTCTTATTTAATTCTATTCATTCGTGTAACACCACACATCCCTCTTAGAATCCTCATCTCAGCTGCATGCAATTGCCTTTCATTCATTCTTTGAGGTCCAATGAACTTTCTGATCGATACAAGACAGCAGGTCTAACCATTGTTTTAAGACAGCTAAAAAAAAAGATATTTTTAAATAACATTACAACATAAAAAGCCCGAAGATACAAAAACAACATCGCCACATACAAAGCAGCCAGTCCATTGTTAAAAATAAATATTCCTATTCCTTGATTATTTTCCTCGAGTCGTTACGAACAACAAACAGCGAATGAGCACAAACGGAAGTAATTGAAAGAAAATAAAGATATCTCAAGACCCGACATCAAAAATGTTTGTTTCTGTAAGTATATCTGATACTTTTACAAGTCAATATTTTAAAACTAGATGGTGCCGGCTTTTCCTAGCTGACTGGTCCCTGAGAAGAAATGCTGAAACAAACTCAGAGCTCGCTCATGGTCTCTTTTAAAGTCCAAACATTATATTATTAGGATTTTATGTGAGTGTAAAAATGCAGGGCAGTGTCTGTCTTTGATGAAAGAGCCATTGAAGCTTTAAGTTTGTTACGAATTAAGAAAATAGCTACATAAACAATAATATTGGAATGCATCTTATACACAGATTAGAGCTGTCAACTGTCTATGTCACTCTTGTCAAAAATTTACGTTGACAGCCCGCCTTTTTACTCAACACTTCTCATGTAACCACGCTTTGCTAATGGTGTTCTTATATTGTATGTTTATCACAATATACAGTGATTTACTTTACTAGCCGTTTTTACCTTTATAGGACATAACCCACTACAAAGTTGACTTGTCCCAACAGTTTTAGGTTTTTAGAGTAACCCTAAAAACCTGCAAAAGCTGGAAGAGGCTGGCAGGAGCGTGGGGATTGGCACAAGATTGGGTTTAATTATGCTGAAACAGAAAATCTTTTATCTTTCAACTATTCAAGTATTCATCATCACATACACACTAACACTCATCACATACATGCTTACACTCATCACATACACACCTTTTACCTTTAAGTCCTAAGTTTAATTAATTACACTGAAACCGTTGCATTTGTTAAATTATCTTATATAATTCATATTATCGGTCGAAAGAGACTGGATCCTGCGACACAGGGTATCCTAGTGCGGGATCCAGTGTCATACCTAAATTTTTTGTAACACATGTTTATGAATCAATAAACTTTTTTTTTTACTTTTGAGAAAAGAGAGGCCCATGCCCAGCAGTGGGTGAAGTGGGGTTGTGAATGATGATGGTGATAAGGTCTTAGGTTCGATTCCTAGATCAGGCAAAGTGTTATTGGTTTTTTATGCTATAGGTGCACCTCTGTCTAACTCTTTGATACAGTCGCGATGTTATGTTAGTTTCTTGTTAAATTATTTAAAGTTAAAACTTTTTAAACTTTCGCGATTTGCACACATTATAAACAAAACCAAAAACGGGTCTTCTCGCGATGTTCCTTTTTACGAAGTAAACAGGTACCTACTTGTTTCCCGACGTTTCGACCGCCTTGCAGCGATCGTGGTCACGGGATCGTCCTCGCGTGACCACGATCGCTGAAGACCCGTTTTTGGTTTTGTTTATAATGTATTTAAAGTTTATTAGGTACTCCATCCAAGACTTCCTACCATTAAAAAGTTTTTTTTTTTTTTTAATGAAATCTTCCGTTTATTTACAACTTACTAGGCGCACTTTACGCGTTTTCTGAACAGTGAACGAAACTGAACCGTGTCGGTGACGCTGAATCGGGTATACTCGGCTCCAGTCGGTCGGTGACACTGAATCGGGTATACTCGGCTCCAGTCGGTCGGTGACACTGAATCGGGTATACTCGGCTCCAGTCGGTCGTTGACACTGAATCGCTTCTCGTCCTCCATTCGTAAGTTTTCATTTGACAATCGTGTGGTCATAATCAGGCTATCTCAGGTTGCCTTTGCCTTCCATTTTCAAACGTTTTTGTTTCTAATCTTCGAACTACTCTCTAATAGATTAGTCTGATTTTGCCTCTTTCCTATATACAATCGGTTTCGGACGGTTTTGGGTGGTTTCGGCGTCCAAGAAGACTGGTGGCCGCCAATGATGTATTTATTACCTTTATAATACGTCATTGGTGGCCGCCACATAACGGCCGCAGTGACGGCTATCATAAAAATGATGGCAGCGAGCGGTTTAAAAATCGCTCTCTAGGCAAACGCATCAATTTACTTTCTTAGATAACGTTTCAGTTATAAAGTGACGTCATTCGCCGATAAATACGGACACTAGGCATGTGGCGACCACCACAGTCTTAGGAAAATCTTTACCTACCGCTTTCTGTCCTTCTCAGTTCGTTGGGCACCTCGCAATTCAATCAATCTGCCTAGCCTTTTCCCAACTATGTTGGGATCGGCTTCCAGTCTAACCGGATGCAGCTGAATACCAGTATTTTATACGGAGCGACTGTCTATCTGACCTCCACAACCCAGTAACTGGCTAATACGATACCCCTTGGTAAGACTGGTTGTCAGACTTTCGGGCTTCTGACGACCCGTAACGACTGTCAAAGAACCACGAATGGCAGCCGGAACCAATGGCGAGGCACGGAGAGTCTCGGTATGTAAAGATGGTCACCCATCCACGAACCAACCCCGGCAAGCGTAGCTTAACCTGATGGATCGACCCGTGCGGCTGTTATTACTTAGCCACGAGCTCCTCACAATTATTAGCATTAAAACTGATTGCAAAATAATCGTCTCAGACTATTTAGTCTTTTTTTTTTTTTTTGTGGATGTGAAATCATCAAATGACTTCTCCCGCTCTGGGCAGAGCGGGAGGGCGTGTCAGACTTTTACTGACTAAAACCCACCCATGCTCCTTCAGCTGCCCGTGCCAGGGCCACGGTATCTCTTTCGAACTACCCGCGACCCCGGCGGCATCGGCCCAATTGACCCCGTCACTGCTGACATCTCTTTGAAGCGCGCGTGGAACACAACGCGCCGTTTACCCGGGCCTGGTCCTTATCGGACGGCGAGCTGCCCATTACTCGTCGTCCGCAAGCCCGCGCCTACGGTGGCCGGGAATCGGCAATCGATTCCCGCCGCCCAGGGCGTCTCCTACGGCGGCTAGGGGCGCGAGGGCGCGGCTGTTGCCTCTCCCTCACGCGTTCCGCTTCCTCCTTCGCGAGCATTACTGCTTCGCAGAAGAAGGTGACGGTTTCCCATGCACAGACTATTTAGTCTGAGACGATTATTTTTTAATTAAGTCCTAAACCGTAACCACGTCCTTTTCCATGCCCGCCCTTCCGCCTTTTCATCCTTTCCACTAATTCCGTGCGCACCCTAAACAAACCTTCATCTGCGTTGATTTTCTAGTTTAAACAATGAAACCAACGTTTTGAATAATTAATTACTTGAAGGAGCTAACTGAGAAACACAAATGCGTATCCACTACCTTTCTCGAGGTCAGAGTGACTGCTCCAACGAAAGGCTTTGCCTAGCTTTTCATGTGGATAGTTCAGTGAATACGGAATCTACAGAAAATGAAAATTAAATTAACAGTATGTTTGAAGCTGGAAAATTGTGCTTTCAGTCTATGAATATTTAATCATCACACTAATATTATAAAGGCGAAAGTTTGTGAGTGTGTGTGTGTATGTTTGTTACTTCTTCACGCTCAAACGGCTTGACCGATTTGGATGAAATTTGGTATGGAGGTAGCTGTTACCCTGGATTAACACATAGGCTACTTTTTATCCCGGTTTACGCGTGTGAAACCACGGGGTGCAGCTAGTTGTAGATAAATATTAAATCGTTCATGTATACATGGTGTAAGTGTAAACAGTGGCATACTTTTAAGGGGGGGGGGGGGGACTCATCATTATTAATTCAATTCAATTTATTTAAACAAGTAACCATGACTCATTTTTTTGTAAAAAACTTACTGTCCGAAGCTTCACCGCGGCTGCACCACTCCATGGGAAATGGCGCAGCAGCGATTCACGTACGGACAGTCCAGCCTGCTCGAAATTAGAGACAGGATACTGTTTCTGCTGCCCCACACCCTACGCACCAAACTTGAAACCGCGAAAAAAAATCTGATGTTCAGTACATTTATGTTCGCATATTTCGTCAAAATGTAGGGAACAGCCGATTTTTTTGCGCGATTTCAGGTTTGGTCCCATAGTATAAGTTGTTCATAATGATGAGTACAATAATCCCTTAAAAGGTTGCCACTGTTTACACTTACACGCTGTATATTTAAGACTAGCTTCGCCCGCGGCTTCGCCCGCGTGGTATGTCGATAAAAAGTAGCTTAATTTTTATGTAGGTATATTCCCCTAGGTTCAAAGTATCCCCATACCAAATTCATCAAAATTGGTTCAGCCGTTTAGTCGTGAAAGCGTAACAAACAAACAAAAAATCAAATCTTTTCTCTATATTTTTTTCTTTTCTTTTTATTTATAATTGTTTTTTTTTTAATTCTTTTATAATAAGGGGTTTTTATCACACGGATACGTCAACCCCATTGCAGGTACCTTGTACTCTATTTACACACAACTATACACTGGTAAATATACTATATTTTATTACACTACTACCCACCACCACATTTATAATTGTTAATTCGTAATCTTTAAATTTTATATAGGTATATTCCTGAATTAAATTATTTTGATTTGATAATACAAAAAAAAAAAATACAAAATACAAAAAGTTTATTCAGTAACATGTACAACTTTTACAGTAAATCTTACATAGGGACCTCCTTTTAAGTAAATACCTGTGCTAGGAGAAAATAATATTAATTTAGAAAAAATTAAAATAACCGAGACGTTACTTAATATTCATCCTACTCTCATATTGATTACTAATATGGCCTATTTCACGATGTCTGAAAAGCCACTACTTACCGAATAAATTCAAAAATGGAACAGAATTTTTATGAAATTAATAGGAACTTAATCGTAGGTGGCCCTAGAAATAATAAATGTTCAAGCAGCCTACACAGAAAAAGAAAAAACAACACCTAATAACATAATTAAAAGCAATTATTATTCAGTACCAGTATCTTGAAAGTGAATGCGGTCCTATCTGCATTTCTTTTTATTTGCATCCATTCAATTCAATGCAATGAATAGATATAGCCTCAATTGTACAAACTGGGGCTCCATTTATTGAATCCTGCCGATATTGGATCGACATTTTATGGTAATGGACAAAGCATTATTAAGGGAACTAGGAACTGTGGCATGAGGGGTCGAAAAGCAATCTTCCATTTTATAAACAATTGGCGCCTTTATACAGGGTCAAATTAAATTAGGTAGCGAAACTCCGCAGACATGATGGGATATCTGAACGATATCTGAACACGACAAAATAAAAATGATTCGATGTTTTTTTTTTTGGGGTCAATGACTTGAAGTTTAAGTTGAAAAAATCTGTTTTATCGTGTTGAGATATCGATACCCATCCCGTAAGTGAAGTTTACACAAAACAAACTGATTTTTAAACTTATATTTTAAGTGACTATACTACCGGGGTTGATGACCCCAAAAAAAAATTATCAAATTAATTTATTTTTTGTTTTATCATGTTTATATATACGTCTGCGGAGTTTCGCTAGCTAATTTAATGTGACCTTCTATTGGCAATAAATATAATATAAAAGGAAGCCGCATTCTTCAGGCCCGTGATTTCACTAAATATCTTATTCCGCAGTTAAATATCATTTTCAGAGATCTTATGAAACATGGAGCGTTATTTAATAAATCCAATATGGCGACTGCGTGGACAGACGTTGTTGTGCCTTAGGGTTTACCCCATAGCATTTTGTAAAATTCCGTGGCAAATTTTTCGAACATTACCAAATTCAACGTTCCATGTCATTTACACAAAACATTTCCATTTGAAAATTTGTCAAAACAAAATTGAACAAATGTTTAACTTACAAAAGCCTTGGAAATTGATTCGGTATCTTTGTATGTCATCGAAGAGGATCGTTGGAAAATATCCGACATCAAAATAGCACTTAATAATGGGAGAGTTCGGATCCGGAAAAAATTAATCATATTGAGTAGATATCTAAATATAGAAAATTGTGAAACCTATCATTTTAGGATAATAGCTATGGAAAATGATATTGAATATGAAATGGGTGTGGATTTATTGTATATACATTATGTAAGAGATACCTACGCTCGAGAGTAGGGATTAACGGAGTGTCATCGCGATGAATAATTTAGTATTCAATACATCTGTGGATCGCTTAGATGGAATATACGATGAAACTATTTTATGTACGGTCCGTAATGATATCAAAATCTGTCTTATAGGTGTTTTGGTCAATTATTTTAAGCCTATCATGATTGGGTCTCTTAATTTCGATTAGTATTGTTTGGCATTTCAAGCTGCTTTGATGATTTTCACCGAGTAACAGTAGAAAAACATTTTGAAACTTCTAAATATTCATTCTCCGTTATTGGAACATTCGCCGAGCTTTTCAATTCGATTACAAAAGTTAAATAAAGTTTGTATTGATTTGCTTACTCGCCTAAGCATTGTTTCGAAATTACTCTCGACGTTTTGGAAACTTTTTCTGTCGCTAGCTATGATTTTCACTTTTTATATAGTAGTTAAATTAAGTTAGTCCACAAGTTAACCCATCTATAATTTTTGATTCATCTCACTAAAACCACCCTGGCAATCACCATCTGCACATGGAACGAGGGACCGTTACCTCTCAAAAGACTGATTCGAAACTCCCTCTGTGCAGCGCCCAAATGCACGGTTCCAAAATAGTAATTTCGTATGAGGAAAAATAAGCAAAATTACTGTACATAAAGTAACTCTTCATGCAGAAAACAGCGGCACGATTACAAATTGCCTTATACAAACCACCTACTTTTCAGTCTAAAATGATTCTTGAAAAATACAGTGTCGGTATAGATTTCAAACTAGCTGATTTTCCTTATCACATTAGGTTATAAGCATACATATGAAAAGTAATTCAAGCATAGCCAGACATAATGGTTGTGCAGGCCTTGTAAATTATTCATGGCAGTTCGTAACCCCGACATATATTATATAGCGTAATATTTTGCCCGACATTTTATGTTTCATACACTTTATGTTTTATAAATTGATGTATTTGGTATTCAATCCGGTTTTATACGCAATAGCTCTTCGACTTTTGAATCTTTAAGATGATTTGGAAAAGTAAAGGTTTTTATGCGTTATTTTGTTCCTTTAAATGGCTGCGAGAGTCCTCATATTTTGGTGAATGCCATTTTAGAAATGCTCCAGCAGAAGATTTACTACAACATTTTGATCGTTAGTCGATACTGGAGCCATTGGGCCATTTATAGCTGAAACTAGAAATATACTGGTAGAACTAGACGTAGACGTACCTACATGTCTGCTTTGATCTAGTTCTTTAGGATGTTAGATTTTCCTAAGGAAATGTTTGAGTCGTTTGCTTTACTTATGGATACCATAGGAATATTCAGCCAGGTGGTAGCGACCTACAGAAGATCGCGGGGAAGACCTATAAGAGACTCGCACAGACTAGGGAAACATGGCATAAAAGAGAGGAGGCCTAGACTCAGCAGTGGGCGGAACAAGGCTGCGAATGATGATAATGAAATTATGATAAGAATATAATAATTATTATCAAACGTAGTTTGAGCCAACGTGGCTAGACTATATTGTATCTCAATATGAAAGAGAACTACTGTAATAGGTTTATTGATTGCAGCGACCCATCATAAACTCTGCCCTATACTGGATGACTTTTTTTACCGTCTCGAAAAAAATAGGGTATATTCGGTGAACGGAGTAGAAGCCTATGGCATATCTAGTTCTTTTTTTTTTAATTAAAAAAATCTAAATTCAAATCATAATGCAGGTTGCATATGATTTGAATTTCGATATTTTTAAAGGATTTATTATTTTTCTTCAAAATTTATGTTTTTATTGTTCTAAAATTAAAAGTTTACAACGAATTTGTAGTATTCATTGATACTTAGATATTTTTTTCTGACTAAGCTATTAAAAAAAAAACTAGGTGTGCCATACGCTTCTACTCCGTTCACCTAATATACCCTATTTTTTTCGAGACGGTAAAAAAGTCATCCAGTATAGTCATTTTATTTATTAGTAAGTGTAGTGAGTGTGTAGTGTTTTTTTTTCTTTAACAGCAGTTTAAAAATGTTTGTGTAGGTATAACTAGAAAGTATATTTTATATTACGAACAGACCGGAAGGATATATTCGAAAATAAATTAAAGGAGTATTTACTGAATTTTGTTTTTGGTAAAAATGCATTCAATTCACACAATTTAGGAAGTAATCCAATACTAAGTGCATTCTGTAAGATTTCCTCTTAAGTGAAGAAATTGTGTTCTTTGTCTTAACAGAAGCAGCAAAATGATCGACCCAAGCTCATCGGAAGAAGACAGTGAAGATGAACACAAGAAACAGCCCTCTAAATTGCCAGGTGAATAAACAAGCAATGCGTAGGTTAGAAAAAGGTACACCCACCTTTCGATAACTTCGATATGTTTAGAAGCTGAGCAGGTATATAAAGAATATTATTCTATATTGTTAACCATAAAGCAAACACAACTATAACTTTTTCTTCTCTTGTAACATTTGGGCCAATCGTAAAATCCGCATACCCTCCTTTGGCTATTGTATTACAAAACATATTTTTACAATGTACATTTGTTACAACAGTTATGCCACCTGGTTCCCTGGCGGGTGGAAGACCATCAGTACGAGGGAAACCAGAATTGCCCAGGGGGTCCACAGCCGGCCTGCCAGGTAAAGGTGAATTCACTTTTGAATCTATATTAATTTCAGTTGAAATAACACCAGAGTGAAGATGAATGTGGAATGAGTTTTGAAGTTGACAATAGTAACAAAAGCATCCATTGTGAGTCTGATTCGATTGAATTGAATAACTGAACTATGAAAGTTTTCATTCATTCACATAGTTCAGCCGAAAGACGTCTATTGTTGAATGTAGGCCTAGTAGGAAAATCCGACTCACCATTTCCTATTCAGTTTACTCTGAGAACTGTTTAAGGTTCTTGGTGTAACTAAATATTAACTACCGAGTAGAACTTTAAAGACGTAATGAATGAAAATTATTTCTGTAAAGGTCCTAGTCCACTAACAACGGCACCATTAGCAGCACCATTACATCCCGCTACCAGACAAAGAGAGGCTGCTGCGTTAGCTCCTCCTCCTCATGCGTAAGTATTTAAACTATCATAAAAATATCTTATAACTCACGTCCATTTCCATTCACGACACATTCTAGAAAATATCTAGATGCTACTTTAGAAGTAACTGTTTGCCCTTGACATTTCTTTTACCTGAACCCTTAGGAATATGCCCTAGTTTTAGAGGTTATTTAGAAATCGGTAAGAGAAATTAAATTTTAAATTATCGAATTATTAGATCTGTCGTAGAAAGTTTTACAGTTATAACTAGTGCTTTAGATCTTGCTTCAGGATATTATCAAATGTTACTTAATGCTAAATAGTTTGTAGTGTCAAGCATAACCATAAGTCTATATACACTGACTAACCAGAATATATTCTACATTTGTATGTCTGTATAAACATATAGGAATAACGGAAGAAGGAAGTATATTAACCGATGTCGGTGTGTAAAGACCAATCCCACTTACATTGATGACTTAATGCTATAGATCGAGTAGATCATTTTTGCGCAGGACGTCGACTGGGAGTGCAAGCTCTGGAGAAGCACCAGCACCTTCACCAAGTCCCTCTGGTGCCAGCCATTCTGATAAAGACCAAGACCCTCAGGTATGTCAGAATTACAAATGAAATTACTTTTGTGTAATCGCAAACTAGGGAAATGAAATCAACAGCCTTAATAATCTTGAGCTCAAATACGAGTATTATAATGCTAGAAATTAATTTAAGTACAAGATTTGGTATTGACCAAGCATATTTAACTCTTCAGTTTATTGTGTAGTTTTAGTAAATTGCTTGCCCTTTTGTTCTTAGGAAAAGATCGAAAAACTAGAGGAAGACAAAAAGAAACGTATTCAACTATACGTTTTCGTATCTCGATGTATCGCTCATCCTTTTAATGCAAAACAGCCTACCGATATGACCAGAAGACACACAAAACTTACTCCTCATCAACTGGAGACTATTCAGGCTCGGTTTCAGGTATGAATGTAACTTTTTACAAAAGTAGTGTAGTTTTGCAAAAGTGTTTTTGCCAAAAGTAGAAATGTTAAATTATAAATTGTAAACAATTTTATTTCTGTCAGTACCTACTTACAGAAATAAAATTATTTATAATTTAGTAAAACACTTTTACACGTCAATCATATGTTTTTTTTTAAAACTAGATGAGGTCGGCGTTTCCTATCTGACTACTCTGAGAAGAAAGGCCGAAACAACTCAGAGGTCACAGTCCCTTTTAAAGACCAGACATAATTGTGGTCAGTCGTGTAAAGACCACGTCTTTTGAGGAAAGAACCACACAGATTGAGTGGACCTGTCGAGTCAGTGCACGCATTTCTCAATACCTAATCGTGCAGCTCAACTCAGAACTTAAGGAACTGAACGATTCGACGAACAATACCAAAGAAAAGACATTTGGGTAGGCTGCATAAATTAAAGAAAAAAAAAAAAAACAATGACACACGTAGTCTTCACATTCACAATAATTAAAAATAATATAATACTTTACAAAGTAAATATTCATGTCGTTGTATACTAGGTATGTAAAATGGTATTTAATTGAGTCGTTTTCAAAATTAATGTACATTTTGATGTCCACAGTATTTAAAAAATGCAGCAAATAATAAATAATGCAAGCAAAAAGTAACTTGATTCAACAATTTTTTGTCAGGTGAATAGGTCAAGTTTTAGAAAACAAAACAATTATAAAAAAAAAACATTTATTTATTTGCCCATAGACACGTGTCTCATATTCCATTTCTTTCAGCTGAATACCATTATTTTACATAGAACGACTGCCTATCTGACCTCCACAACCCATTAACTGGGTAATACGATACCCCTTGGTAAGACTGATTGTCAGACTTTCGGGCTTCTGACGACCCTTAACGACTGTCAAAGATCCACGTATGACAGCCGGGACCAACGGCTTAACGTGCTTTCCGAGGCACGGAGGAGTCTCGGTATGTAAAGATGGTCACCCATCCACGGACCAACACCGGCAAGCGTAGCTTAACCTGATGGATCGACCCGTGCGGCTGTTATTACTTAGCCACGAGCTTCTTGTAACTTTGATATTTTATAATAATAAAAGTAAATTCCAAATTTAGCATGGCAACTCTATGCGTCAAAATAGTTACAACGAGCGGGCGTTAGTTTCTTCCAGCTGCGCCATTTGGTTTTGTAACTGTTGGTTTCACTTCGTGCGCGTCGTAAAAAGACATTAAGAATTTGTTTTAAAGTGCCAAATTACGAGGATTCAGAAAGTTTTCAGTATTATACTTTACAGTGCAGCATGTCAGTGTAGTTGATAGTAAATTATAGTCAAATGCATAGTTTACGAGTAACTCGAGGGTAAAATTACAAGATTATTATTATTTGTAGGTTAGGGACATGTTCATTTTGATCATTTATGTGACCATTGTGTTATTATTTTTGTGTCACGTTACACAATGGAATGGGTTAGGGCTTGTTTACGTATATTCACTTTTCCATTTTCCGTTCTAGAAAAGATGCCCTTAACGCCTGCTAGACGGCAAAGACGTTACCGAGAGCATTTAAAATTAAATCATCCACAAAAATGGAAGGAAGTACAAGAAAAGAATTTGATTAGAACTAAAATTAGATTAAACTGATTTACTACTACCAAATTGGCTTTTAAATACTTCGTTGTGACTCTGCACTTACTCTTCATTTGTGTTACTTTTGTGTCACGATAACACAAAATAAACACAAAAGAAATGTACATTAATTTTGAAAACGACCCAATTAGAGAGGGAAAAAAATTAAATTTTAGTAAAATAAATTAAATAATCAAAATTCCGTCAATCCCAAGCCTTTTTGTTAACATGCGTATTAGTTTACCTCTATCTTTTCTTACATACTTTCCTAAAAAAATACTTTGATAACCTGTTTTAATAATACAAAATTCAAATAGGTATAGAATGAGAATAACCTTTTCTATATTAGGTATAACAAATAGTAACTTCTTTTTTATATAAAAGGCTACAAGATACAAGATACAAGCTGGATCTTTTACCCAGGATTTAGGATTTGTCTCAAGGATTTTCTCCTCCCCTTTCATTTAAGTATCGGTTTTCCGAAACAAAAGCATAATGTAAAATATACAATACAATACCGAAACCACGAAAGCCGAAAACTATATACGTAGTATCTCCCGAAAGATTTACGATTTATACGTTTCCGATATTATCATAGCGTAGCGAATTTCATACTGTCTATTCGCTCATGAATCTACTGACTTTATATCTTTTCTAACCATTTTACGTAGACTATATTATGCAATATTTGCCTGAAAGAATACAGTTTGATATTTTACCACTAGGTATATTTTCTTTTCATAATATTGTGCACCGGATATACCAAAACTATTATGCATCATCATCATACCGGCCATTACAGTAAATAGTTAGTCCACCATAGGCCTTACCGGATCATTACTGATGAAGTAATATGTGTATGTCCGATCAGGCTTTTCTCAAGGGAGAGACACAAATCTTGGCAGATGAAGCATTCCAGAACGCAGTTCAGTCTTACCACGACGTGTTCCTAAAATCTGAAAGAGTGGAACAGATGGTGAAGTCAGGAGCCTGCTCCCACCACGACTTCCGGGAGGTGTTCAGGAATAACATAGAGAAGAGAGTCAGGTTTGGAATGTTAGGATGGATCTCAATTTGGCATTGCATGCCGGTGGTTTTTATTAAATTACTTTTTCTATGTTCAAGTTTTGATACTAATGCGTTGTTCAAACAGAGGCGGTTGCGGTGCCGGACTACTGTATGTTGACAGTACCTAATTGCACTATCTGGCATATCTGACATAATTTCAGATAGTACATACTGTCAATTGATATTAGTCCACCACCGCCTTTGTCTGAACGACGCTTACACCTCCAAGAATTGGTTAAGAGAATAAATTGCTAACTATTTTTCTTATATTGGATTCTTTAAGTTAAAAGTTATGCACTTTTGATTCCTGAATAGACACTTTTTCTATCTTCCTCTTCTTTCAGGATATAGGGCTGTTCCTAAAATATAACTTTTACAGGTCTCTCCCAGAAATAGATGGATTAAGTAAAGAGACAGTTCTATCATCATGGTTGGCCAAGTTTGATTGTATCATGAAGGGAACAGGTAAGTGTCATGATTTATTAGAACATTTAAGAGTGAAAATGGTTGAGAAGAGCGAACCCAATATCCGACTAAATTAAATGCATGATAATTGTACGTATACACCTCTAGCATTCCAATTAAGAAGTAATACTTTGCAATATAGTTAATATTTTTATAATAGAAATGTGTAATGTAAACAACTAAAACTTACAGTCATGAAAATAGTTTTTTTGGATATATTTCGTTATTCAAAGATCAAGTAATTTTTGATAAAATTATATTTACCGATGAATTAGTTTCAACGATGGAAGTTCGCTTTTCTCAATGGTAAAAGCTAAAGTTGACGATAACGACAAAGAATTTCTTCAAATTGAACTTTTTACTTTTCATTACTTTACTTGTCTCGTATCAGATGAAGAACTGTATGAAATGCTTTGAAACTGTCAAAGAAAATTTTCTCAGAAGCGAAACCCTTTTCAATAAAAACCATTGAGCAATATTTTCTTAGAATTGTATAAAATTACGTACAAATCTCAGAAGCTAATAGAGTGCCAATTGCTCTAAGAGGGAAACGGTTTTCATAATGGAGCACGTAGGCGACAAGATATCTGATATTTTATTGAAGAAACGGATGCAAATAACAACAGAACGCCTCGTCTTGATAAGCCTACACTTAAGAAGTAACAATACTGAAATTGATTCTCGAAGCTATTTATAAATCTTCCATTCATAAAGTTGATTTGATTTCTTATTGATTAGACGCCAATTTAGGAGAAATCAAATCAATTTGTCGAAAGTATATGGTTTCGTTGACTTCATTTTGTGATGACCTACATAAGTTTCCATACATACTGCAAGTATAAGTATTTAGAATTATTTTATCAATTCTATTACTTCAACTACTAATGTTACTATTAATTTATGAAGAAATTTCTTTTCGTTGACGGCAGCTAAGTTTGGAGTGAAGGATCGGGAGCATGTCGCAGTGTATGAGGCATCAGTTATTGATGTGCTTATGTTTGCAATGTGCCTTTGAATGGTTGTGTAGCGCTTGGGTCTATGAGAGCCTGATTATAGAGATCATTAATATGATCTGTAATTGGTTGTAGATTTACAGAATTACCATAAAAATATTGAGATCTTTCAGCATAATTTATTTTTACATTCAAAGATTTGAGTTCCTTCCAAAAAGTTTCGCTTAGTACGGTATTAACCCGTCAGACGCCTATTTATATACTTATAATAATAATAATAATGTCAATGTGTGTTCGAATGACAATCAAAATTCAAATAACAGCGTTAATAGGTATGGGAGGAAAATGTAGGCCTTTCAACAACTACCAGGTACTTAACAAAATAGATAACAGTCAACAAATGTACAGTCTACTGGCCTGCAACGTTCTCACATTCACATATAAAAAAAAGAATAAAAATAAACCAAACCTCATAGGTTCACAACTACTGTAAACTCGTGGGCGCCATCGGATGATAGTATTTTACGTTTATATATATATACATATATATATATATATATATATGTTACGGTTAATGTGATTAATTGAAAATTAATAATTTTCAACTAATCACACTTACCGTAACATATTTATGACCAGAGGACCCGACAGACGTTGTCCTGTCTGAATGATCCTAGAACCCGATTGCAGCGCCACCTACCGGGTCCAATTGTGTTTTCAAACCACCCAGAAACCCATTGGAATATACACACAAAATTTCATCTAAATCGGTCCAGTCGTTTGGGAGGAGTTAAGTGATAAACACACATACAGAAGAATTATATGTATTAAGATATAGACTTGGTGTAGGTACGTCCGAAAATAGTAGTTAAGTTTATGAAAAGCATAAACTAATTCTGGAGAATCTCACCCGGTTCTCAGAAATATAACAAATCCATTAACAATCCCTCCGTCTGGGAGGTAATTCGCAGGAATTTGTATCAATTTATCATCAGTCGGAAAATGAACGATGTTTCGCGTTTATTGTACTTTTTTAACATTGTTTTTATAATTGGTTCAACACGTGGGTGTATTTTTATTAAAATACTTTAATTCTGGTTAACCTTTGAGTCTAGGTTTACTGGATAGTCTGTTTTTTTAAGATATATGAAATAAAACTTCTTTCTTTTTTTTTTGGCGTAAATGAAAAGCATATATTACTCGAGTTTAAACGATGTTATGAATGAAATTATTGTTTTAAAAAAAAATACTTTATTGGTTATTGGCTCCGTAGACACGAGAATGATCTGTGTGCGGTAGTATTTGTCAACCTAGTAATTTTAATTATAACTTCATCAGTTCAATATTTATTTTCTCTATTTTCATTGAGGAAATTTTTTACGTTAGCGAATTTTAGGGTCATATTCTTTCTTTTATTTATTTTATTGATTGGTAATTAAAGACGTTCTTTCGAAATAGCCTTAAATACAACGATAATTTACTTTTTTTCGAGTAGATTACGGTGTACTCGATGTAATCATAGTCCCGTGTATGTATTTTATCAACCATTCCTAAAATAGGATCATTTTCAGTAACTGTGGCATTTTGTGAAACTAAAACTTGAACATAATATTACCTATCTATTCCTAAAATTACTTTTTGAAACATTTCATAGTAAATGATAGCAAAATGTAACAGTTCCATGAAGTTTGCTGGTTGTACTATTTTTGAAAATATTTTGTGGTATCAAATCTTCATCTTTAAAGCAATTGTATTATTCAGATATTTGAAAAACAATCAGTAAACTTACGGCTATATTTGATGCAACCGTTAGAATAGGTATAGTAGAATGTATATGTCTTTCAATCGCTGTTAGCACACCTTTGTGATGTCTTTAAAAAGTTACTAACTTGAAGGAGAGCCAATTATTAAAATAATTATTCATTACGACTCCATCACCAAAGGTATGCTCACCAAACTCGTAAGTTAAGTAAAAATTACGAGTTTGCAAAACACCAGTCCTAAAACTAAATGTACCTGAAAATGTGTGTGCCTGTGTCTGTCTCACTGTCTGTGTTTCTTTCCCTTTCTCTCACGACATGTCTCTCTCACACATCCTGAACAGGAATAACAGGTATCACTCGACAAAGATTTCATTTGATTCCTTCCTTTTTTCCATATTTTCGCTTACGTCTTGTGCCGTTGCTTGACTTTAGTATTCGTTGTACACCGAAGCATTTTATTTATGGTTATAAAATGGATAAGAACGTTCTCAAAATTTACTTCTATGTACCTATTTGGCATCTACGTTTTGAATTGTTTCTACTTTTCCGTGGTTTAAAATACATATCGTGTTTCTTGTCTTTTACAACACCTTTTAAACATAATTCGTCACTGAATAATTTAATATTTACCACCAAATATTTTTCATTCACATTATATATTTCATTTACATCATCCGCAATTTTCACACTTATAAACTTTACAGTTACACGCGGTTCTATTAAGACTTCACATATAAATGTATTTTACATTTCATTACATAAAGGTTTAAGGATTTTTGAGGTGAGTTTATTGTTAAGTGCACTGCATGATTTGATGTGTCCAAATCACAATCTTGGCTTTCCGTGTAACACTCACTGTATTTCATCGTTTGTTGGAAGAGCAGCATTTAAAATAACTAGCGTAAGACTATAATTATGACAACTGTAATGGTCATAGAGAGTATTACGAAGTCCAATTATATGTATCTGAATTTTTCAGTTTTTAACACTATCCACAGTTCTACACTTATGTTTAACTAAAGACTTTCAAACAGTCAATAGATTCTGACAAACCTCTTAGTGCTGTTTTTTCAATAGGTAGTCTTATAACTTATTTGAAGACTAAATATGACACTTTGACTTATTTTCTATGCAAAATCCGTCAAAACGCAATATTAATTCCTTAGATAAAAGTTAGCTGACTATTGGAAAATCAGTCCTTAACGTTTCAACACTAAGACATACCACTAACAATAACTACAATCCAGTATTGTAAGATCCAGTACATCCTCAGGCATACCAGGAGACGACGAGTCCAAGCGACCGTCTCGGGCGCAGCAACAGAGTCTCAATGCTGAATGCATCCTCAGCAAAGAGCAGCTCTACGACATGTTCCAGCAAATCCTTGGAGTCAAGAAGTTTGAGCATCAGTTGCTTTTCAATGCTCTTCTTGTAAGTATCTGACATTGTCTCATTTATATGTTTCAAGAGGTGTTCGGTGTTAGAGCATGGCGTCAAGTTGGTCACCTTAGGTTTCTGTTGTGACTATTTTTAGAAGTTTTCATAAATTCTCATCCATTTAAAATATCGAAGCAGACATAGACGAAAAAGGTATTTAACTTAGAAAAAACAACATTCTCAATGTTATTGCTATCTGTGTGTGTATCTCTAATTTGTCAATACCATAAATTTACTCTGTCTTATAGGTTTGTCCAATTTTAATATCAAAATTAATTATTAACACCTTCATCAAAATCTATACATGTTCAAAGCTCAGACCTTCTACAGTATTCATCCTGTGTACCCATCGATGTACAGAATTGGTAATCTTTTAAAAGCTTCCCTAATTCACATGAAAGCTCTTGTGTTTACCTTTGTAATCATTAAAATTAATTAAGCTCATCTGACCTCCAACGGTTAATTGAATTGGCTAAAACCAAATGTTAGTTGAAATAGGCCAATTTGTTTTACCGAGTAATTACAACAATAGTCCATTGAGGGAAAAGGCTTTTGGGTTTTAAATATTTTGATGGTTATTTGAGAATATTTGTATTACGGTCGATACTTATGTAGAAAATTGCTTAATTAAACTTTAACCTGAGAATAAGTTAGTATATTTGGATGTTTTTATAGTTGGATTCTGCCGACGAACAAGCGGCAGCTATCAGAAGAGAGTTGGATGGAAGAATGCAGAAAGTCAACGAAATGGAAAAGGTAATATTATAAATAATTTTGTCAAAATAGATACCAATTCTTCGAAAATTTTATAACCTTAAAGTAATAGAACTTTGCAACATCAATACAAATGAAATTAAAGTTGATACTAATAAAAACATTATTCTAGAACCGCAAGTTAATGCCAAAGTTCGTGCTGAAAGAGATGGAGTCGTTATACATCGAAGAACTGAAGTCATCCATCAACCTTCTGATGGCTAACTTGGAGTCGCTACCCGTGTCCAAGGGCGGGGCTGACTCCAAATATGGTCTCCATAAAATCAAGCGGTATAATCACAGGTCAGTGTTGTAGGGTACTCATGGAAAAAAAGACAGCAAAAATATATTTTCTCAAGAACCTTTTCACACAGTTGAGAAAAAATCTGATGATCACAGAATTATTTTCTACTGTATGAAATAGTGATAAATACGATCGCTTGAATTGAGAATACATTTGCAGTAAATGTATCATGGTATTCAATACAAAAACCGAGTACGTTAATATTAAAAGCAAAGAATAATATATTCTTTAAACTTAAATTGGGCAAAGAATAATAACCGATGCAACTGTAAATGTATTCAAGTGTAAATAAAACAAAATCACATCAAAATGAATTATTATGAATGTTCATGCCTCGAGAATCAGTGTCTGTTAAAAGTTCAATGCTGTATTGGATATGGTCAATGTATGCTGTTGATTGATCAATGATAAAACATCTCAACGAATTTTTCACTTTTGGTTAATATTTCTAGAATAAAAAAAAACGTGATGTGCCGACCCAAAATAACTGGGACAAAGGCAGGAAGAAGTTGAGGTTATTATTTGCCCATGAAATGAAATCAGCTTTGGATCAAAGTTCTAGAATAATAATGTTGCTTGGATTTAAATGTAGTTTATCAATGGTCAATCTATCTTGAATGGTTGTTGAATATTGGAATTATTATTTCGATATATTCATCGAAGTCCATAAAGTTTCATGGAACTCAAATTGGTGTTGTTATAATGCAAAGAAAATATTAAAGATAATCTTTTTTATAATTTCTTTTGGCTGTTTGTATCTTTTCCTTACCAGTGAAAAAGTATCTTCTTTGCATAAATTCTATGTGTGTATTTAGTTTATGTGTCTGTTATTCAAAACCTCAACCCACACTTTCCAATTCAGGAATTCAAAATTGTTGTATTTAAAAATCTGTGTCTGAATTAGGAATGTGTACGAAGAATGATGTATGTAAAAAATAACTACAAAGTTCACCATACATTTTTGAAAACCTTATTAAATATTTATCTCGATCAAACTCAACAGAAGGTACTTTCAAAAATGATATGGTGGACCCAAAATAATAAATGTGAACTAACATTTTCCAAACTAACTAAATAAACGTTTTAATACTGCGTTGTTTCATCTTCTTCACTGTTAGTAATATTTGGTTTCAACTGATAATCTCATCTGGATGCAACGTTTACTATCATGTCTTTAATGTTACAATTTTCAAACCCTCTAGCATAGTCTTGGTATTTGAACACATGGGTTTCTGTAGTATTTGCTTAGAAATATTTCAAATAATTTGGAAATCTTAAGTATAACAAGTATTTTAATAGTAAGTAAGTAGGTACCTATTGAAGCAAATATGATAAAATGCAAAAGTTAGGAAATCATTTTATGTCGTCATTATAGTTTCGTTAAATATACACCCATGTGTCCAAACGCCAATGGTTGGATTCATCTCCATAGGTACTTATCGTTTTTTCTCTAAAAGTCCTTAGACGTTCATCCAGGCATTCATTGTTTCTACTTGTTGATTTCTATTTGGTTTTTCTGTCCCTGGCACATAACCGGACGGTAATATTAAAGGAAGTACAAGTAATGAGTACAGAATTGATAATTTTAAGCACGTGTCTTGTGTAGCAGGACCCCAACACATTCCCTACATGAATGATACAGTTTGCAATCCAAATGTTGTATTGAGGACCACTGTAGCTAAGTAAAAGTATACTAGAGTAGAGCTTCCTGCTGATGTTAAAAATCTAGATTACAAAATCCGTGGTCCAATAAAAGAAGTTTTTAAACTTAATATCAATGACAACAATGGATATATTAAAGCTTCCACAACACCGCCAGAAGTCTTTAATAAGCTTATAGTTACTAAAAACGTAGATAAAGATTTTATAATACTAGTCTAATAGCTACAGTAACACCTAAGCGTCAGCTTAATATTTGGAACGTAGATACAATACTCCAGATGTAAATTAAACTAGACTCGTAAGCTTTTCAATATATCCCACTGCTTTAACTTTTTGTTCCACATTTTCTACCTTTATTTTGATTCTTATTTGTATATTTTCGTCTAATACTGAAACTACTCCGCTTCAAGCTTCGGTAGGGCTTTGCTTTCTAATTTATACATTTATATGTAACAACATTCCATTTCGCCAATCACGAGTCTCCAGTTCAAAACTCACTCTAATATTTCCATTTAGACTGGTTCCATTTTATTTATTATAGTTTGAGAAACTTAAACCGTCAAAGTTAAATCAAGTGAAATTGAGTCAACATGAAAGTGCATTACGGATTTATTTCTTCGTCTCTAGCTTTATTTTCCTGACCTTCACTAGTAAACTGGAGTCTCTATAACTGTTAACACATATCGCTTAATACATTAAAACCTAAACGCCATGTAACCAGTACCTTAGATTTAGATAATGTATTCCGACGTATTTGTAATGTTACCCTTTTGTATGCTTAATCATTCTTGGTATCGGTGATGGGTTCATATTGTATGCCACCAATCATTCCCACGGGCTTGTGAATGTAACGATCGCTTCCCTTTCCTTAATAACTGTGAATATATCATTCCTAACTTGTGATTCATGTAATTTGTCAATAATTTTACTAATGCCTCAATGTTTGTCAATTTCTGTAAATAATTTAACTGGGTTAAATGTTTTCTCGGTGGAATTCTTTGGTGGTGGTAATTTGAAATGGTTGCTTGATGGTGATTAGATCAAACGCTGGGCCGGATCCGAGTCCAAGGTTGAGTAAGCAGCTGTGTTTCAGATCACAAGGCTCGCTTGCCAACAAGTTGACGGGCGAGGCTGATGGGAGTGACGTGGACGCACAGCTCACGAAAATGGATGTAGTGCTTACATTCCAAATAGAGGTAACTTTGGGGATTGGCGATAACCATAATTATATATATTATTATTTTTCCAAATTAACTAAAACATCACAGTGGAATTGGTAAAGATATATCGTCATTTTCTATTAGATATTGATTTATTTTGGATTTTACTAAAATATCTAATGTTTTCATTATGTTCAATCATACATTTTTGGTAATTATTTTAAATGGGTGTTTTTTTGCAATCTAAGATAGTTATTTCGAGGGATGGTCTCATGGTAACATTTCTCTCATAATTATCATCATCTTGAACATATTCTAGGTGGTTGTAATGGAGGTGAAAGGTCTCAAGTCTTTAGCACCAAATAGAATAGTTTATTGCACTATGGAAGTTGAAGGCGGAGACAAACTCCAGACCGACCAAGCAGAGGCCTCTAAACCTATGTAAGTGACAATAACAATTTCTTAACCCCGTTTTCCTAGCCACACAGGTTTTAAACAACGATTTTAAAGCCTTTGGAAAGATCTATAACTAGAAGATTTTTGGTAGAATTTGGATGGTTATTCAATCTGCCTAGCCTTTTCCCAACTATGTTGGGGTCGGCTTCCAGTCTAACCGGATGCAGCTGAATACCAGTATTTTACATGGAGCGACTGCCTATCTGACCTCCACAACCCAGTAACTGGGTAATACGATATTGGATGGTTATTGTGACATGAATATAATTAATAATATTAATTTACACTACTTCTGTAAATTCTAGTTTATTAATAATGCCTTCGATCACCATTCTAGTAATTATTCAAATAGCACACGGCTACACATCAAGCTATAAATTTCCAGTTTACACTGACCTCTCATTGTAAGGAAATCGTATACAATGCGAGATCAGCTTATACTGGAAATGTGTAGCCATGCGTACTAAGATCCGTAATTTGGTGACCTCTTTTAATTAAATACGTCTTTGAAAGCTTCTAAGATATTTCTCTAATTCCACCGATTAATTCAGGTGGGACACCCAAGGAGACTTCAGTACGACACAGCCTTTGCCTGCTGTCAAGGTGAAGCTATATACTGAGAACCCTGGAGTACTGGCTCTTGAAGACAAGGAGCTTGGAAAAGTAGTACTTAGGCCGACACCTTTATCTAGTAAAGTAAGTTTAATAATTTAAATACTAACGGTAATTTCTTTTGTTAGGCATATTTTTGGTCTGACTGGTTAGGAGTTCAGAGTAATTTGAGAAGAGACGTTGAGTGTTTCCTACTCGCGCAGAAATTTTCATGTAAAACTGTTAGCTTTTATGGACTAATAATTGTACCACAAACACTTGTTAATACTTCATCAGGCTTTGTTAGGTAATAGTTATACTATTACGTAATTACGTATTAGTCGTCGAAGTGTGATTGCTAGACCGCGTTTTTTTTCGTTTGACTCAATGAAAGCTAATAATTTGCATCAAGAATATTAACAGACTTAAGTATTTACCAGAGTGTTGTTATTTTCAGGTACCCGAATGGCATCGAATGACGGTACCTAAAAATCTACCAGACCAAGACTTGAGAATCAAAATTGCCTGCAGAATGGATAAGCCTCTAAACATGAAGCATTGTGGGTAAGTACATACTATTTTAAAATAAACGTGAGGAATACTAACTTCTAAAAACACAAAAGTTCAAACTAGAGCGATTAAAGTCAAAGAGTTTATTACAAGTTTTTTTTTAAAATCACAGGGCTAACGTTGTTGCCCTGTGGAACTCCCAAAATATCTTTATCAATATGGATTGTCAATTTGTATTGGAACGGTTTTAAGTGGCAGTTAAAACTTGGTAAAGCTGCTGAGTGCATTGCAAGTTGCATAATATCGTTTATCTTTTCAAGATAATTTTAGAAAACTAAGTGAATGAGTGAGAAGGCCTTTGCAAAGGTTCAAAAATACAATTGTCAGAACTTTTAACTAAAGTTTCTGCAGATTTAAATATAAATTGCAGAAAAAATAAACCATACATTTTAGGCTATTTACCAATTTCATGACCATGTGAGAGCTAGGATCTTTACATTATTTCTGTCTTTTCCAGCTACCTTCATGTAATCGGCAAGAACGTTTGGCGGAAATGGAAGCGTAGATACATGGTGCTTGTTCAAGTTAGCCAATACACCTTTGCCTTATGTTCATATAAAGATAAGAAATCAGAACCTGCCGAGATGATGCAGTTAGATGGATTCACAGTCGACTATATCGAGCTAGCAAGCGGTACAGTACTCATTCTTATATTTCCTAAACTATTCCTAAAAGAATCCCCCCCATTTATTTTTGAACTGATTTAAAAACACTGCATTCCACCAGTTTTTTTTTTTATTTTCCCCTTTCTTAATTATTTTTTCCTGTACTTGGAAATTAGAAGTATTATGTCAGTTTTTTTACTAAGGACAGATATATTTTAGTTTACTAAAATGTCGTTTTATTTTACAGCTCAGCTGATCGTCGGACAAGGTAAGGCAAACAAGAAACAAATAGGTAATGAACATTTTTGTGATTATTATTCTTTTATATTTATAATTTTCCTTCTCTTTACCTTTTTAATTAAAAATTCTATTGTACAGTCAACCACCCGTACAGTCAATCAATTTGCAGTAAGAGCGATTTTCATAGTTCAAGTGATACCAGTGATGTGTGGTTGTCTGTACTTATTCAAATCAAAAATATAATTAACTAATTACCTTTTGTATGGCAACTGAAGACTTGGAAGTTAGAAGTCATGGGTTCGATTCTCAGGGCTATTATAAACTAATATTTAAATTAAATAATGTGCTTCAAGAATTTAATGTTATTTCTATGTTTCAAAATTAACTTTCTATCAAAACCAAATTAGAGGCCTCTGTCTATACCTTTACACTGTCCTCAATGGCTGAAAAATCTACGAAACAACTACCATCAATTTCTTTGCAGAATTGGAGGGTGCTAAATACTTCATGAACGCCGTTAGAGACGGCGAGTCAGTTCTCATGGGGGTGACCGATGAGAATGAATGTCATCTATGGGTTATGGCTTTATACAGAGCCACTGGTCAGAGTCATAAACCTACACCACCTACAACATCAGATACGCATCATAAGATTATGGGAGGTGAGTAAAACATAGTAATAATAAAACAATATGGGTTGATAATGTATTTTATAATGATAAAAACTTTGCCATTGATTATGTATTTCTCAATGATAAAGTCGTTTCTAATGAGATGAGTGATTTATGCTTTGTAAAATTAAACCATGCTGAATTGGCAAATTGCATATATAGAAACTTTTAAAACTTTCTTCCTAATAGATAAATAGGCTACAATGAAAATTATTTACTGACGAATGGCAAATTCCATATTTATGTTATCTTTTCCATTAAGCTTCTGTGTGTAGTTTTATTAATTCTAACTATACCTATACCTAATCTATTGAATTATAATATTGATCTCGTATCTTATCAGAAATTATCTGCAATACTCCTGTTCCATGTTTGACGTCAGTGTCATGGTGTATCGTAACTAATTAACAATTTTGGTGTTCACTACCCGTGGCAATACCTTTGGAAAATCCCCGATTGGGAATTCATATATTTTTATCTAAGCCTGTTGAGATTTTCTTTAACTATCCAACAGGTTTTATGCTCTGCTTTAGTTTAGAGCTGATTTGTATTTCCAAGTATCTCACTATACCACTCTCGTGTGGAACATAGCAAATTATATGATTTCGTTCTACCTTGCATTTAGCTATTCCAAAAGGCCGAGAGCTCATAATAATTATTGGCTCTAATGTATTGAGTATTAAGGATGACATTTTATATTAATATTAATTATATTAATCCTACCTTTTGTTCCCGTCTTTTTTCACTAGTTGATACTATTGTCTTTTCTTCTTTCAGATGCTGATAAAGCTCGCAAGCACGGTATGGAGGATTACATTCAGGCAGATCCATGTCAGTATGATCATCATCAACTATTCTGTGTGCTGCAGTCTTTAACGTTGAAGTATCGCTTGCAAGACCCGTATTGTTCTTTGGTAAGGATGTTTCATTTAGTTCGGTATATCGCTGATCGTTATATCAAACAGTCTATGTTCCCACTGCACTCAATTCTCCTCTCTGTAAGAGGCGGTTCAGTTGAACCACCTGACTGAACCGGTTGAACCGTTGTTGTTGATGGTACTTCAGAATATTCCGCTTTTGAACTGGCTCGAAAAGTTTTAATTATGAAGCTTACTCGAGTAACTTATATTTTCGAAGAAACTAAATCCGTTGGACTTTTATTTCATAAAAGTCTCTCATTTTATTCGTACCATTTTAGGCTTAAACATATTTTTTTGTTATAAATACACTTTAAAAAAATAACAGCTATAGCCAATGTCACCTACATCTGCTTTCACATTCCAGGGCTGGTTCTCCCCCGGCCAAGTATTCGTCCTAGACGAGTACTGCGCTAGGTACGGGGTACGAGGCTGTTTTCGCCACCTGTGTTACCTGTCAGACCTCCTAGACGTGGCGGAGAGTGGGTCTCAGACTGTGGACCCGACCCTTATGCATTACTCCTTCGCGTTCTGTGCCAGTCACGTTCATGGTAACAGGTAGGTAGATAGCTAGTTTATTTTTTATTTTTGTTATATTTTTGTAAAGACCTATGAAAAGTCGTGGGCAGTAGAAAATGATAAAGATTTTTATGGAATTCAAAGTTTTCAAAAAGGCCGAAGGTTGATGAAAGTAATGAAATTGGCACTAGTGTAAATAAAAAATATTAATAAGTGAAATAATGTGCAAATTGACAAACTGAATGATTATTATATACCTATAAATAGCCGTGTAAAACTTTGGTTTCGATGACCAAATTGAAGTTCATGAGCAAGAAGCCTATGTCCAGCAGTAGACAAACCAAAGATGACCAAAAATTTATTAAAGAGTCAGTTGTATCTATATAAAAAGTATCTAAGAATCTGCATTTGTAGTTAAACTTGTAAATATAAATAACAGGTTGGTATTCAATGGTTAATGTGTTAGATTTGGTGTCCCACACGGCGATGTACTAGGTCCGCAACTGAATGTGAATGTTAGCAGTGATCAATGGATAGAAACGAAGCTGTATTTGACGAAACATTTAAAACTGTCGCTAACTGTAGTAAAATAAATGTTGAAACAAAAACTGCTATATTAATTGAAGCAGATAAGATTTGAAAAGGTATTAAAGAGAAATAACAAATCAGGTATTCTTACCATAAATCCTAAAGGTTCACATCAACAGACGCAATATTTTCTAATTTATAAAGAATTCCAAACTCATATACTAAGTAAACAAGTCAAAAACAGCTTCACACACCAAAACTAGTAATGAGCCACGACCTACCCAACCTTTGCCTCACATGAGTGTGATGTTGCTTCTACTATTAGTACTTACCTATACTAACTGACTATGCAACCGTACTAAATGTGCTTACTAACTATGCCTGCTTCTCCTTACTAATGTATCTATTTCGGGCTTTTGGAGTCAGCAGTTGAAAAGATAAACGTAATAAAATAATACAATATTCCTACTATTGGGACTCAGGCCTCCACTCTATTAGAGGGAGCTGTGATCCACCATGGCGCCCAGTGCGGGTTGGTGGATAAAAGTAATAATGAGAAGCAAAAATTGTGAGATTTGAAACTGAATGGTAATATAGAGGAGAACCTAATGCATGAATTGAGAATTGAAAATATTATATTTAAGTATTCTATGAAATAGAATTTTAAAAAAATAAACCTTTATAACAGAGATTATAATTATCAACAAGAGGAAAGATTTTAGGAAGGATTACGTTTAAACAGTACATCAAGACAAGAATTAAATCGTAGACAATTGAGTCATTGAAATAACATTATCCAAATACTCTAATACTATAAAACTGAAAAGAGCTAAAAAAAAGCAGAGGCCAAGAAAGTTTTAGAAGAAAGAGCTACAACAAAACCAGATCAACATTCGTTAAGTTAAATTAACAAAGAAGGCGGAGAAAAGTACCTAACAAAAACAAAGCACACTCGCCCTCGACAATTTATATATCTTTAAAGCGAAGAATCGCTGATAAAAATAAATAAACCAACAAATCAAGTGCAAACTCATGAACAAAGGCAGAGCAGTAACAAAATAAAATTCACACTCTCCCTTAATATAAACTAGAATTATTTATATATATCTAGAACTTAGTTAGTAGTTAAGCTGCTGATTTCACAGCCTACCCTATATCCCGCTTGTGCCCAACTAGAGTAAGCCCTACGCCGGAAGTGGTTCACAGTACAGCGACGTTGACTGGCAGGCCGGACGGGGTAGGCAGCATCACCGTGCAAGAAAAAGAGAAGTTCGCGGAGATAAAAGAACGACTGAAGGCGTTACTGCAGCATCAGATCACGAACTTCAGATATGCGTTCCCGTTTGGAAGGCCCGAAGGAGCGCTTAAGGTGGGTTTTTGGAAGAAAATAGTGAAACTGAAAATAAAATAGCTATAACAAAATCTGATTGAGATAAAAAAACATTGATAGAACATAATATGTTTAGTTACCTAAATCTAAAGAAATAAAATATTGAAGAAATATTAATCAGAAAAAACATCAGAAATGAAACTTAAACAACGCAAAATCGAAAGAAGAAGAGCGGAATACCAAAAATTCTAAAGTAATAAGAAAAGATGCTTGCAGAGCAGTAAGTACAAAACACACATTACCTTTCAGGCAACACTATCACTACTGGAGCGAGTATTGATGAAAGACGTAGTGACACCAGTAGCGCCAGAAGAAGTAAGAGCAATGATACAGACGAGTTTGGAGAATGCGGCCTTACTGAACTACACACAGCTTAGTCAGAAAGCTAATATAGAAGGTAAGCAGGAGATCTTTAAACAAGATGGTGAAAATATGTTTGTTATATTTTTGTTACATATTTGATCTTAAAGCTTGATCAGTCAATCTGTTGACAAATCAGTAAGTTTTTTTTTTAAACACTGGGTTTAAAATAAATGATTATTTAAGTAATCATCATTTGCGTTTGTTCAGAATTTCAATCAAAATTAATTAAAGATAGGATAAGATAGTTTATTTGCTTAAGGGCTGATTGTTCGATAGGCAGATAACTTTTACCTGAAGAATAAATGTGACAGTTTGACATATTTTCAATACAAAAGCTGTCAAACCGCCATATTTATTCCTCAAATAAAAATTATCTGACTATTGAACAATCAGCCCTAAAGCGTTTTGACAATATCCCAGTCTGCTCCGACTTTCGGTATCTCGGTTCACTCGTGCAAAGCGATGGCGAAGTAGATCGGACGGTTAAGCATAGGATTAACACTGGATGGATGAAATGGCGGCAGGTCACGGGGACAATCTGCGACTCCCGCATTCCCCTTAAACTTAAGGGGAAGATATATAAAACAATGGTTAGACCTGCTGTCTTGTATGGATCAGAATGTTGGGCCACAAAAGGGATGAATGAAAAGCAGTTGCATGCAGCTGAGATGAGAATGCTAAGAGGGATGTGTGGTGTTACACGAATGGATAGAATAAGAAATGAGTACATAAAAGGAAGTCTAAAAGTGGCACCGGTGACTGAAAAGTTGTGCGGAAATCGGCTGTCATGGTATGGGCATGTGATGCGGTGGAGTGAGGAAAATGTCGTGAGGAAAGTTTTGAGTATGAATGTGCTATAAGAATAGGGGAAGACCAAAGAAACGATGGATGGATTGTGTGAAAGATGACATGGCTAAGTATGGAAAAAAAGGACATATTGCGCCGACCCCAAATAGATTGGGATAAGTGCAGGAGAATGATGATAACAGTTAGGAGTGCGATGATACGAATCAATAAAATAAATGTTTTTGATAAACTTTGTGTGCCCTAGGTCAATATTCATATTTCCCTTTCAGAGGATCTAAGAGGTGAAACAATGGTCACACCAGCAAAAAAACTGGAAGATCTCATTCATTTAGCAGAACTATGTGTGGATCTTCTACAACAAAACGAAGAACATTACGCAGAGGTAATGTAGCTAAACAAAACACTGTGACAATCCGAAAATAGCAAGTTTTTGAGCGTAACTTTGATATTGAAGAAGAATTCGAAATAGATAATATCGAAGCTATGCTCGTTGATGTTTGCCTTAATATGTCTATGTCTATCCTGAATGTCGTGGTTTTCTGTTTTGGTAATACGTTGTGATACTACGGAAATAACCCTTCTGCTCACAACCACCATTTTGGATTCTTTGATCATTTGGCAATAGACAAAAATCACTACGTTTTCAACGGAACATTGTTGTTATTTATTGTTAGTTTATAGTCTATCGGACTTTTTGCTTTAAAAGTGATGGGTGTATTACAATGTTTTACCAATGTTTAAATGTTGACTGGATAGCATCCTATTCTCCTGTCGCTATTAGTGTGGGGAATGTCAGGCAGTATATATTTATTATATATTTATTTCAAGAGGTTGAAACGGAAATTCAGTATTTTCATTTCAATCAACGGTACACGATGTTTTATCATCAAGTATAACAAAGTTATTATTGTCGATATTCTATACGTTAGCTTCATCGTGTACTTTATTAGTTACTGAAAAATATTTTTGTTTTCCTAAATTATGTATTTATGTCGCTTAGTCGTCGAGTGAATGTTATATAAGTTCACTTCCCGACATTTGATGTACGCTAAGTAATACTATGTCTTTTATTATCCACTTCTATCTTATATTTTATTTCTCCGCAGGTTTATAACACAAAACCGGACTCTAGCGGTCAACAAAATGTAACTACTCATGAATTTGATTTGTTGCTCGGCTGAACGAATCACTTGTCAATCGTTTGTTCACTTGATCTTGGTCATACTTCACATTGATTGGTTTGATCACAATATAAAAGGAGTAGACTCAATAAATGATAGTTTAACTCGCTTTGGCAAATGCTTTAATGTTACTTTGATAGTCGAAAGCATGAAATACGAATGATATAGACGATTTGATTGACTGAGATCAAACTTTTCATTATGGGCTCAAAAAAAATGTTTTCTTAGATTTGTTTTTCAAACCAATTGGCAGGGTTTTTAGTCGTTTATGTCTGCAATGAAAAGTGAATTTTGTATATTTTTTTTCTACAGTCTACTCCGACTACTGACTCACGAAACATACATTAGTTACAGGAACAAATGCTTCTACATAACAATTTAGGACATACGACACATTGAGCACATTACAACAAGTTTTCTGTAGTGCGCTATATTTTATTATTATTTATACAATTTCTATGCTTACATCTTGTGGTTGAATTGAAAATAATTTAAAAGGTATTAAAGGCTGCGATATAACTTTCACTATTCCTGTAATACCAAATGCTGTAGAGGAAATTAAAATCTAATTACCTTAATTATCTATTTACCTTTTAAGCTCATTTTCGTTTACACCCTACTTACTATTATTTTGTCCATTACAGTACACAATAGATCTTCAGTACTGTTAGGTATCGCACATCATAATATACTCTACTAGTATCAGTACTCTATTCTGTCCAGCTTTTAGTGAGTGCAGTAGAGTTGTTTTATCACTATCTTGCTTTGAATCTTGCATGTTGTCCTGTTTTATTTAGCGAATCAAAAAATTACAATCGAAATATGTCGCAACTTGTTTTGCAAATATTTTGATGCCATCCCTAGCTTCAGTTGAATAAATTATAAGTCTTACTAGTCGTTGATATACGGCTAGCTTTGCAATTAACTATATTAAAAGAGACATGATTTTTCAAAGGCATGCTATCCATTTTGATTCTTCTCATCAAGTGGTTGTACTTGTTAATTATTAGTTAAGTCTAATTAATTTTAAAACTTTGTTAGATCTAGATAAAAAAATCGAAGTTGAACTTGAAAATAAGTAAACACAAAAACTGTTACTTAATCCGATCATTTAAAAATCCCTTTTCTCTATAATGGTCACTGATAACATCATCCTTACATGCAAAAGTTTTAAATGTAGAAAATTTCTCATAAAAGAACTCATTGAATAAAATATACTTTCGAACCTTTACAAAACATCTGCATGTTATATTTATAAGTACCACTTACATCTGTACACAGGCTTTCGCGTGGTTTTCGGAACTGCTGGTAGAGCATGCCGAGATCTTCTGGGCATTATTCGGAGTAGATATGGACAGGGTACTGGCAGAACAACCCCCGGATACCTGGGACTCCTTCCCCCTGTTCCAGATCCTTAACGACTACCTCAGGACTGATGGTGAGTTCAAACAAATCGGATCGGCACCTGTCCAAATCCAATCTTTCGAAACTTTGTCGTCTAACGATGACTCTCTTGGAACTATCTTCTTAACTTTTCTAAGCCGCGTACAGAGATTGTAAGGCAGGCGCTGCGAATGGTTTGCCGCGTATGCCTCAGGCTGTATGGACGTGGTGCTCACTGTGAGCATCCGTCGCTGCAGCGAATTTAAATAGTGATGTGGCTATTCGTTAAGCCTGAGGCATGCGTGGCAAACCATTTGCGGTGTATGTTTTGCGGTGTTTTTTCGTGGTTATAAATGTTGTGCTACTTGCTAACTGTAATCAATGTTAGAGGTATGTTTTTTTATAATTAATTCAAAATATTGAATTTGGAATTTTTAAATTACTTATTTTCGCCACCTTCCTTTTCTATTTTCCGTAAAGCTCCTTTTATTACATCGCCAGAAAATCTAAAAGGTGGCAGGTTTCATGAGCATCTTCGGGACACATTTGCTCCTCTTGTTGTGCGATATGTGGACTTGATGGAGTCCTCAATTGCGCAGTCGCTTCACAAAGGTTTCGAGAAGGAAAGGTGGGAGATCAAGGGGTAAGAAAACTATTTTATATTATTCTTTCAATCATGTAAGTTCATCATTCTGCAAAATTATTCAGTCATTCGCCATTATTTTAGCTCGTTACAAAATCCTCCACTGGTAAAAATATACTACTACTGTTGGAGAAAATATTATTTTATTTGCAAAACATTTTACATTACCATTTAAAATAAATCTCTTACCGTCCTAAATTTCACTGCATTCATTAGAAAACACACCATGCGGATCAACAACTATCATCTTCCGTTCATTACTTCTTCCTTCATCTTCTTCATAGGTTTAGTTAGTTTTATCCATTACCCTGTTACATACCGACAAATGGATCCGAATCGGCTATAAGATTATCAAACTCGAAATTCCCATTCAGTTGCATTTCTTCAAAAGATCAAAACCCATAATACCCTCCACCACTCCATAGAAACGGCTGTTCGACAAGTGAGGAGCTGTTCTGGAAGCTGGACGCGCTGCAGTGCTTCATCAGGGACCTGCACTGGCCAGAGCCGGAGTTCCGGTCACACCTGGAGCAAAGGCTCAAGCTGATGGCATGTGACATGATGGAGACTTGTATTCAAAGGACCGAAGCTTCGTTCCAGGTGAGAAATATTGTTGAATCAAAGGCATGGATGAATGGTCATGGTAGATTTTTTAACGCCGAATTTTAAAACGATGATCGATTTCATATCTCGTTAAGTCGTTATGGAACTGACAGGTTTTGTATTAATCTTTACACAAATTAAGTCTTGCTCATGACTGAGCACGTGAATAACCTTTAAGAATAATATGGGTGTGAACCCTTATTGTTGTCCAACATATCGGAAGCATGACTAGAAGTATAACCATATAAACTGAAAGCCTCTAGAGCATCCCGGCGGAAACACGGCGAAAATATGACGCTATTATGTAAAACAACTAGTGGTTTTGTAAAACAGCGTATTCTACAATCCATCTGCCACATGTATACCACTCTTTCCATCTTCTTCCCTATAGCATAATTATGCGTTTATCGATAAAACAACCTATTGATACTTTATAAATCAGTATGTTCCTTCCAGTCCTGGCTGAAGAAGAGCGTGACCTTCATGTCGACGGACTACATCCTGCCGGCGGAGACCTGCGCGATGGTCAACGTAGCCCTGGACGCTAAGAACCAGGCACTGAAGTTATGCGCAGTTGAAGGGGTAGATATTGTGAGTACTTAGATCTCTCCCTATACAGGTAGTGGTGAAGGAAATGGAAAATTGGATATAAACTAATCTTTGATGTTCCCATGGTATGTGAGCTCTGCCTGTTGTATCAGACTAAATTGTCGAGACGTTATTCAGCCTGATGAAACGATCATTTTGCGAACCTACTCGTATGGGGCAGCATTTTGGTACCCACCAAAATATTGTGATATACTTGATAATAATTAGAATAGAAAGCAAAATAAGATCATAATGGCAAAATGCACATGTAGAAGACAATCGATGGCAGAGCTCATAAAAATTACCCTTGGCAGGAGGAATTTTTCGAAAAAGAATATTGGAATACCCTCTTGTCAATAAATCGGCGATAAGACAAACAAATAACATAGGTACTAAACGATGAAAAGACATATTATAACGTTGCAATGGCCAGATCTCATTTATACAATTTTTTCTAACTGAAGCATCCACAAGATTTTTAGTTTCAATAACTGATAGATAAAGGCAAAAAATCCAGAGCAACTTGGAACTATCCAAATGAAAATGCTGCAGAAGAGAACAGCATTAAATAAAAGCGCTTAAAGCATAAATCAGCATTCCATTAGTCACACTGTTGGCTTACATATCATTCAGAACATCAGCAAACGCTTTACCATATTCTAGAGTTCAGAAATTGCTAAACTAAGAAACTTCGCTTTCGATTCTGAAAGGCCAAAAACTCAGATTGAGGCCGTATACCCAAATGCAACCTCTGTTGTAATGAAACGGAGAATTTACCGAAGATTCGAGCAGCAAGGTGCTTAGCCAACGCTTACATATAAACTAGGGACGAAAATCGACGAACCCGACCACACTAGATCAAGCCACATTACCATAATCCAAAGGACCTATGTAACTATACATAATATCAAGTTCTTGCATGCTATTGGCTTTTCCCAAGTGAGCTTACAAACAATTGGATTGCATGTAAATTCAAAAATGCAGGCTTTCGCTGGTTTGGCTCTATTATCCAAAAATGCCAACATTGTTAGCGCTAATAACCGCTTGTAACACAAATGAATTGGCAGATTTGCTATTCCATGTGCTTCATATCATTCTACACAATGAGAATAAATTTCAAATTTTAAATGATTCTGTAGCCATGTGATGCCATCTTTCAATTATTTCTCCACATTCATTAAAGGCAGTAATCGCTACAATTATAGGTAACTGCCAAATGGTGATACTGCCCCATTTAGTTTCTAAACCCTTATATTCATCTGTGCCACTTCTTCGTTGATCCTTCTCTCAGAGATTTCTTCTCTACTCTTCGAACCATTACAATAGATTATACAGGTTCTGATGTCAAACAGTCCTCCGAAATCTTCCACCATTCACGACCTTACCCGTTAAATAGATACCATTTTGCCTCTCCATTCCATGTTTGAGCCAGGCCACGTACTTAGACCTATGAAATTCCATACCCAATGATGCGTCCACTACGTTCAAAGCCCAAGAGCATGAAAAACATCCAAAACAACAAAATTATAAACGAATATTGAAGCAATCACAGATGCGTACTAACATATATATCACTTTTTGCGAACGTAGTGGATAGACACCAAAACCGACTCCTTGAGGAGAAATAAGAATAGAATATGCATGATGATGATGAAGTGTTGCACGTATTCCATGTTACAAGAAATTGGGGACATTGAACTGGTGTTATTCCAATTTTATTTATTTATTTTATTTATTTTATTGTAATAGGAAAACAAACAGTATTAACAACTAAAAAAATAACATCAAACTTATCAACTAGTAACCAATTATATGTTTTCGCATTTAATCCACTATGAAGAGCAAACTTGTTACAGAGAAAAATAAAAAGAAAGAGAGAAAAAAAAAAATAAAAAGAATTACAAAGTGTGGTATGTACCTTAAACAATATCATACAGTCATGAAGTGAAATAAAAACAGTTATTGAACCAATTCGAACCAATGCTTAGTACGTAATCGAACAAATACATGCGGCTTAGTGGTGAACAAGTCAAGTTCAGAAAAATCAACCAGTTTATTATAGGACTTAGCGCATCTTATAAAGAACGAATTCTGTCTGTAATTTGTGCGGCAGCGGGGGACGTCAAGAAAAAGAAAGGGTATTCTAGCAGATCTGGTAGGGGCGCGTAAATTAACCTTTGAGAGAAGTTGCGGGGCGTCGATGAAAGATTGCGCTAATTTAACGAGGAAGGAGATATCAGATATACTCCTTCTCTCCCTAAGTGGAAGTAGATGGTACCTTTTGCACCTCGACTCATAATTGTGATCGCGGGTGTTACACTTATACTGCAGGTATCTTGTAAAGTTTCGCTGAATAGATTCCAATCTAGAGATATAAACAGCATACATGGGATTCCAAACTTGCGAACAATATTCAAGTGAGCTACGGACGAAGGAACAGTACAATATTTTAATTATTTTGACATCTGTGAACTGGGAGCAAGATCTTTTTAAGAACCCCATGGCTTTATTAGCTTTGTTAACTATGTGATCTACGTGCTTCTCGTAGGTAAGTTTGGAGTCGTGTATCACACCTAAATCTCGTATGAAATCTACTCGTTTTAGATGGTTGTTCCTTAAAATGTATGTGTGGGATATGCTATTAGCCTTGCGAGTGAACGTAATTGTGTAACATTTAGATACATTGAGTTCAAGATTGTTCAGCTGACAATACTTTTCTAGTCTTTCGAGATCTTGTTGCAACGAGACGCAATCCTCGACATTGTTTATATGTTTGAAGATTTTCATGTCGTCTGCATAAAGTAAAAATAATGAATTTTGGAAGCATGTGTAAATGTCATTTATAAAAATATTAAATAATAAGGGCCCAAGAAGCGATCCCTGGGGAACTCCTGAAGGGACTACATACCGCTTCGACACAGCACCGTAGATTACGACAGCCTGGGAACGATTCTTTATGTAAGAAGTAATCCACCGGTATAAGTTACCATGAATACCTGAACAAAAAATCTTCTGTAAAAGTATATTATGGTCAATACGGTCAAAACATTTACTGTAGTCTGTAAAAATACAGTCTACCTGACCGCCATCGTCCATACAGGATGTAGTGAAGTCGACAAAAGACAGTAGGTTAGTAGTGGTCGAACGGTTTTTAAGAAAGCCGTGCTGTTCGGGAATGAAGGCCGAAGAAAAAGTACTGTAAACTTGCGTGTAGATGATACGTTCAAGTATTTTACCAAACAGGCATAATTTAGATATGGGTCTGTAATTATTAATATCACCCTTATTCCCACTTTTGTGTACCGGTGTTATGTACGCGTACTTCCATATACTAGGAACAATTCCCTCCTTAACAGAACGCGTAAAAATAATCGTTAGGGGCTTAATAAGTCCTTTGGCACACTTGACAATAAATAATGGCGATATGTTATCAGGACCCGCACCTTTATTGAGATCTAAGGATTCTAGGAGCCTAAGCAGGTGGTTTGGATTGATCTCAATCTCACCTATGTTTAGTGCAGAGTCAGTAGGGGGGGCGTTTGTTGGACTTGGGGTACTCGAATTTCGGTCTGAAGTAGAGAGGAAGTTCGATTGGAAGTACGCTGCGAAAGCATCACTAATTTCATCACGTGTATTATAGCATCGACCTTCAAAAGACATAGTGGAGGGGAGAGTGTTAGTGCCCTTTTTGTTCGATTTTATAAAGGACCAGAACATTTTTGGGTTTTTTAAAATAGAATCTTCAGTTTTGGTAATGTAAGATTTGTAACATTCCTCCTCAACAGCTTTGGCTCTAGCGCGAAGTAGTACAAAAGTGTCGTAATCCGATGTGTTGCCATAAATACGATATTTACGTAGATATTTGTATTTTTCCTTAAGTATTTTTTTTAAACTTGAATTATACCAAGGTGGGTAGGTTGAAGGGTAAATGATTTTGTGAGGTATGTAGTCGTTAATTAACTTCTCAAGGCAGTTATAAAAAATATCAACCGCGTCGTCTAATGGATTGCCAAGCAGGTGGTCTTCCCATACATATTCGTTCAAAGATTTATTAATATTATCGTAGTCCCCGGATTCATAATAACATTTCATCCTGGGATAAGGTTTTAACGGTACCTCGAGATGGTAATTCAGTACGATATCGAGAGATTTATGATGATCGTCTTCGGGAACAAGAGGGTGTACACAGGCGCTAATACATAAATCAATATTAGATAACACTAAGTCCAATATTCTTCCCTTAGATTTGTTACAACAATTATTGTACTGAATTAAGTTACACTCAGAAAGAATATCAAAAAAATATGTTTGAGATTCGCCTGATACACCAGAGGGTTGCAAGCAGGTGCCGACACTTAACCACTCGATATTGGGCATGTTGAAGTCTCCTAGCACTACAAAAGTGTCATCGGGGTTAGTGTTTCTAATAAGTGAAAGACTGTTAGTAAAATTACGCAACTGCGTCTCGTACGAGTTCCCCAGATTTTCCTTACAAAGGTAAAGAACGCAAATGTTAAATTTGTGTATAGTGCGGTCCCTTTTTTTGTAACCAATCGTAACCCAAAGATCTTCAGCTGATGATGACCAGTCCGAACGAACTTCAGCTGATAGACCACGTCGCACGGCCAACATCACACCGCCACCCATGGTTTGTTTTGTTTTACTATAATCCCTATCCCTGCGCCAAACTAAGTACTCACAGCCAAAAAGTTCATTGTCGCTAATACTATCTAGCAACCAGGTTTCTGCTACTGCAATAACATCGTAAGAGTTCAGAAGTACATTACGTTTGAAAGTATGCGTCTTCGTTCGTAAACCCCGCGTATTCTGGTAATAAATGTTAAATAACGCCATTTATATAGATGGGAAAATAAAAACTATAAAATTCTAATATAAAGATAAGTAAGGTAGACGCGATAAATAGAATGAAAGCATTCGCCCCATGATGGAAAAAATAAATAAACAATTTAGACATACATTCCAAGCAATAATAATTAAGTGCAACACCACAACCACAAATCAGAGCGAGCACAAAAAATGATACGCGCAAAGTAAATAAAACTGAGTAAACTTTGACATGAATAACTACACAATGGTATTTAAAAAGAAAGGTAGATATCAAAATGCGTTGAACAAATAAGCGGCTCGAATCTGCGCCGACGCAGGTGCAAGCGAGAGTGACCCGTACGTCGCGGTACAAGTACGCGCAAGCGAATGGTAATAGCGCGAGCTGCAGTAAACAATAACGCTCAACTTGTTGTTCGACCAAACCGCAGTGAATCATACGGTACGCAAAGCATAAGTGAATATTAGGAGGTAATCTTAACTTGAAAATGGTTCTCAAACTGTATACATATATCGTTAATAGATATGAGATGATTATTGCTGACGATTTGCAATTTTCAAAAGATCTTTGTCGCATTTTATAAAAAATGTTGGTTCGGTGTCCGATCTTTTTGCCATGATCTTGCAGTGTTTCACCCAGATGTATTTGAAATTGTTTTCTTTCGCAAGGGCTCTCGCCTTGCTTAAAAGTGACTTGTTAGTCGGAGTCAAGTGGTCGTTAACGTAGAAGTTTGCAGACGTAGAAAAACCCAAGTTGGACAAGTTGAGCTGCTTACTTTTACGCGACGAAGCTACAAACTCCTCCTTGGTATAGCGACTGTTGAAAGCAACTACAATCGGCTTATCTGTATTAGGGATACGAGTAGGTATACGCGCAATATAATTTATGTCTTCCTTTCTCACCGTAAAGTTGCATAGGTTACCGATTTTCTGTGCAACATCGTACAAATTCTCATTGTTCTTCTGCGGTATGCCTTTGATCTCGGCATTGTTAGCTCTAGCCCATTGGTCTCTGTCTCGCGCCTCCCGATTTATTCTATCAACTTGATCCTGAAGAATTGGTATTTGACCCGCCATCCTCTCCAGCTCAGTCACCTTAGTCTCGATAGTGTTTACCTTTACGGAGAAGCCGTTTATGATGTCGTGTGCCATTTCAATGGAGTCCTTAAGATTGGACAGCTCCGATTTAATAGATTTCACGTCAGCGACCAACGTAGCCAACGGAGCCAGATCGAAGGCAATCTTGTTGAGCTGCTCCTGCATTTTGTCTAGCTGGCTGGGCTGGGGTGATACTGCCAGAGGAGAAGGAGATGAGCCTGACTTACAATTCGGGCAGCGCCAAACACTCTTCCTACTGTCGCCAAGTTTTCGGTATCCGGCCTCAGTGACTCCGGCACACTGATAGTCATAGTGTTGTTTGCAGCCACTACAGACAGGGCCGTCGGTATGCTTAGAACCACAACTAGCGCAGGTGAACATGATGCAAAAAAGTTACAATAATACTGGAATTTCTCTTTAAACGAACAAGCGTGCGCTCACGGTAGAGGTCCGGCGGCGAATGACCCCAATTCATAAGAATTGGCTGCAAATATCTGTCTGTCCGTGCAATGCCTGAATGGCACCTAAAATGTTGCTTTGAGCAAGTATGTTTTCTGTTGTCTAATAGTAGATAAAGCCACATGAGGCTGATAGGGATTTATAAGGAATACAAGGTAGTTTAAATGCCCAACAAAAAGTTTGGCATTTGGATTGGTGGTCGCAGTAGATTACTTTTAGGCTTTTGTAAGTACATTTAGATCAAAATTTATCGGTGTGACTGTCACATGACCATTTACAAAGTATTTTATGAGACTAGTTGCGAAATATTCCACGCTTCTGTACTTATCCCAGCTTATATTTGTTATGATGAGTGTTGAAGAAGTTTCAAAACTTCCTCAAGTCAACCTTTGCATGTGCAAACAGGCTGTGACGAATAAAATGGCAAAATACAGTCCTCGTTATGAGATCTGAACTTGATGGGTGTTAGAGGCCGCTTAATAAGACGGCGTGGTTTAATCTGACTGGCGAAAATTCTGTCGAAAAATTTCAGAATGTGCTCCATCTTGGCTCCATCATAAACAGGTGCTTCTTATCTCTTCGAGAACTGTATCTACCAGCCAAGCTCTGAATTCACTGGCAAGTTTAAATAGTGCAGCTTCACGGAATGTTTCTCCTCCTTCAGTCGTTGCTCATTGCAGAGGACCTAGTTTGCTTCGAAGCCATTTTATTTCTACAATCGCTTAGCTGTAGTGACATTGACATGATCACGTGACATTTCGATAGCTTATGTCAACTGCATAAATTTTTGTTTTTTTTTTTTTTTTTTACTTACTAGCAACACGCTAATCGAATGTTACTTTATCTAGGCCTTCTGAGCGTCGTCGTAAGTTTTTTGACGATCTCCGACCATTTGAAAGAACAGGAACTTAATACCCTCAAAAGTCACTGCCATATTCCAGAAGATATCTTGCTAAACTTGCCAGTGAATCCAGTATTTCAGATGCAGACAAAGGCAGATGATGGTCAGAATGAAGAAACCGCCAACCAATACCCTAATTGCCTAACATACTAGCAATCGGAATATCTTTCATTTTGACGGTTCAACAACATTCATTGCGTTATTTACGTTGTCGAGCAGACTTTTTCGAACATATGAAGCAATGGATTAGCAATTTGATTCAAAATGATTCAGATGCAGATTGATAGTGTGTTACGCAATTAGGGTGCAGATCGAAGCACCAACTTCTTGGACTTGTCAGTTCAGTACTGGACTGCTAGAAGCCATAAATACTACATCCTCTCCATTCTCTCTCCTCTAGTACCAATACCACACTAAAATGGACGCGCAGATCGAGGCGTGCTTGCAAGGCATGGCTACCGGCATGACCACGCGGCTGTCCGCCGTGTTGGAAGCGACACTTGCTAAGATCGCCAGGTTCGACGAGGGAAGGTGAGACCTTACCTATTAAGTATATTTTGTAGACAAGCAATCAATAGTTGTGTGGTCTTTCCGTAGATACGTAGAGCCAAGGAGTTACTCGTATAACGTAACATAGAAGAAAGGAGGAGAACATTAAACTCACAAGAGCAAGAAAGAAATGACACGTGTACCACTTCTTAAAAAGAGGAGCTCGTGGCTAAGTAATAACAGCCGCACGGGTCGAACGATCAGGTTAAGCTACGCTTGCCGCGGTCCGTCCGTGGATATGTGACCATCTTTACATACTGAGACCCCTCCGTGCCTCGGAAAGCACGTCAAGCAGTTGGTCCCGGCTGTCTTTTGTGGATCTTTGACAGTTGTTTGGGTCGTCAGATGCCCGAAAGTCTGACAACCAGTTTTACCCAGGGGTATCGTGTTACCCAGTAAGTCAGATAGGCAGTCTCTTCAAGTAAAATACTGGTATTCAGCTACATCCGGTTACACTGGAAGCCGACCCCAACATAGTTGGGAAAAGGCTAGGCAGATTAAAGCAGGACTAAGGAATTTACCACTTTTCTTTGGCTGGTTTATGTCATGTTTTTTGCAGTAGGTCACCCTTAAATGAGCCCATTATTAAAGAAAGTATTTGGTTTTCAGCTTAATCGGCTCAATCCTGACGATAGCCAACGTGTCTGGTTCCGGTAAGGACATCGGACAGGGCTACGTCAACTTCATGAGGAACTCTATGGACCAAATTAGATCGAAGGTACAATTTCATTAATACATCTAGTTTTCAACTACCTAAGATATGAGCATGGTGACAATCTGTAATACCACTAACAAATTGAGTGCTTTGATTTGATTATTTGAATAATTGAATCCAAAATTCTAATTTTAAATCATCTTAAAGAATGTCTTGTAATGCTATATTTGAGGTTATAACTTTATAACCTCATTTTTCGTCGAAGATTCTACAAATACAATTTAATAATGTTGTTGAAACAATGATTGTTGGAAAACTTGGTGAGTTGTAAAGTTGAAACCTAAATTATACAGCTGAATGTGTTACTAATTTCGCGGAGCGGAGAGTAACGTTCACTCATCCTCCATAGAAAAGGGAGGATCCTCCGACCAAACGGATGTTGTGTCTGGTGGGCAGCTGCCCGACGCGACGGTTGATGTCGGGACGTTGTATATGTTAGTCGCGCGGTAAACTCTAATTGCGCGATGCAGCATTTGCGTGACGTCATGTCATTGTGATGCGTAGTTCGTTACTTTTTTCATCAAAGGTCTAAAACAATGCGGTCTAAAAAAATAATATTTGAGAATGTGCCAGCAGCGCTCTTTCATATGATACCCCCACAGGTCCTAGTAGACACACTTCGAATTTTTAAGACCCCCTTTCAGACCCTGTTGCAAAAAAAAAAAATATTTTTATTTCTTTCTTATTTGCAAAATGGTTGGGCACACGTCTTCTAAAACTGTTCCAAACAAGTTGATAGCATTGGTAGTTCTTGAGATATCCAGCTGTGACAGACGGAAAGACATACAGACTGAGTCGCACGATTAGGGTTCCTTTTTATTTTTACCATTTTGGTACGGAACCCTAATAGACGGTGCTACTTTGGAATTTTTTCTATTGAAAATATTTCAAGTAGGTAAGTAATCATGTTTCGGTTTTAGTACAACAGTAGACAACACAGTTAAATAACACATAATTATGGAAAATCCATTTAAAGGAATTTAAAAAAACGCAAAATTATCGATGTAGCCCCTTAACAGGTTGTGTTTTATTTAAGTTACAACTTGTAGATGTCTCAGTATAGGCCGCGATTACCTTTTTATCAGGTCACGTCTGCCTAGAAGATGAAATACCTTCTCTCATCGTCATAAAATAAAATAATCAAATGCAAACCCAAAGCCTCAGTTATCATGACCTGTCTTTCTGTTTACAGGTGACCGACGAGCTCTGGATCCTACAGCTGTTCGAGCACTGGTACGGGATCCAGGTGGGGCTGATCAACACGTGGTTAGCGGAGAGGCCCGCGCTACATCCACAGCAGGTCGCCTGCCTGTCTATCATATTGAAGGTAAATAATTATAATATCCTTCTAAAATTCACTCTGATTTTCATACGTGGCACCTTAGATTATAGAATGTCCAGATTCCGTGTTCAATACAAAACGCAACGTAAAACTTGAGCCAATTTTTATACGTGTGTGAGTGAGCGCCATGCTCGCGAGTGTATTACGTAACGCCGGGTACAGATTTGTGTAATGTAACATGAAATGTAACACAAATTAGCCGTCCTAATTTGTGTAATGCAACATGAAATGTAACACTACATCTAGGCGAATTTGTTTCAACATGTGTTACATTTCAAGTTACGTTTCACCAATCTGTACCCAGCATTACGCATTTGCGTATGTGTGCAACACACGTGTGTACAATACCAGAGCATAGAGATTACCCTACAAATGTGGGAATTTTTAAATATAAAAGGAACATTGAAAAGGAAATTGTAAAGGATAATTTTCATCATTACTGTTGATGATTTGTTGTGTTATTTGTTTTTGTATGTTACTAGTTTTTTTTTTTTTTTTTTTTTTGTGGATGGGAAATCAAATGACTTCTCCCGCTCTATCGGCGGGAATCTATCGCCGGGAATCGGCGATAGATTCCCGCAGCCCAGGGCGTCTCCTACGGCGGCTAGGGGCGCGAGGGCGCGGCTGTTGCCTCTCCCTCACGCGTTCCGATTCCTCCTTCGCGAGCATTACTGCTTCGCAGAAGGAGGTGACGGCCTCCCATGCACTCTCGCTCCGCACCATGGCCTGGACCAGGTTTGGACGCGAGAGATCGAAACGGCCCCCCCTGTCAATGACATTCAGGCTCCAAAACATCATTATAGCAAAATTCCACTATTTCTTTATTTAATTTTGACGCTAACAACATTTTGTAGATAGATTTTTTTGTTTTGTTGTTAGCGTCAAAATTAAATAAAGAAATAGTGGAATTTTTTTATATAAAGTGGTAACACTGCTTTGATAAAATACCCACGCCAGTGTAACCACTTTTCAAAATTCTTCTTGAAAATTGGGAAAATTTATAAATGTGAAAAATTAAACTATTGTAATTTCTTTTTTTTTTTTATTCTGGCTTATATGTAATGTTTTTTATACATAAGTTGTTTTATTATTCTTTACCACTTGTAACTTACATAAGTACGGTTTTTTGTTCTGCTAGAAAATGTACAGCGACTTCGAGCTGCAAGGCGTGATCGACGATAAGCTAAACTCGAAGATATACCAGAATGTGGCAGCCAGGATGCATACTGAGGAAGCAACATGCAGTCTACTGCTGACGCAACAAGATGCTAGGTAAGATACGAAAATTATGAAAAGGTTTGTTTTTGAAACTTCATATTCTTTATTCTCGTTCCTCAGTGCTGAGGATCGTGACCCATCTTGTTGATGTCTTGTCCTGGCTTAGTGCTAATTATGTCTGTCCTGGGCCATATTGAAGGTTCCTTAAAAGAGTGCCCCATGGACTGGAAGATCGGGTTGGCCCACTGTTTTGGTCGTCGACCTCTTGCTCTCTTCTCACTGACCAGCACCCTAATTGCGTAACACATTATCAATCGGAGTTGGTTTCATTTTGACAGTTCAACAACATTCATTGTGTTATTTACGTTGTCGAGCAGACTAATTTTTCGAAAATAAGAAGCAATGGATTAGCAATTTGTTTCAAAATGAAACCAACTCCGATTGATAATGTGTTACGCAATTAGCAAAATTAAACAACATGACCTTTAAGTGTCGACAACTACTCTGTTTATTTTAATTTCCAAGATAATTTTTACATAATTTAAAAGGCAGACTTATAATAATAATAATATTATGTACAGCAGCAGGTCAAGCCACCCGAATCTGTCAAATTTTCCCAATCAATCTTGAACCTATTGCTTTAGCGATGAAGATGAAAATCGATTAAAGAAATTTGACAGATTGTAATAGCTTGATGTGCTAGCGTCTGTACACAGCTACACATCAAGCTATACATTTCCAGTTTACAACGTCTCATTGTAAGGAAATCCTAAACAATGCGAGATCAGCTTATGCTGGAAATGGATAGCTTGATCTGTAGCCGTGCGTACAAGTAAAAAAGGAGAGGAAATAATCATAGGACATCAATAGGAAAAGTGCCCAAAGGGCTGGTAGCATTACCACGTTGAATGGCAATGCTGATTCTATGGCCAAAAAATTAGCCAGTCCTCTGGTCACGTGAAGAGTCGACCAACCGCTTGGCGATGTCTCGAAAAACCAAGTGGGCACTCGGACCCCATGGCCCTAGAGTTTCAACCACAAACGGCAGTGCCGTTTGAGGTTTTTTGCACCTGCAGGAACCGCCCCAGCACAGCCCACAGTGCTAGGAAGATGGGATGGCACAAGGGCAGTCGACACCTTCACCACATCATCAGCGATTAGATTAGGTTTTAGGAACCTAACCTAACTGAACCTCGGGGTGCCCCTGACGTTTTCTTCCGGTTTTTAAGGTTCCGTATCTCAAAAGGAAAAAACGGAACCCTTATAGGATCACTCGTGTGTCTGTCTGTCTGTCTGTCCGTCTGTCACAGCCAATTTGCTCCGAATCTAATGGACCGATTAAGTTGAAATTTGGTACACATATAAATTTCTGTGACCCAAACACGGACGGGTAAAGTAAATAAATGAATTTTTAATATAGAGGTCACTTTTGGGGGCAAATAATAAAATTTAAAAAAAAAACTACACCATGTGGTTGTCAAATGAAAGGCTTACTATGAGGGTCTTAAATATATTTTTTTTTTATAATTTTAAAATAAATTGTTTTAAAGTTATTTAAGAAAATAGACGAAAATTGACCATCCCCCCCTCCCCCTTATCTCCGAAACTACTGAGCCTAAAATTTTGAAAAAAATACAGAAAATAGATCTTTACCCGTAGATTACAGGAAAACCTATAAGAAGCCTGTGGTCTTAAAATAACATCGTAAATCTATCAATATTGTGAGTACAAACTTACATTTACAGTTGGAATGTATGAGAGAACATGTTTTTCAACTACAAAGTTAAGTTTGTTCTTAAGATAAATATTCATCCCACGTAAGATAAATTCGTCGGACCACGCACAATGAAGGGTCTACGGAACCCTTCATTGTGCGTGGTCCGACACGCACTTGGCCGGTTTTTTATCAAAAACCTGATTTTGTCATAAACCTGTGACATATCCAAATACAAACAAACACAGAGTTACAGATGTTTATAATTTTTGCAAGCGAGCTTAGGTACACTCCCGCGCTTGTGTTGCTAATTTTCATGAAAAAACAATATGATTTAATAATTTAATTGTTGAATAAAAAGGTGTGACGGCTAATTTTGAGGCTAGAATTTGAGTTTATTAGTAGACAGATGTTGAATCTCTAAAATATATAAATAGCCCACTTACAAAATTAGTCGCTGAGTAATCAATTCAGAAGTAAATATAAATATCTGTATAGTTTGATTCAAACTTAATGGCAGCTCGGAAGTTAGCTGCGAGTGCAGAACTTGCAGGTACATACAGTTAAGTTGACAATAATTTAGCCTCCATTTAGTTAAGCTCGGTGAAGTTATTTTTTTTTTTTTAAAGATTTAAAGATTTTTTAAAGATTAAGCTCCATTAAGTATGAATCGAAAGGTATCTTTGAATCGAACTATAGCTCTGAGTCATATTAATTTACGTTGGTAAATTGAGGCTGGTTTTTTGATATTCTGTTGGTAAAGATGATGAATTAATATAATAGAAGCTGTTCTATTATATTAACTCGTTGCTTAGATATAAAAAAGTTGAGAGGTGTCAAGGGACACCCGGATGGGACGAAGTTCCTTTCGATTAATTAGTGAAGGAATTGTAATAAAATTATTTTTTTTAAGTTATAATATTTTATTATTAACAAATACCTATAATGTAATATAAACTTAATCTTTCTATAAGAGAGAGAGAGAGAGAGAGAGACGGACAGAGAAACATGCGCACGTCGCACAGCTTACAATAGCTTACTATAGCAAATAAGTGTCGTTACAACTTTTCGTGAGAATTTTTTCCGTCTAGCCCCCTTTCACAACGCGCGATAAGCAACTTCGTTCCAAAAAAGACGGTAGGTGCAGGTGCTAAAGAAAACTTTTGTTGTTGCACTCATCATTTCCCATTGATACAAAATATTACAAAACAACCTTTTTTACGATGTTTTTTTCTTTCTAAATTGTTTCTTTGACATTCGGTATGTCTACAAACTGTTTCAAGAGAAACAACCCAAGATCTACATCGTAGTTTGTATGTATTATAGAACCCGACCTAGGTAGGTACATAATAGAGATTTATTTATTTATTTATTTTCAATAGAACGGCCGAAACCAATTACACTATTTAAATATAATTACTTACACTACATAATATATAATTTATTTAACACAGTCATGCATTCTTCTCACAAAAATTCAAGCATTCTGACAGAATCATCTTCCATTCAGTCACAAACACATCAAAATCTGTGTTTGAGTTCAGGAGAGCGTGAAACAACCTCTTCTCTGTGACGGTTCTCTTTACCCTACGATCTACAATATTCCAGCCAATCTAAAATCGGTGCCAATACTTTCTTAGAAACAACTATTCAGCTGCACTGAAGATCAAGGTCAAGACACCCTTGAAAGTGCAATCATAAAATGGAATATGGAACCTATTATAATTCCATTACTTTACATACGTACCCGTAAGATAATCCTGGTGCTCTAAATGCCCATAATCAGTCAGTAGGTATGATGATAAATTACCTACTGTTTTTATTTGAATTACAAAGTTTTGGCAATGGTTGTGAAATGCAAACATTCCTTAATTGTTTAAATCTAAATAAAGATATTTTGCTTGCGGTTTTGAGTAAATGCGAAAGTTTGTTTACAAGTAATAATAAGCTAAAATGAAGTGATTATCTACACTTGTTAATAAGTTTAAAATATCACAATTATCTTTGTTTTTATTCTTACCTTTCCCTAAATTTCCTTGAAAATCATACTTATCGTTAACACCACCATTTAATGACAACCATGATCAAGATGAACCAACAAATAAAACAGAATGAACAAATAAAATATTTTCCGACAACTTTAGATGCAATAAAAAGCATCATAAATTCACTATTGCAATCGATGACCTGACAATTTCATGATGTCTTACAGTGGTGGTGACGACGGAGGATCAGAGGAAGGATCAAGGAGTGGCAAGTCGAAGCTTGAGGCGCTCACTGAAGATGCCAAGCTTGGCAACGTTACTGCTGTTGTTGGAAAGGTAATTTACTAAATAACAAAGATACCCACATAGACTCAGATTCTTGGTGGGTTGTTGATCGACTTAACACACAACTTGCCATGCCTTCCTATTTTTCACCAATTACATTATTAGGTCCGATTTGACCGTCCCGTGCCCAAGAGTGATGAACCCATTTGAGATGAAAAACGTTTTTAAAACATGGCATAAAGTCGTTTACAGTCTTGTTTGCTGATTGTGTGTTAGGAATTAAGCATCATGAGATTAAATCAATTCTTCAACAAAAACCTCTCATGAAAAAGACTCGACTTTTCCAAATATTTATAATTTTTCCTACGGTCATAGTTTCAAGGGTCATTGCCACCGAAAAAATATTTCCGACAAAGTAAACAGGAGGTCTATTTCTTTCGCGAGACATTTATTTATCGTTCGCAATATGTCCGATCAAGATATAAATACATTAGAATGAAGAGTGTACGCGTACGTACACCTCTGCCAATGAACTGATCAACATTTTGTGGTTGGTATTTTTAAATTAATGTGCGTAAAGACGATGATGAAACGCATAGTCCAACTATTCTAAACACGTTCTTTTCCTCCCGATTTACCTGCTGACGAGATCCCATAATTTGGTCTTCTAACAGCAACGGCTACCTAATCAAACAGAGTTGTTCAGGTCGTCGTTCCATTTGAATATGCTGTGCTGGGTTTGTTGTTTTCTTTAAATTAATATCTTGGAAAAAATAACCACCTATTCATCATCGTACATCATTGGGTTTGACTTTTTAGGGTTCCGTACCTCAAAAGGAAAAAACGGAACCCTTATAGGATCACTCGTGTGTCTGTCTGTCTGTCTGTCCGTTTGTCTGTCTGTCTGTCTGTCCGTCTGTCACAGCCAATTTGCTCCGAATCTAATGGACCGATTAAGTTGAAACTTGGTACACATATAAATTTCTGTGACCCAAACACGGACGGGTAAAGTAAATAAATGAATTTTTAATATAGAGGTCACTTTTGGGGGGCAAATAAGAAAATGAAAAAAAAAAAGTTTTGCAAACTACACCATGTGGGATGTCAAATGAAAGGGCTTACTATGAGGGTCTCAAATAGATTTTTTTTTATAATTTTAAAATAAATTGTTTTAAAGTTATTTAAGAAAATAAACGAAAATTGTCCATTCCCCCCCTTATCTCCGAAACTACTGAGCCTAAAATTTTGAAAAAAATACAGAAAATAGATCTTTACCTGTAGGTTACAGAAGTCTGTGGTCTTAAAATAACATGGTAAATCTATCAGTATTGTGAGTACAAACTTACATTTACAGTTGGAATGTATGGGACAACATGTTTTTCAACTACAATGTTAAGTTTGTTCTTAAGATAAATTCATCCCAACTACGGAACCCTTCATTGTGCGTGGTCCGACACGCACTTGGCCGGTTTTTTTTACTTTTACCGTGTCCCTATTATTCATTTATTAAAACGTGTTAAAGTCAAAGTTATACCAAAGCCTGGGGTCCTTATTATGAAGTATTAACGCCATCATGATTCCGTTGCGAAAAAGGGATGGTTATATAGGTCATGTATAGCTCCGTCTCTCTCTAGCACTGGAAAAATGATGGCATTTGTTAATTTTTTATATCAAAATAAGATACTGGTAACGCCATCTGTTATTTATTTGTTGTACTATATATTTTGAATGTATAGTAGATTGGTTCATAATAAATATTCATTTGTTCTGTCTCAGAAAAAACTAGTTTGATTTATAGCATTAATTGTTCATAATACGGCCCCTGCACACCGCGCCTACAACTTTTCAAAGGGCAGTTTTTAACTTTGTCACAATTTTCATTCTCACTGAAGTAGGCCAGCCGGCATTCCTTAGTTATTTATGTTCTATTTGTTAATACAAGATAATCTACCTAGTGATTCTAAGCTCAGGTATATTGGCAGAGTTCCAAGTAGCTGTAGAATTGATTGGTATTCAGCTGTCAAAGCGCTGTGATGAACTTTACACTTCTGTTAAGGTGATTGCGCAGTAGTAGCCCGCGAAACTCACGCTATCACTACAAGACTGCGTGGTACCTAGTACTACATTGGATATTTTTGAGTTTGGTTTTTTTACATTAAAACCAAACTTGGCCAATTCGGTATTTTTTTTTTTAAATGTACGAAATCGTACTTAAATTAAATAGGACGGTTTTATGAACGGGCAGACCGGCTGTAAAAGTTCACTCTTGTTGGAGGATTCATCTTATCCTACCCCTAGAATTCCCTAACTCCTCTAATGCAACCCAATATCACAAAACAATGTTGCAATACAAAATATGTTGCACTTTTTTTAATACATCTACCCTAAAGTTCAATCAAATATTTTCTAGGTTGGCAACATCTTCGGACGTGGCATTGGCGAACTATCAACGAAGCTTGGAGGCGCGTCTTCCTGGTTTTAAATATAATAAAAATGTCATAAAATACATTTTTTTGCCTATGTCAATGTGAGAAGAAATAACAGAGGGCTTTTTGTTAATGCATCAACAGTTGTTAAAAAACGGTGACAAACTGAAACTTGAAAGTTATTTTGGTGGACATGACAATAACATGGGATGTCTGTTGTATTTAATTGAAATTAAAATTAATGAAGCTTAACTATACATTGAATCCATTTAATTTGAAGGGTGACTGTAATTAAGTGATTCGAATGATTCAGTGATTGATGCATTAACAAAAAGACTCAACTATTCTGTGATGATGATTATAACAATCGTTTGCATTCGATAAATAGAATGTTTTTCATTTTGAATTATATAAATCTCATCAAGATGGCGTCAACGCGCTAGGATTTAATCATAAGTGGCCAGTTTAAATGCATAGCTTAGTGTGATCATAGTGTAAACGAGATTTAGGTTTTGTTTTATAAAAGCTTTATGTACAGTTAGGATCATTATTCGTTTATTGGAAGCAAGTAAAAATGTATTACATAATACGTGTGTGTATATTAAGAGTAGTATTTGATAAACACGATTCGAAAAAAATATAAAATATATTAAATTATTACGAACGCATACATACCTACACAAAATGCTACAATAAGAAAACATATCGCTTTGGCAAAGGTTATATTCTGTTATATTTAACGCGATGTATTGTAATTATTTACAAAATTATATGTACTAAAAAAATATTAAAAGAACGGGGGTGGGTTGTGAGTGTGTGAAAGTAAGGAATCCTTTCTCGATTTATCAAAGTTACGTTTTGTATATCTTTTAGAAATTGTTACTATCTTCAACGTGATTTTACTACATTGTTTCCTGCTAATTATATCTATACGTTATTCACATTTCATTCTATTTACGAGTGACAAGCACGTTAACATTAAAAGCAGAGCAACGTTTTCAATGCAACTCTTTCTATACTTAAGAAACAGTATTTTTCTAATTAAAAATCCACTTTTAAAAACATCGGTTTGATCTCTTTATTAAATCTACAATGCATTTTTATAAAAATACAAAATAGGCGCGATACAGCTTATTTATTTTTCGAAATCAAATATTGCCAGTAAGAAGAAAAGTCCCCGCTTTTTGGGTAATTTGTTTTTTATAAGAATGCATATTTAAATTTACAAGTTAGCCACTTTTCGCTATAGTATAATTCTCTATATTTTAAAGCTCTCTAGATTCTAATGACAATCTAGCGACACTTTACCTTAATTAGTCGTCATAATAATACATAACTATTTATAAAAAAATACTATTAATAGTTATATTTGTTAACAAAATAATATTCTTCTACGCTAAACACCTTACAAATTTTTGAACTAGGAGAAAATTTAAAGTTCTTAGATGAAAGTTTAATTATTAATATAGCGGATAGTCGCTATGCTAATTCGCCTTACTAATGTCTTGTTCGGAACGGCTTGAAAAATAGAATACTTATCTTACTTTATCTTAATTATGTATCATTCTTACTTGATTTAACCTTGTATCATTAGTTTAATCACTATTGGTTAAAAAATTAAGCTTGGAAGCTTCCAAAATTATGTAATTAAGTGTAATTACAAAGTGCGTGTTCTAAAATCAGCACCATTGCGTAACACAGTTTCAATCACAATTCGAGAGTTTGAAGGATATTTCTATTCCATTGCTTCACAGGCTTAATAAAGTCGTCTCCTCAACAACGTAAACTGTCAAAATGAAAGAAAATGCGATCAATTGTAATTTTATGAGTGTTACGCAATTACCCCACTGATTAGTAGGCTCGTCGAGTAACTGAAGGTATAGGTATTAGTGAATGATAGCAATCTCAGTATAATGAAATATTGAGATATCGACTGTGAATACATTAGTCCAGCACCGAACGACTTGGTAAAGAGTTGAATGTAGTTATTCCCAATATTTTATCATAACACGAGATAATATAACACTTAAATAGGACTGTTTCGGCACAGTAATCATATAACGAAAGTAGTGCTCATAATTATATTGAATGTAAGGAATAATCAAAATGATATAATAACCAATGTTACATCTGTCTTTTTGATTTGTAGTTATTGTGGGTTTAACTTTCCCATTTGATTTGTTGCGTAGGTAGAATCAATTTAGTGTTTTCTTCTCATTTATAGCCAGTACCTTGAATACCTACTACCACAAATAAATATGTAGGTATAACTATACTAACTCCATGAAATAAACATTTTCTAGGGTGCCTGGTAATTAGTGACCGACACATGATTGTACTCATGATAACAAACAACTTACCTGAAATCGCATATATTTTGACGAGTAATGCTAACATAAATGTAGGGAACAGCTGATTTTTTTTTCGCGATTTCAAGTTTGGTCCCTAAAAGTTGTTTTTTATCATGAGTATAATCATGTGTTTTAGTATCAGTCACTATTTACCAGTCACCCTATATAAAACCCTGCGTGTACTTGGCATAATTTTTAGTACCCTCATTTCTTTTTAAAAAAAATTAAGTTGGGTAACGAGCTCAATAGAATGAAAACGTCAGTTAGTAGTGACTAAGTGCATTATAAGAGCCGACTGAAGATGTAACTGCGTAGTAACATGCTTGTATTATTTCGCCGTATTGAAAACTCGTAATGGTTTTCCTTAAACCACTAATTAACGTGCCTATTTCAAACTAATTACATTTAAACAGCCGATAAAAGCTTCATATTATTCTGAAGGCCATTACGAGTTTTCAAAAGCTTTGAAAAGCCATTGAGTGCATCGCGTGTGTAAGGGGATAACAATAAAAAATATTTACAATAAAAATGTTTACTGTTCCTTTGTTCTTTTATTCCTTTAAATAATATTGGTGAAGCAGAGGAAAAGGGCCTCTCACATTATACAGTCCGCCGGTAAGCGGTACACTCATAAAAACTGGCGCGGGCGGTCCATTTTTTATGAGTGGTCCGCTTGCCGGCCATCTGCCGGCGAACTGTGTAATGTGTGGGGCCCTTTACTACTGCTAAGGCTCTGCTGTCCGTCCGTCCGTCACAGGGCTGTATCTTTTGAACCGTAATTAAATGACACTTGAAATTTTCACAGTGGTAGGTACTACTCAATCTGCCTAGCCTTTTCCCAGATATGTTGGAGTCAGATTTCAGTTTAACCAGATGCAGGTGCCTATCTGACCTCACGACCCAGTTACTGGGTAGGTACTAATGGCGCTATAAAAATAAAATAACGTTTTATATTAAAGGGGTTCCCATACAAGAAACGTGTTTTATTCAGCTCGACCTTAAGGTATGGAACCCTTCGTGTGCGAGTCCGACTCGCACTTGGTGCTTCTTTGGTATGTTCTGTGTGGCTGATCCTAGCCTTAAACAATTCTGTATTTATTTATTGGTAAGGATTAAAGGTGGTGTAGTGTGACTGTGTGAGGAGTAATAGAGCATCCAAATCAATCTGCCTAGCCTTTTCCCAACTATATTGTGGTCGGCTTCCAGTCTAACCGGATGCAGCTGAGTACCAGTATTTTACATGGAGCGACTGCCTATCTGACCTCCACAACCCAATAACTGGGTAATACGATACCCCTTGGTAAAACTGGTTGTCAGACTTTCGGGCTCTGACGACCCGTAACGACTGTTAAAGATCCACGAACGACAGCCGGGCCCAACGGCTTAACGTGCTTTCCGAGGCACGGATGTAGTAACAGAGTAACAGAGCAACCCAAACAGTCATATTCTTGATTTTATTATCCGTAGGCCTTAGCCTTTACGATGGGATTTCAATCTGGCAGCGTGTAAGAGTAATGATGAATTTCATATGTCGTTCCAACACTAATGCTTATAAATGAAACTACACTAATTTACTTCTCGTACTTGTAAATTATGTATCAACAATATTATATGTAGGTACTGAACCCATAGCAATAAAATTAAGCTGTAGTTAGTTGAATGCTGCATTAAAATATTTTTGTAGTCAATTTCCGGTTCTATTTACTAGTAAATGAAAGTATAAAAACTCCCACGTTAACTTATTTTTCGTTCTATACAGGATGTATCAGAAAGGTGTGGTCAAAATGGGTGTGGTACAGACCATAACAACTTTCTCAATGAGACAACATCGAAATCGAAAAAAAAAAATATCAGTTGTCTCGTACAAAACTTCAATATCTATTAGCCCCAAATGTACGGATGGGACCAAACGGGAGACACACACAGCTATTATTTTTTCTCGATTAGGTACTATGTTGGTCCCACGGAGAAAGTGGTTTAGTTTAATGGTCTGTACCCTTAAATTTGACCACACCATTCTGATACACCTGTACATATAAATAATGATCAATTTAACCCAACTCTAAAATCATGAAAATGTATTCCAAGTACCGGGCAAAGAAAGATCGATGTTTATAAAATAAAATTTATTTTACCTTAGGTATAAAATAAAATTACTTTTACCTTAGGTAGGTACTTTATTATTCCGTAATACATTTGCCAAAACAATCAATCGATTCTCGGCACTTGAAACTGTTTTTTTTTTTTTTGTTGTTTTATCCTGAGGAAAGTTTCGCAAAGTAGGTACCTAATTTGTTACTTCGCTTCGTAGAGTTATTTGATGTAGGTAACTAGGTAACATAATCTCAATTAGCTTTTAAATTAGAAGTATTTGCTTTATTAAGAAGTCAAAATATTATTAATAGTTCTCTCTTCGCAAATAACACCCGGAACGGGCCACGGGCTCGTAAAAATATGCCGGCCGGTGTGAAGTAACTAATAAACGCGCGAGGTGCTACATCTATAAATATCAAGTTATTCTTATAATCCGTAATCTAACATTAAGATTTTATCTCTTTGTCCTGGTTCGTGTTTAATAAACAGTAAAACAGTGGCTTTATTGCACTGAAATGATTAAATGGGAACACGATACGGTATTTAATGTCGAACTAATCATAAAGAGTTTAATTGATATGAAAATATGTAATTGGCTGAATAAAAATTTATGTTAACATGATATAATATTTGAAAGTTATAAATTAACCACTTTACCAGTTAAACACAACATATTTTTTTTATTTGAAACATTCGGTTATATCAATTCACATAAACATTGATTCAACACTACACACTTCGCGAATGCGATTACGACCGCTCTCAGCGGCAATGCGTGCCAACAGGCGTTTTTAAATATTTGGCCTATTTTTAGGCACCGCTAATAATAATTAGAAAAGGTAACGTGAACCTCTCAGCTCAGCGAGCGGTCTCAGCTCAGCTGGCAGGAGAATTCCGTGAGAAGTGTCGCTTGGGAGATTTTATTTATTGTTGTGGCAACATTGGAGACTGTGTTTTACTTCCATTATCCAAAATATGAACTAAACAAAACGAACTCTATATCAAGAAGTTAAAAATACGTTCTTACTAGCGGAATACTAAAAAAATCAAAACTTTTTACTTTAAACATATTTTAGGACTATAAAATTACGGCAAAACAAAATCAGAAAGTAGCAACACCAGCCCAGAAAAAGTTTGACATTTCGAAGTGAAGTTGTGAACGCTGTGAACGTGTGTGAAATTTTACAACAAAAATATTTATTTTTATGTAGTGATTGTAAGAAAACTGTAAGTTTTTGACATAAACATTATATTATCTTAGCTTTATTGTACAAATAACAACGCGAAGACTGTTGAACTGTTGTGTATAGGCTTACTAACACTTCATTCCCGGAAATTCTTAACAGTTTTATTTTTTATAAGAAAAAAAAAAGGGAAAATAAGACCTTTGTGGGTTGTATCATCTGTGCATTCCGATGTTATTACGCAGGGCGGGGTCGGGGACCCTTTCGCGATGGTATTTCCCGGGAATAGTTGAATTTGAGTGAAATATGTGCGCGCGTACTGTGAATCTTAAAATAGACAAAATGATTGGCAAAGAATATGAGTCAATAGTAAATGTGTTAGTAGGTGATGGTCAGGTAACTGAAAATAATATTTTGTTTTACCTTAGCCTAAATAACCTGATTGTGTCATACAATATTTTAAAAATACTTTATTTTTCAAGTACATGTTCTATTTTTTATTCTTGTTGGGCAGTTACGCTTTTGTTTACTTAGTTTATGCCTAATTTAGGTAATACTAATATTACCTATTTATCCTTATTTTACCTTATTGAAAATATTAACTAAGAATTATTTCTTTGTTAATCTGGCATACAATCTAAAATTTCATAAATAGGTATACCTCTAAAGGTGAATTCGTTTATAAAACCTACTTTCAGCAGACAGGCAACCATAAAAAAAAATACCTTCAAATTAGGAATAGGAACAACTACAAAGCCATCATCTCATCACTAAGTACACAGTAACAGATAATAAATACACATGATGTAACCAATTGTAGCTATTTGAGTGATAAAAGAATCCATTAGGATAGCTGCATTCCCTGGATTACCAAACTGATAAGATACAGACATTACGGACAGGCGTTTCTCTAGTATTTAGGAAAGAGGTTACATACCTACCTACTATCTTCCCTAATTAGTTTACTTTTAGAAATGAACAAATATTTAGTGTAGGAAATCAAACAATACTCATTCATTATTGTTCTAATTTTGAATGTCAAGTTGGATTCTAGTTTGATTTTATAGTTTCAAGGGTTGTCTCATGCCTCATCAAAAAAATAATTTCAAAATATGAAATCATTTATCAGTGTGTTTCTCAGAGGCAAATCTCATATTTTAAGTTCAATATTTTTGGGTCAGGTGAATAGGCACTTAAAAATGGAAGTAGTTTTCAACTTTCAAGACTCCTATTTAATATTTTGGTATGGTGGTGAATCCTAGAGGTACCTGGTTGATACAATAAACATTTTTTTTTTTTTTACCTAACAAGCAAGCCTAGGTATGCACATTCTTGGGCCTGTTTCATAGATCATAACATTTATGTGAAATAACTCAATTTTAATATTACTTGGCAGTAATATTTTTATAGCTATAGAACTCTTGTTTAACTAAGATGTTATTCTTTAGTCCTGGGTGTGCCTAACAAAGCAAGTACCTCGTAACACTTGGAGATTTATTGCAAATAGACAACTGTATTTTTCATTGGATTCAATAAACGCATGATATTTAATTAGGCAGCAGTATCAAACTAGCTAGGTAAATATGTACTTTATAAGAATTTTTTCATAGACAGTGCAGTAATAAAATACCTAAGAGCCAGGAAAATTTTAATTGATCATTTAATTGACATCTGCTTGTGTTGTTGCCATTGAATTTTATAATTATCTTAACCCCAAGCCACACTTACTGGGCTTCAGTGGACATGGTCCATGTCGCGTAAGACATTTATTTTGTCAAAACACCTACGTTTTGAATGATTCTTTTCGCGATAGCGTGCCTACAGTCCGGCCGTCGAGATAATGCGCTCTTGACACCTGACAGTTTCATACTAACGAATATGTGTTTTGCGAATTTTATCCTTATTATTACTAGATATTGTCCAACTGACAGTTGGCAGGAACACATTCTCTGGACGACCGGACTATAGCATGAATGTTTGCCGAAACCCTCAAAGTGTACCTTCAACAAATTAAAAACCTGCGCAGCTATAATCTTTATCTTGGCCATTTCACTGAAGACCTTGAGTGGTGAGAAAATTCGTGAATACCGACATATCACTCATTCGGCTCCTGTATAACTGTATGCTTTTGGCAAGGCCGTAAGCATTTAATTGAATCTGTCTATATTTTCTAGGCATTGTTTACAGCCAATCAATAATCTTATGCGGCCTTATTACAGAACAAGGTTTATATTTAGAACCAGGATTAAACTTTAATTTGATGAAGGGATGATATGCACCGACCCCAGCGTGGTTTGACTAGACTAGATTATTCAAATGAACCCATAGATTTACACCAGCTTCTGGAGCCTCATGTTTCATGGGGCTACAGAGACCATTGTATATCAAGGAGTAGACCGGGGGCCGCGATAATGGTAGGGAAGACGTGCCCTTAGTATATGGTTGGTTTAATTTCGAACTTTATTGTGACAGTGTTAAAGTTCTAATTAGAAAAACTGACATTAAACTTGAGTCTCAATTGTCAATTTTGTTTTAAGAACTTTATCTATGTATTAATAAAATAAAGTTCGAAATACAATAATTGGCTCTACGGTTTGGGCTTGGGCTTTAGTTCGAACTCGTTTTGTAATAAGACTGAAGGGGTTCTGCGCATGAGCATCTAGGGGGGCTTCAGTAATCACTCAACTGCTGCATTATTTGACCGAGAGACTCGTCAATGGGAGACAGGAGATGCAACACACTGCAAAATACAGGGTCAATATGAAAGCCGGTTCAGCTATACTTCTATGCGCTATTTGAGCTGCAGTCAACTTCCCGGGTTCCGGAAACGAACAGGCCTCATTATAGTCCCAGTTCTGAGTATTCAAGCCATGGCGCCATCATGTCGTTTTCGACACAACCCATTAGTTCATGGCGACAAATTCCTAACCTACTTACCGCCCCCAGTTAACCCAATTCTGTGGACCAACACCAGTATTACGTAACCACATTAAAAACAGTTGACACACAGAGTAGAAGAGACAATTTTTATGAACTTGAAGAATACACCGTTATATCCCGGGGTTAATCTGAGATCCCGGATCAGCAGATTCATAAAAGTAAACGGTAGTGTCATCTAAATAATTTCTTCCTTGATGCGTTGCGTTGTGCTTCAAAAACTAACAATATCAATCTGCCTAGCCTTTTCCCAACTATATTGGGGTCAGCTTCCAGTCTAACCGGATGCAGCTGAATACCAGTACTTTACATGGAGTTATTGCCTATCTGACCTCCACAACCCAGTGACTGGGTAATACGATACCCCTTGGTAAGACTGGTTGTCAGACTTTCGGGCTTCTGACGACGCGTAACGACTGTCAAAGATCCAACAACTAACAATAAATATGAAATCATAAACAAAGTTTACAATAATTAATGAACTGTACAACATACAGCTTAGTAATGAAAATAACAAGCCGTGTTACAGGAAGAGAGACAAAAGGTCTTGTTGATACTGCACGATGTCAGCGCTGCTTGCGAAACTCACGAAATGAAAATGAGAATTTTTTTAATTCATTCAATGATTAATATTGCGAGGAAAATTGTTGTGAGGAAAGTTTTGAGTATGAATGTCGATGGCTATAAGAGTAGGGGAAGACCAAAGAAACGATGGAAACAAGAACAAACTTAACACTATCCTACTCCCATAAATTCCAACTATAAATGTAAGTTGGTTGACTATTACTCGTAAACTTGAAAAGTCTACTTAGCTGTGATAGTTTTCCTTTTAACTTCGTTATATATACTACTACCGTGAATTTTTTCACACATCGAAAACTAACCGTTTAGCTGGCAGGGGGAACACACTTGTCTCTAACAAAAATTAGCACTTTAAAGCTTAATATTTCAGAAACGGATCCCTAAATCGAAAAATTGTTTTCAAACCCACAATATTTTTGAAAGACCCATCCAACAACGCCACACCATGGGGTGGACGAGAAAAAAAAAAACATCCCCACTTTACGTGTACAGAAGTAGGTACTTACCCTAAAAAAAATTTTTATCATGATTTTATTTTACCACTTTGTCGGCATGATGAATATGTATATCCATGCCAAATTATAGCTTTCTAGTACTAAGAGTCTCTGAGCTAAGCTGCGGACGGACAGACGGATGGACGGACATACCGAAACTATAAGGGTTCCTTGTTGACTACGGAACCCTAAAAAAAGGGACATGTTGCGCCGACTCCAAATAGATTGGGATAAGGGCAGGAGAATGATGGTGATGATGATTAATATTACGTGTTTCCGGGAAGTATTTTGTTAATCGCGAAAACAACTTTCCATCCAAAGCTTGCTAGTCTGCTGAAGACAATTTATCTCTCTATGGCGTTGAATTAGGCGCATGAAACTCGAATGTTTGAAGATGTTTCTTAAAAAAAGAGACCAACAATAAAACTTGATTGCATCAAATGTCATAAGTAACACGATCATTAAAATTTATGTTTTAACTCATAAGGGTAAATTATTATAATTGATGAGTTGAGAGAAATTTAGAGTAAGTATTGTTAACTATTTAAAAGCGAGAGAGCTATGCTAATTAGAGAGTCAAAACAAATGAGAGGACTGATATCCTATAGGTATAGGAGAGGATCTGTAAAAGTTTTACGGTACGCGTACACCAAACCCGATATCGGCCGATCTTTACTCGGACGTCTTCGACCGAACTCGGCCGATCAAATCAAACGTATGTAAATGAAAGGGACCGCTTACACTACTACAACCGCCATCGTCCGATGACGCCCGAAAACGGCCGATCAATCCGAACTTGTTGGGATTTCTCGCCAGTCTGCTGGCGTTTAAAGCGCAAATTGGGTGTATTTATAGTTTAATCTAATCATTCTGTCTTTATTCTGTTGTGTTTCTGCCAGTATTGTTATCTACCTAAACGACTATGGATATTACGTAATTTAAATTTAAAATTTAATTATGGTAAGAATTTTCTAAAAGATAAATTTCTTCGAATTCCTCCATTTTAAAAACACGTCTACACTCTGTTAAGCCGCACAGTCAACTACAGAAGACCAGCAACGATGTCGGCACAACAGTATCGGCTGACAAAATCGGTTTTGGTGTAACTGTACCGTTAGATTTGGCATGATGTCCAAGGAGTAAAACACTCAATGAGGATTAACTGTCGAATACAAAATACTATCTTTCAAATAACGAAGCTATAAAAGTGTTGAAGTCCTTGCACTTATGCAAGCTGAAAGTAAAAACAATAATTTCAGGATGACGTCAACTTCCAAGCATTTGTCGTAACAACGTCCCATACGCATACGTACTCTTCAATTATTACCTACAACAAGTCTTAAGAAAGTACAGAACATTTAAGACTACGACTTTGCATTTCAGGATGTTTTTTGTGGACACAATAAAGATATAGTCCAAAATGTCATTGACCAGATCAACCGCGTAGGTTAACTTTTATTGATAATGTAGCAATTGTAATGAAAAGATGTTCCATTTCATAGTTAGTCTCCAAAGAAACCGAAGGAATTCCAGGTAAAATTAAGTCTGGCCAATCCGACTAAAAAGAACAAATAGAAGCACTGAACGCTAGATGTAATCCGCCTGGTTTCAATTAAAGCCAAATATTTTCACAGGTGCAAAATAGATTGTTGAAACAACCTGAATGTTACGCACCCACATTAAAAAGAGAATTAAAATTGGTTGAATATTTTAAAAATAGGGTGCCTTTGGGTGTCTTAGTGTAGTCTACATCTTGTTGTGCCAATATCTAGGGCATCATCATCCACAATCCAACTTCATTCACTGCTAGGCATAGGCCTTTCTGCTTTTGCCACTGTCCACACTCCTGTGCCAGTCTAAGGCAAGTTCTGCCAGTAACAATGCACTCACGTCATCTCTTTGTCGTTATCTAGGGCATCATACTTAAATTAAGTCTATGCTAGATCAATTCCTGCTGTTCCGTCATTGACCAGTCAACAAAGAAGTCTGCTCCGAAAGTTTTGAGAAACTTTTTTAGGCCACGTTAAGTTAATTCAGCAAGTTAATGACCGTGTCAATTCATGCCTAAGCCTCACAATTGGCTCGATTGGTAACTGTGATTGAATTAGGACTGCAAACATTAATTATAATCAATATTGTTTGCTCTACTGTCTTTAAACAATGTGATAACTGTCTGTACTTGTAACAAGTCTATTAGTTATGTAATAATTGATACTTTATCCCTTGTTACGCAGAAGCAGAGTTAAACTATCCAGCCCCATTTGAAGTAGTTTTTCTTCGTTAGTTTCTTTTTGTCGCTCAACTTTGAATGCAATAATGAAAGAGTCGGCGTATTAGCTACTATGTAATGTATCGATATTCCATTGTTTCTCAGTTAGGCACGGATGTTATTTATAAACCCCATGACAAAAGTAACAATCAGGATTTGATTCTATTAAGTCTCGGATCATTTTCCTGTTTACGATGTTTAATACGGTTTTGCGCGATGAAAAGGCGCTGAAATATCTCGAGCTAAACTAGCGTAGATGATATCAATCTGCCTAGCCTTTTCCCAACTATATTGGGGTCGGCTTCCAGTCTAACCGGATGCAGCTGAATACCAGTATTTTACATGGAGCGACTGCCTATCTGACCTCCACAACCCATTAACTGGGTAATATGATACCCCTTGGTAAGACTGGATGTCAGACTTTCGGGCTTCTGACGACCCGTAACAACTGTCAAAGATCCACGAATGACAGCCGGGACCAACGGCTTAACGTGCTTTCCGAGGCACGGAGGAGTCTCGGTATGTAAAGATGGTCACCCTTCCATGGACCGACCCCGGCAAGCGTAGCTTAACCTGATGGATCGACCCGTCCGGCTGTTATTACTTAGCCACGAGCTCCTCGTGTAGATCCTAGCGTAGATGATAAATGAAATAAATTATTTCCCCATCATTTATATATATTTTCTCATCGTCTAGCTTTTTTTAAGAGTATCAAGTATATCTTCCGCAAAAAAGCGTTCTAATGGATACGCATTAACCAAAATGTCATCAACGTTTCTGCCGATATCGTTTCGTTACAAGTCATCGAGCACTGTAGTGAAAATTACTCGCGTGATTGGATTTGCGCGGGTTTTTGTACTCATCTATACCGAACAACTGATTCAGTTGATTTTTTGTTAATTTGTCAATTCGTTTCCTGTTTATTGTTTTGATATTTTGCCATATTTAAAACGTTGTAGTTCGGTTGATGAATGAGAATATATTTATCAATTCTGAAGACAGTAATTTCGTTCAGAATTTGGTGCATAAGTTCCGGATGTTACCGTTTCTTTGGTATATTTATTACTTCATCGTGGAAATTGCATGTTTTTCTTTCGAAATTTAACTTAACAAACAACTATGGTATGACTTCGAAACCATACCCCATATAAATTAAAAAACAAATTACTTTGTTCTAATTATGATTCACATTACAACACTACGTCTAAATGAATCACCTAGGATTCTCGTGCCAATCAAAATATGGTCACAAGTAACCTTGTAAAAAAGGTAAACAACTGTAGTAGTACGTGACAAAGTGTCTATGAAGCGTTTTATGAAGCAACAATCCATAAATTAGAAGCATCAATACTTGTTGAACACTGTAGTTTCCATGTCATTGCAGGAATTTAAGGTGTTTTTATTGAGATTGTTAATTGCTTTACTTTCTCTCGTAAAATGCATTTTGTTGGAGCTGAGTAACATATGTTTGCACTTATCTTCACGCAATTTCTTGACGATTATCTTAATGAGGCTGGTAACATCTAAATCAAGTGCATTAAAAATCTTTAGTCAGTATAATAATAATAATAATCAGCCTGTATTGTCCCTCTATAGGGCAAAGGCCTCCCTTTCCTTTTTCCGCTCAACTCGATCCTGAGCCAATAGGGACCAAGAATAAAAGATGATTATGTGGTAAACCGTAGTTTGGTATATTATCATTTTGTAAAGAGCCACCCATTACAAACAATTACTAAAAAGTCAGTCGGTCAATGGATGTTACATAAAAAGTTAATCGACTGATCAAGTCATTTAAACTTAATTTTACAACCAGATTCATTGGCTTCGTTTCACAATTTATTATTTATGTCGTCAGACAGTGCTGTTATTATTCCTAAGTCAGCATAGAGACAAGAAAATCGTGCAACAAAATAGACGAAATGATAACATCAGCCAATGTTGGGTTGGGTTGCCATCACTGCTGTGTCACCTTCGTACAAAGTCCTAACTACCTCTCGAAATCGTTCGCGCTGCCAAAACTCATAAATATACGTATTTTCTTACCCACTTGGAACTAATCATATTAGCGTTGACAGATTCTGAAAAGTACCCACAACTAGAGAAATGTCGTAATAGAAGATTTTAATTACAACTAGAGAAATGTCGTAATAGAAGATTTTAATTACGTTGTTCATAAAATGTGGGTTACACACTTCTTGAAAATATTTTTGGCGTTTGTGAAACTGGATGTCTTGAAAAAGTCATGGCCACTAAAGATATTAAGAGCGTTGGCTCCGTACAGCATTTCATACAAACTTTCAAGTGTTTTTTTTATCGAAATTAATGAACCGATTTTAATGAAACTTCATACGCATAAGCAGGATACATAAGTCTAGAAACTTAGTTAAGAACATTTCGAAAAACAGTGTTGCAGCTAAATTCCACCGATTTTTAAATATTCCATAGAAACAGAGACTTCCAATTATCTTTTTTAAATAAGAAATTTCGAAAATGTTCTGAACTAACTTTTTAGGCCTATGTATCCTGCGTATGCTTATGAAGTTTCGTTAAAATCGGTTCTTTCATTTCGATAAAAAAACTTTTTTACAAAAAAATACAACCGACTTCCAAAAACAACACTACAAAGTGAAAAATAACTTTAATTTCGGAAGTCGGTGTTTGATTAAATGTATTTTCGTTTTTGCCACCGACTTCCGAAATTAAAGTTATTTTTCACTTTGTAGTGTTGTTTTTGGAAGTCGGTTGTATTTTTTTGTAAAAAAGTTTTTATTCTTCACTTTTTAGTGGTTCACATGTGCTTACCCCTTCACAGCGTACTGGCGTGATGTTATGTTATGAACTGGTGTGAACAACAAATAGACATGAGATTTCAGCAATCCCAGTCCATTTGCTATCATTTATTGAGGAGTTCCGTTGCCTATCTCAGAAGTTCTTCATCAGAGCTTCACCAAATTGAAATGGGATCACTCCAAGAAAGTACTCTTCCAAAAACTATTCAAATCGCTTCAAGTGTGCCTATAAAATTGGAAGAGTTCTCTCTATTTCTCCAGGATCCCATCATCAGATCCTGACTTGATGATCATGGGACCACCTGGGAAGTATACCCTTTCAAACAAAAAAAAATAAGGTTCCGACGAATTGATAACCTCCTCCTTTTTGAAGTCGGTTAAAAAAGGACTTGAAAGTTTGTATGAAATGCCGTACAGATCCAACGCTCTTAAGGCCAGAAATCTGTAATGAGGGTTATATAAGCAAAAATATGCCTACCTTCTGTAAAAGATTTATTTATTTATTTAAAACTCTTATACTATCATTTCAGGTTACAAACCTAATGCGATAGCTAAGACTACTTGTAATAATTATTAACTATTTAAAATAACCTTACATTACTAGATGACGCTAAAGCAGGCAGGTATATCATGAGGAAACAATTTTGTTTACGCAAAATATAACTACTAAATCTGTGGTTAGTGTAGTCATAAATGATGGCCTGTTTTTAGACAATGAAGTCATTGTAACTACCTACTCCAGTACTCCTGCTTCGAAACTTTGGCCATTACTTCGGTCGAACGTGCCTTCTTTGCGGTATGAAATCTAACTCAATGGTTATAGGGATTTTGATGTGTCAGGAGCAGGTCAATGTCCTCTGTAAGCTATGACGAAAATGGTTAATGGAAATTGTGCAGCAGGATTTGATTGCGGTGGTATAATCCTTTCAATTTGGAGTTCATTTAAGTAACCTCCAAAAGTGCTTGAACGTATCTACGTCCGCACCCACCCAGGATTAGGTTGTCAAGCTATCAGCATACATATCATTCATATTTGTAATGTGTTTTTTTTTTCTTGGCAATAATTTGTACGGTGTATTCTAAAGAGTATTCTATTTACCATCACCTTACTGACTAGCAAATATTTTTACCATGGTACGAGATATTCTTGAGAAGATCTTCTTTACAATATTTTCCCATTGTAGGCATCACAAATCACAATGCTTTATGTATATCAAAAGTCATTTGTTTTCAAAGTCACTGCAATCAATTCGCGAATACTGTATCTAAGGACCGAAGGGCTACCTTTTCAATCCTTCCGTTCATTCTTCATGCTTTGATCACACATCTTTAAGAATTTAAGATCCGCTGGGCGCTGACCCACTTGTGGGCGCGGGCGCAGCTTCTTGACATTTCCGATTTTAAAAATAAGTTCGTGCATTTTGACAGCGGATAAACAAAGCTTTGTTTTATGATGGTCTTAATATGTTTAGTGTTATTATTTTTTTTTTAATGTGCAGTAGCACTTCTAAACAGATTCTCCGAATAGATTTTAGAAGCAGTGCAGTTCCATTTGGAAAAATAAGCATATAATTTTAATTAAATTAATTAATTTAAATCAGACACGGAGATCCATATTATTGTTAGTAGGTATACTTAAAAAACTATGTTAGAAACCATAGATAACATAACTAAAATACAAAAACAAAAAACACTTACTTTTACAATCAAACAAAAAACAACAAAAAGACTGAAATAGGTACTGGATATAAAATCAAATTCAAATTAAAAATTAATATGTAAAATTTATAAAATTTATTAAAATTATTATGAAATATAATGTAAAATAAAATATTATTAATAATTAAATAAACAAAAATTGCAACATGGAAATTAAATTTAAATGACCAGCCTAACAAAGGATCTCCAGAGCGGGGATGAGATCCTGTCAGCTAAGGTCTTCAGATTTCGTTGCGGCTGCCACGCATCCTGCAGATCAGGGACACCGTCTTGTTGCGAATGATGGCATGAAAGCCATCAGTGCGAAACACCGCGAACATCCCCGACAATCGTGCCAAAATCCACATCCACATAACAATGTATTTCTGCAATATATCTCTAAAAGCAGAAAGTCATGACTCCCAAGTTTTTGCCAAACTTTTTGAAGCTATCATCGTGCTTACGAAACTTTTGTCTGTTCTCAAACAAAATAATGGATTTCCAGCCATATGACTTGTTATTCCAACTGTCTTTTCCAATCCAAAAATAAACATCAAACTTTTACATCTCAATTTTGTGCTCCCAAATTACCGGCGCAATTTTTTGCTTCGTAACTTCTTAAACCACTGGAGAACAGTGCTGTCTTCTACAGTTATCTGATGATTCATCGCAGCTTTGTCCAAATGGAACTACCTACATTCTATAATCGCTGTGTGGTCTTAGTACAATGAAACGGGTGTCGGGTGGCGTACACACCTATGTACATAGTACAATAACTTATACTCAGTTTTGTGCTCGTTCTTTATAGTTTAAGTCACACGGACTTGTTCAAACGTTTTGTGTGGATTTGTTTTGATTATTGTGGAAAAAAGTCAACAGCTTAATGACTGCCAAAGTAGTTCAGAACTCAGAAGTGGATTGTGGAAAGTGAAATAGTGTTAAAACTGTAGCTTTCATGTGTGTGACGTACAAAAATGGATGCACCTGACTATGAAATCGGATAGGTATTATGACATTGGGACTGGTTTATGAAGATAGGATAAAGGTGACACTCAGTTTAGTTTTTTTTTTCTGTTTTTCAGCCAACGTAATGGGTTTTTAACATACGATATTGATACCACTGTTCAACTCTGACCCAAAAACACCTTTCATTCACAGTTTCCTCACAAAATGTCGGGATCAAATATCAAAAAGCGTAAAATTACTTTGGCAGAATGCAAATAAGCGAATTATGAGTTTCCAAAAATAGTTGGCGAGATATTGCGTAAGAGACGTTGATATATGTTAGTCTGGAGGGTTTCAGACCAAAACGTGGTCGAGACAAGGATTGATGGAGCGTGGCGTCCTTAATAAGAAGTTAGTGGCCATTTGCTATGAATGGGATCTCATCTGCCGACTGCCAACCGATAGGCTCATAGATAAAACTCATTCATTTGTCTTTACTCTTTCTGATCCTGTCTACGCATGTCTAATTATATCTAAGACTTCAATAAAATATTTACTGTGGATTCCAGGATGGTCTCTTGACGATCGATTAATTTGGAACGGAATGAAATCTCTTATCAAAGGAGCAAAACAAATGAAAATTATTTTAAATATACCTGCATACACTGGAACAATCCTTGACATCATGTAACCCACAGTGTAACTGATACCAAAACATGTGTAATGAGAGAAAACTGATCAAAGAACTTGAACATCATTTTCTGTCATCATTATTCAGAGGAAGACTACAAGGAAGTATTAAACCAAGCTGTGATATATTTTAACACAACTAGATGAAGTGCTGAAGCATTGTCTGCTGTGCTGTGACATAACCGCTTCGTGTGGCTAAAATTAGCCAATCGAATCTTGCGTGCGCCCGCGCATCGCTGCAGGTGCGCTGTGTGGCCACACGCGAAAATGCAACTCGATGATGGGTAACATCGAAGTACTTTCAGCAAATCACTTGTTAAACCAATATGGTACATAATAGTTGTAAGGATTAAAGTTACCATGTTTTTGAAGCATAAATTGGTTGATAGTGTGACAATCAAGCCAATTTGGAGAGGTTTTATACATAATTTATGTGTAAAGATGAAACGCAAGATTGTAAGTCTAATTCGAAACATGCATAAATATTATTATTAGACTAGATTCTGTATCAAGGAATGCAGCAGTGGTGACAGGTGCTTATCCTATTTCTTCCTCTGCCATCATCTCGCCAAAGGATGAGTATTCGGGTACTGAACTAAGTCCTAATTGAACTATATCGTGGCATGCGTCTTATTTTAGCTCCCCAGGGTTTAGTGCCAAACTCTCAGGTGCGAACTGTGTTATCAATTACTGAATACCATTCCGGCACTAGTTTTGATTTAGATTATTGCTTTCAGTTTTCGTTGAAATGTCAACAGTTCTATTTCGCTCTGAGAGTAGCTCGTTAGGAGATCCAAAGTCATCAGAGGATAGACTGAGTGCTGGCTCTTCATGTCCGATTTCTATATCTTACAAATCGTTATGGGTTGTTTAAAGGGTTACATTATACAGTCCGCCGGCATGCGGTCCAGTCATAAAAACCGGCGGTCCATTTTTATGAGTGGACCGTTTCGGCTGACTGCTGCTGGCGGACTGTAAATGTGTGATGCCCTTTAGTATCATCGACGACATTGTAGCGTAGTCTTCTGGCTTAGCTTAACAGACTTTAATCTAATAGAAGCCTTCAGATATTTTCTTCAGTATAATCTAAGGACCAATAAGGTATTAGCAAAAGATGAGATTATGCTATTGATGAGCAAAAAAACCCGTTATTTAAACGTTTAAATCGGATGGATGGTGTAACATCTGATGAACAAGGTTATTTACATGTTTCTTCTATTGCCTCAGTCTGTTGTATACAGTTTGTCAAAGTAGTTGGAAAACTATCAATGTGCGAAAACCGCGAAAGCATAGATTGATGGTCATGATCCACAAGCAAGACTGATGAAGAACATTATTTTTTAATCTTTAATTTTCCGCGACTTCGTTTAGTTCGTTTATACTTAAACAAAAGTGCAACCTAGAATTTGAAAATTGCAATTGTAAAGTTACCATTAAAATATCAAAAAAGGCGCAAACAAGAACAAAATGCGCATTTAAAAAATATTACCAATAAAATAGCAAAAAAGGCGCAAACAAGAACAAATTGCGCATTGAAAAAATATTCTACATGGTCAAATGGTCAGTGCACGCCAAGAGGGAAATGCCTCGCATACCTCCTCCTCTAGAAATACTGCAAGTTTTAATTACGTCACATATTTGAAAGCTTTTAAGAGCCCGCTCCCTTGTAAATGTCGCGTTAAATGATACTTGTGACCGAATAGGCTTCCTGTTTCCAAACACACCGCTTTGGTTAAATTAGCTTTTTGTTTTTTTTTATTCAAAACTACCCTCGAAATTGATGATGATAAAATTTTAGATGTGCTAAATTTCGTGTGGTTGGGAGACGAGATCCTGGGATAGGTCACACTTTAACGTGTTATGTCTAGGTCTAGTAAAATATCCTTTTTGGGTTTTCTTAAAATATATTGGTAATTTTGTGTTTGGATAGAAATGATAGAATGATGCAACGGTAATTATAGAAAGTAGGTCAAAGCAATAATGAGATGATATGTAATTGTTCTCTTCATTTTGCTAATTTATTCAAATTAATTTGTTAAGTATCTAATAAATCATTACAACCAATTAATAATGATCTGTCATAAAACTTAACCAAGGAAATACTTCAGGGCTGCCAACTGCCTCTGTTTCGAGCTATATAGGCACTAATATTTCAGGCATAATTTATGACAAGTCGAGCTTAGTCAAACACGGTCATTCTCAGTGCATCGGACATATGGACTGTATCTGAGATTTAGCGGAGTAATAACTAGTATAAGTACCAAAGAACGGGTGATAAATCTTGATTTAATTGTTCTCAACGTTGTTGATTTACTTACTCAGGTCCCTCAGGTCCGGGTCCCTTTTTGTTATGGAGAATAAAGATCATTTGCAGAAAGCAGAAGATATATTCTCGGTTAATGCAAATCATATTTTTGTCCACGCGATGAAAGGACAATTCCGCTCACATGAATTTATTAATATTAGGTCTTTACCTATGAAATTGCCGTTCTGCAGTACTGGCCATTTCAAATCAAAATAATTTTTGTTTGGCTAAGAATTCTAATTTCAAATTAATTTTATTTTAAAAACATGGATTTTTTTTTTCAAAAGTAGTCATTTGTTTATTGATTAGTGTTACATTTTCATCGCATTTCAATCTTTTTCGTCATCATGGATACATTAAAAATTCGAGTAATTATGGAATATGAGTACCGTCGTGGCGGCAACGCGGCACAAGCGGCACGCAACATCAACGACGTTTACGGAGCTAATACTACAAACCAACGCACCACTTGTTATTGGTTTGCTCGCTTTCGTTCTGGAAATTTCGACCTGAAAAATGAACCTCGCGGTCGTCCGAAGACTTTGGTCGACAATGACGAATTAAAGGCGATTGTGGAAGCTGATGATACACAATCTACGGCTGAATTAGCAGCAGCTTTCGACGTTAGCGTCAAAACAATATTGGTCCATTTGCGTCAAATTGGCAAAGTAAAAAAGCTTGACAAATGGGTGCCCCACGAACTCAATGATCGCCAGCGCGAAGTACGCGTCGAGACGTGCCTTGCACTGCTCAACAGACACACAAATGAAGGAATTTTGAACCGCATTGTTACCTGCGATGAAAAATGGATTCTGTTTGATAACCGCAAGCGCTCAGCAAGTTGGTTGGATCCTGGTTCAGCACCTAAACAATGCCCTAAACGAAAACTTACCCCTAGAAAAGTGATGGTCACTGTTTGGTGGTCTAGCGCCGGTGTGATTCATCACAGCTTCTTACCAAACGGGGTGAGCATTACTTCAGATGTGTACTGTGAAGAACTGAACACAATGATGGAGAAGCTGGCACATCTCCAACCAGCATTGGTCAATCGCTCGTCTCCGCTGCTCCTGCACGACAACGCGCGACCTCATACTGCACAGCAGACGGTCTCCAAGTTGCAAGAACTGGGGTTGGAAGCTCTCCGTCATCCGCCCTACTCACCAGACCTTGCGCCTACAGACTACTACTTTTTCCAGAATTTGGATAACTTCTTGGCGGGAAAAAAATTCAATACCCGAGAGGCAGTACAAAATGCCTTTGAAGAATTTGTTGCCTCCCGTCCAGCTGATTTCTTTAAGAAGGGCATCAATAAACTGCCACTGCGTTGGCAAAGATGCATTGATTGCATGGGTGATTACTTCGATTAATACAAATAAAAAATGCATGAAAAAAATTCGTTTAAATTTTTTCATACAAAACGGCAATTTCATAGGTAAAGACCTATTATTTTGAAAGTAGGCAGACAAGATTAATACAATACTACTGTAAAAATATTTTACAAACATCACAGAACTAAATGTTAATGTAGCTCAAGTTTAGGCGGACGTGTGTCCAGAAGTTGATTGTGATTTTAATTGATTGATAATCCTGAATCTTTAAGAGATTACTTATATGATAGAAGAGAATTCCGATCGATTCGCAGTAGTGCCTATAGTATGTTTGTAAAGCCCTGCAGTATTATAAATCTTCATTCTATAAAATGTCTACAAGAAAATCAGTGTTTCTTACGCGACACTAGTGCCAGTTCAACCTTTGCAAACCTTGAATCTGCAAGTCAGATTTAGATCTTAAAGAACATAATAAAATCATCTTAGGTTAATGTATTAATTAATCAAGAGGGACAAGAAAATTAGAGACTAATTAAAACTAAATATGTAAGTACTGAAATAATCATAGCCATACGAATAATTTCCAAGAACAGAGCGCTTCTCGTAATTACAAGTCTGCATCACCTTTCCTGACCTTCTGTCTTCTATTTTATTTTGAACAGAGATCAGAAACTATACAGTTTACATTTCAAAAAAACGTTAAAATTACTAGAAACTTCTATCCTGTAAAGTTTGTTGCATCAATTGAATAGTTTGTCTCTATAAGATTTCCTATTGTATTTCAATTTGATCATAAGTATCTATAGAATTTCCTATTGTTTTCTTTGACACAAATTCCACGCATATGCAGCTTTTTCGTGTAGACATTTCAGTGTTACCTGAGTAACCGTTCTCAGTTTGTCCAGGTGACAAATGACAGTGATGGAGATGTTGTGTCCTCTAGTCAAAGGCGGGTGACCCGGGGCGTACCACAGGGATCGATCCTTGGCCCTCTTCTTTTCATTCTGTACAGTGCGGACATCATTAATTGTCTGGTCAACACCAAGTTCCACCTATATGCTGATGATCTTCAGATGTATATCTCATTCCGCCCTCAGGAGTCTGCTGAAGCTGTAAAAAGAATGAATGAGGATTTAGATAGGATTTCAGCATGGTCAAGAAGAAACTCTTTGGTTCTGAACCCAGTTAAGTCCAAGTACATTGTAATGGGATCAAGAGACTTCCTAAATAAAATGTTGGGATACAGTCTGGATTTGAAGGTTGATGGGTGTTCTATTGATAGGGTGCAAGAAGCCCGTAATCTTGGTGTGGTATTTGATGAGCACCTGCATTTTGAGACACATATCATGGAGGCTGTGCGCAACTGCTTTTACCGTCTTAAGCTTTTGTACCGTGTACGGCCGTACATAAGTGTGGATATGCGTGTCATGCTATGTGAGTCACTTGTTTTATCCAAGCTGAACTACGCTGACACTGTGTATGGTGCGTGCATTCTTGGTAGGACCGAAAAGTTGATCCAGCGAGTGCAGAATGCCTGTGCAAGATTTTGTTTCAATGTCCCTCCCCGATCTCATATAACACCATTTTTAAATAAGGGTAATTTGATGAGAATGTCAGATCGCAGAAAGCTTCATCTGGCTACCCTACTCTTTGGCACCATTCTCACAAAAAAACCAGAATATTTGTATCAAAAATTGACTTGGTCACGAGATATAAATAAAATTAAAACAAGAGCATCATCTTACCTTCTGTTGGCCTCAACGCACAGAACTGCTGCTTTCCGTGGAAGCTTTAAATTCGCTGCCTCTCGCTGCTGGAACGATTTGCCACCGCCGTTTCGTGCTATAAAAACAGTTGGTACTTTTAGTATTAAATATAAGCAACACTTGTTACGAATACAAAAGGAAACCAGTCTCTGATAGTCTAAACTCACCCTGGGTCTGCACGCTACGTGACGTGGGTCTGCACGTAGTTGGTATTGGTGACCTTAGCGGAGTCTTGTGTTCCTAGCAGCATGTTTAACTTTGAACGCTTTGTTTTTTCACTCGGTGATTGATTATTTTTCTTTTTTCTTCCGACTTACACAACACAACACATTCAGTTATACACTCAACAATACTTTATATTATTTATTTGCACCATTTTCTTGTCGTATTTATTATTCACTCTTTGTTTATTTGTGTGACTTTACTTCCTTTTTTACATTAATGCACATTGACAGCCAGTCGCCTGCGCCCGCGTCTCATGCATGGTCTCATCGCTTGTCATAAATATAGACAATAGTCTATAGCATAGACAAGTGAGGTTGGACCGTCGGGCGTCAAGCGTGAGTCGATCTTTACACCTTATTGACGGTTTTTGTTTTTTTCTTTTCAAGTATTCTAGTATTTGTATTTTATTTGATTTTATTCCCCTTGCTATTTTTAATTGATATCCGTGGGTATGTCCGTGGCATCACACAGGCCCTATCAGAATACCAGCGTTGCGGTATTTATTTTTTAAATATCGCAGCTTTATGCTGAGATGGGAGCCTTTTTGGCCTCGCACAGGTCTCTTTTTTTTTTTTTTATTCTGATTTCTTTTTTTTGTTTTTTTGCTTTTTAATGTTTATTTTGTTACTTTTATATGCTCTTTTTTAACTGTATTTCCTGTGCGTGTCCCAAATAAAATATTTTTCTTTCTTTCTTTCTTTCTTTGTTTGTCTAATGTATCTTATTTATCGTAATGTGTTACTTTACGAAGCCACATCAAATTCAAATCCTCCGGACAACAATTCAATTTGCCCCAAGATTCCTCTCGATAAATATAAAACCACGCGTGCAAGGTATCAAACAATTTTGCATAAAATCCGTGTGAATCCAATGTGTTTGGTACAGACGCGTCAGTGCATTACACCCACTCAATATCCAAATATATATAATTCGAGAGATATGCTTGAAATATATGAGGAGCGAACGACTCTCAAGCGATTTCAGATTTCACTTGGCCTTTGTGAAGTCTGGAATTAAAACCGTCAAAGATCCAGATAAAGAGGGTAGACATGGACATCTTCTGTTCTGTAAACAGAAGATGTGCATGTATTGGTATACAAAAAGCAAATAATGTCACGAAATGTGATATGCTCATGCAATTAGCCCGTTCCAAAATTTCCGATCCTGATTACCCTGGCATTTTGCACAATGAATGACGAAACAAGACTATTGATAATCGAAGCATCGATTATGAAACACGTCAGCATGACGATCAACTAATAGCATTTTTATTTTTTTAGTTCATAACACGCAGAAAATAATAATAAATAAACAACCGTTTGTTTTAATCATACGCTTGTGTAGTTGCATTTCCATGAAAGTGTAGATGTTGATATTGTTGATGCATTCAATCAGGAACTACTTTTAAGGTTGAGGTAGACTTTTCAACACGCGCCTTCGCTGCTAATGCAGTAGGTAACGCAATTCGTTGAATTATATCTCTTCCGATCTCGCACTTCAACGCATCTTATCCACTTAAAACTTGTAAATATAGTTGGTTAGTTAGTATGTATTTTAATGTTGCCAAAAGATTCAGCTATGGTCATTGAAGTTCTGGTTTTTAACCCCCCACAAAAAAAGAGAGGTGTTATAAGTTTGACGTGTCTGTCTGTGGCATCGTAAGTCCTAAACGAATGGACCGATTTTGATGCAGTTTTGTTTGTGTGAAAAGCTGACGTGATCGAGATGGTTCTTAGCTGAAGATCTGTTCAGGCGTTTGATGATCATCAGCTCATATCCTACTTGACAAAAGGGTCTTACTAACTTTCACAGATCCGATTGATTTGAAATTTGAAACCTTGAGCTGATGCCGTAGCATCAAATAGTCTGCGGGATTCTCAATTCCTCAGAAATGTATAGCAGATATAGTATGTTTGGGCTCATAAGAATAGTCTCAACGAGAAGGTGTTAGACAGATGATAATCGAGGCCACATGGTAACCTTAATAATTTTGCTAAGACATTAATTTATATTCCTTGCCTTTTAGAGACTTCTACATAGGTAGGTGTCTTCTCTAGTTTGCATTTTGGCATCTGTTTTATAAGTTGCATCATGTAATATCATGATTCCATGTCTCAGTTCTAAACTATCTTGATTCTAGTAATATATTACTGATTTGATTAGGTTATATCGATCAGTGAAATCTAACGTTCAATATAAACATGGAAAAACAAGTAGCAATCTGGTCAAGGCGACAATTCCTAAGATGGACACTTTTCTACACAATTTTCCTTACTCGTTTACGATCGAATGGTGCAAATTGACTTTTCTTGAAGTTCTAGAATCTTCCATTTTAGTTTATAGACACATTTGCTATTGAAACTGATTGTCTACATTTTTCTTTTATATGGAAACTGGATACTTGTAGCTGCTGGTCTACAAAAATCACTGAGTTGCATTTTCTAATAAATTCTGCTAATGCTGTGATGAAAATTATAAATACTTTGAAATCTAAACATAATCCAAAGTGCGAATGATCAAAGAAAACCTTTCTCGACAGGTATCTTTCAGCGTCAAAAAATGCAAGAAACCAATTCCCCCAACAGATACCATTTCCATTGCTAAATTAACACGGAAATGATTAAATCAATAACCAGCCATTTTATTCACGGTGTTAAATCGCTCGATGTTTATAATGGCCGTTTGACCGACATTTACGTAACCGTAATCTTTATGAATTAACCGAACACTGACTTCTAAGAAATGACTGTCCTGCATTTTGAACCTCACAATTCGTTGGATGTTTTAATTATTTTATCATGAAATGATTATTTTTGTATGTGAACTGATTCTTAATCGAAGACTTTTCTTATGTTCTTTTCTTTTACTATAAGTCTATGTCTGGGCCTTCGGGCCTTAATCCAATATCAATCTGTCTAGCCTTTTCTCAACTATGTTGGGGATTGGGATCGGCTCCCAGTCTAACCGGATGCAGCTGAATACCATTATTTCACATGGGCCGACCGTCTATCTGACCTCCACAATCCAGTTACTGGGTAACACGATACTCCTTGGTAAGACTGATTGTCAGACTTTTTGAATTCACCCCATCAATTTGCGGAGGGCTGTGCCTTACACCCTGTCAAATCCAACTTCGTTTGATTTCAACTGAATGTTGCTATTGCAACGCTTCATTAATTTGTTCTAGTAAATGAATTATTCATACGCGAAGTATTTGAAGACTCAATGAAAGCTTCGAAGAAACATTTTTAGTTTAATTGCATGGTTATGGGAAGCTTCAGGGTGTCAAAGAGTTAATGTATCTTAATGTTCACATTGCATTTTCACGATGCATTTCCGAAGAATATATTAAGAATTTCGAGAGGATATTCATTTGAAAAGGAAACCATCGCAATGCTATTGATACATTGCAACATGAATATGTATCTTTTCTGCAAGTATGGATGTGGATGGCTTTAAGAAAAGAGGTAGACCTATGGAGAGATGGGTGGTGTGAAAGATGATGCTGGCTTAGACTATTAAAAATTTATAGTCTATGGTTGGTGGTTGATAAAGATTTAGGAATGGATGAAAAAAAAAAGGTTCAGCCCCGACGCCAAATACCTAAATTGGGTTAAGAGCAGGTGGATGATGACGGTGCATTTTGGCAAGTACTTGAATGTCTCGTTTCTGTTTATTACGGTATCAAAACTGCTAAAGCGCAAGCGCCGTGTACCAAACCAAACAATGACAAGCAATTACATGAGACACCCAGATTTATTTCCGTCTCTTACGACATATCACTGTTATAAGCAGCAGTGTCCTCATAAACTCTAAAAATAACTATTCCTGATACATTTTACAAGTAAAACCGACAACAATTTTCCTTTATCCTGTTGTTACCCAACATTTAATTGAAGAAAAACAGGTGTCGTATTTCTAAGCGCCATCTTTAATTGGGGCGGTTCTAAATTTAGAAAATTGACTTTTTAGTGTTGCTGTACTCTTGTTCTGATTCACCGGCCGGTCGGGAATGCTTTAACCTATAAACGAATGCATAAATATACAGTGAATGCTTTGTGGGCTTGTTTCTTTTACATTAATATATGGGTCTGATGTTTGACGGAAATTTTACGACTGCAAGCATTTTAATGAAATAGTTGGATTATTGCATTTGAAACTATTTATACCTACGATAAAAAGGGGTAATGTTACGATATAAAGTACTACCATGTCATAGATGATGATATTCTCGCCAAACTTGGCAGTCGAATTGTGTTGATCACAAAATACTGCAAAAGTAAAAGCTCATCCTCCAGTAAAATATCTTACTAGCTTCTTCCCGCTACTTCGTCTCATGAAATTCCTAATCTTATGACAATCATACTGTAGCTGTAGCTCCCCATTAGTGAGAGAATTTTCGGAATCGGATCAGTACCTAATTTCGAAGATTCCACACTACATTCAAACTCACAAATTTTACCTCTTTATGATATTAGTATAGACGACACAGGATGTGATGTGATCTATTTCTATCTCGAACCATAAATAAGATGACAAATCCATTCCAGAAATACAGTCAACATTCTCATCTTAGTAGAGAATTTGCATAATCAGGAATTACGCAGCAGAATCCAAATAAACGTGAAAAACGGAACGGTGCATGGAATGGCGCCAAAAATCCCTGCATAAACAAACATTTATGAGACTACCCACCGTTATACACGTGAAACAAATTCGGTGTTTCGTCCTGCTGTTCTTGAGTAAACATGCTTGGACTTTAAATGGAGTAAGCAGAATTCTAGGGCTTTAGGTCAGAATTCTACATTTTCCGTTTTAAATGGAAGTCATTACTGTATGACCATCTACCTCCTACCTTATACCTCCTTGGCTCCAAATACAAGGCCGACTGGCAGAAGTAGTTAGGTACTAATGTTCATCCTTTGGCTAAACAGTCAAACCTGAACCAATATTCAGAATATAAGAGCATTGCATTTGCTCTTCATTGCAGCTCCTTCCCCTCGAGATGCAAAATTAAAAGATTACCGTACTCATGACGTCATAGTGGTCGCTGATCTATATATAATTAATTATAGTAAGGCCGATTATAATGAATAGTCTATATTCTACATACTTACGTTGTTTAGACAAGGAAACAAAGCTTATAAAAAACGTTCGTTAATTTTAGAAGACTGTCCATAGATAATAATAAGCATGTGCTTAATTACTGTAGTATTTGTTAAATTTTAATGGTCAGGTCAAGATTTAATTACTTACATAAGTGAAGCATCTCTTCTCGTATCAGCATGATCTAAGCTACAAGAGCTCATATCAGTAAAATGATTAGAGACTCAACGAGGTGGTAGCGCGAATGATTGCCTGACGGGACAGACGTATAAAGCATTCCACGAAGCTCTATTCTCAGTTGAGGAGTTCCCCTTGTTCGGTGAAACGTGTTCCGAACAAGACTTTCTTATGTGGAGCCAAAACTGCACTGTTTACTGTCCTCTTTCATGCTTCATCATATTCAGACGCATCCGTCTTTGATGCATCCGTCACCCACTTCCCCACCCACTTGTTATGATGACAGCCAGCTCATATCGTGATCATAAATTATCCACTGCATTGTATGAACTAATCTTATCTGTTGTTGCTGACGGCGGCCCTGGGAATCCTATAATTATGAACCTATACGTCTTAAAAGATAGCTTGGTCTCTGCGACAGCTGTCAGTAAAATCACGCCTATGAAGTCCTGAATTTCATAATAGTACAGACAGTACCTGTCAATGTCATACTTTATGGGCATGCCGACCTTATTAGTGATGGGCGATGAATCATCGTGACCACTGACTATAAACTATGGATATTTTAAAGAAAACTTAATTTAAAATTGATTTATCTCTTTAATTTTATTGTATATTTTAGTAGCATAAAATTATTTACATTTGTTCTTATTTGATCTAAAATAATAGTGAGTAAATAAAATCCAATTTTTCACCTACTCATGTAACATTTGGAGTGTACTCCTTTAAGAGAATAAATGTATTTTATATTGAAATATTCGTTTAATTTAGTAACGTTAGTAATTAACTTACACCCAATTATATGTTACATTAGCATCGATAATAGTAAGAAATGTCGATAATTTCTATCGACAATTTTTATATCCTGACAACCCTAGGAATGTCAGTTTGACATATGTCGCAGAGATCAAGCTATCTTTTATGTAGTATAGGTATTGTTATTTTAGGAGGCTCCTTTAATACGTCCCTATTACTTTTTCGTTACCGAAAACACTTTCACATATAGGACTATTATTTGTAATGAGTCTTGTTTCTTATTTCGTCATGTTCAGACATAACATCCCTTGTTGGTGCATCCGTCACCCACTTTCTTCCCACCACCTATGATGACAGACGAATGACCCACATCATTCGTAATACTCCAATTTTACTAGTTCAATGAATCAATATGTACGAAAATTCAACGTATATATATCATATGTTTTGGTGAAATACTCTCAGTTAGTCGAAAGCGTTCGAGAGAGCAAGTTAGAAAGGAATTTGTTGAAAAAACTGTGAATTGTGTATAATCTTCAATTTATCTTTTGGTCGTCATTCAGTGGTTGTGTTTCAGTGAGAATATTGTGACGAAAATCGAATGAAAATGCTTATCATGGCTCCAGTGTCTTTTGGTAATTATATTTTTATTAATTGAGCTTGGAAAGTGTTTTAAAATTTGATCTTGAATTCATCTAAGTGGTCGTCTTGGTGGAAAACTTTCGCAAAGGCACCTTTGAAAAGGTCATCAATATAAATGAGTATAGTTATTTTTTCTGGATCTCCTTATTAAAAGTCGACAACGAGCCTTATTATCTTCTAATTCTAAACATGGATCAAAGTTCCTATTACGGGTGTACCTACTATAAGTACACCTCTACTTTACCCTTCAAGCCCCGAAGAGTGATGTTATGTCATATTTAAGAGAAATCTTCCAAAATCTAAGCACAACAATAACAACATACAATAAGCCATTCAATTACCTCTTCGTTGACGAACACCAGACGTTGCGTGACTCCACGATGGGGCATTAGAAACCAGCCGTCGCGCTTCGGAGGTCTTACTACCTGTTAATGAGTTAATATCATTCCCAGATTTATATGTTTTTAATTCCGTATGTTATCACGATAAGTGACGTGTGAATTTTGCATGGTATTCATCGTTTCGAAGTTCTGATTATTATGCCTTGATCGTCAACCTCAATCCTCATCTATGAGCAAAAAGTCTTGCTTTGCTTGCTTAGGGAACAGTTTTATTTTTTTTGCCAAAAAAATGCTCATTAGTTTCAGCTTGTATCGTGAGATTGCGCCTGTACGTGACTTGACTGTAGCTCTTTTGACTGCCTGATTGCTCCTTGACACAATTTTCGACTCTAGACATCCTTATGACGGGAAAAGTAGCAAATTGCAAGGCAAATTGATTAACTTGCATCTTAATTTTGATGGTTATTATGTTGGTTTTCTTCTTGTGAACCTGTCCCAAAATCTTTTGAATTGTCTCCGACAAAACATCTCGAAGAATGCAAGTGGTCTAAGATAAAAGACACCTAAAAAAATGACCTCATTGCTAAAACTAGCCAAAGTTAAGGTTAGAAATGTCATTAGTTAAGGTCTATTTCCGAAACATAATTGCAAAGAAATGCTAATGTGTTTCGCTAAAATAAATAGTAGGTAGGTACTTGTGCTGCTTTCTCTGCTAACATTACTCACTGCCAATTTGAATATTTATGACGCACTTTTTGCTAACCATACAAAAATCTTATTTTTACTTTTTTGTTTATTTCTGACCAATTTAAAACCTGTGTTAATTCATATGCACATTGCTATAATTACTGGTAAGTAGTGTTCTTCTTTCTTTTTTTTTTTATTTCATCTGCCTAGCCTTTTCCCAACTATGTTGCGATCGGCTTCCAGTCTAACGGATACAGCTGAATACCAGTATTTTACATGGAGCGACTGCTTATGTGACCTCCACAATCCTGTTACTGGGTAATACCCCCTTGGTAAGACTGGTTATCAGACTTTCGGGCTTCCGATGAACCGTAACGACTGTCAAAGATCCACGAATGACAGCAGGAACCAACGGTTTAATGTGCTTTCTGAGGCACGGAGAAGTCTTGGTATGTAAAGATAGTTACCCATCCACGTACCAACGGCGGCAAGCGTAGCTTAACCTGATCGACCCGTGCGGCTGTTATTACTTAGCCATAAGTCCCTCCTTTATTTTTTTAATTTGTAGTCTTCAAAGTCTAGCTGACCTTATTAATTAGCTACTTCTTATTAGTTCTTAAAATCACCACGTGAAGCTAAACGTGCCCTATGAAATTTATCTAAAGGCCTTTTATTTCAAACTTCATCGCAAGTCACAACACACAACAAGTGAAATGGAAGCTTGCTATCGCTTTTTCAAAGGCCGTGCCAGACATACCCCTTGATTTCTTATCTTCACTAAGATATCTTTTAGCAGAGTCTATGATCTCCAGAGTTTCTTTCTTAATGAAATAGCGCAGTGCAATCTTGGTATCACAAAATTTAGAACCTGGCAAAATCTGCCCTCAATTATTTTTTTGGAAATATAACTTATTATTTCTTTGTCTTCATTCCAGAGCACAAAGTAATGGCACTAGCTACGGCGTCAGCGACGATGGAGTCCTCCTCGTCCCTCATCCAGTCGGAGTCGAGGGTCCAGAGGAGTTACCAGGAAGTCCAGGTCTCGGAGCAGAGGACGGTAAAGAAGAAGACCAAGTCCAGAAGGCACAAGGATGAGGGGACCATATCAGTGGTAAGTTCATCTAAGAATATGTGTATGCTTATCTAAGGATACATGGTTCTTGTTTAGTGAACCTGACACCTGGTGTGTGTCAGAGTTTTATTTAAGCCCGCCCATAGGCCTCTGACTTGGCTTCACATGCCATCGAGAATTAATATGATATCTCTCAGGCACGGGTTTCCTCACGATGTTTTCTGCAGAAAATTGCAAGGTGAAGATGAGTGAAGGAATAATAGAGATACTAGAACTTAAGTCTTATACCTAACGTTCAGAATGCGTTGGCACTGTTTTGCATACACCAAAACACGAATTTTGCGTTGTTGATGAAGAGACCATGATTTGAAGAGCCCATAACGCGTTGTGGACGTTTTGAGTGGTCGTTCACGGACTTTTTGCAGGGATTCAGTAGCGCAATTCGTTATCGCGCGTGTGTATCGCTACTTTTACCCGTTTGTCGCATTTGGAACACGCGACAGAAGAGATTCAGTAGCGATATAAAGACATAGTATCGTTTCTGCAGGTTTGTGACCTTTAATTTGAGTGCTGCAGCCACAGAACAGATAAAGAGATTAGAAAGGAAATAGTTCCTGAATTGTACTAGAACGCGTGTCGCCGCTTGTCCCCCACTCAGTAACTCCATTACAAGCAAGAGACCAATACGTACACGCATTACGCACACAAATAAACCACACGAACTTATATCGCGTATTTGCTATTGGTTCTCACACTAACGCAAACACTGCGCTTGACGTACACTCACACACGCGCAAAAGCAATTTATTTCTCATACACGTTATGGCTTGCATTAATCGATATTGATATCGATAAAATTTACTATAATTTTGTTACTTTAAGTTTTGCTATGCTATATTTATATTATGCTATATTTCACTTTAATTTAGGGATCAGGACGGGGTATGAATAGTGTAGACTTGCTATAAGACTGTAGACTTCCAAAAAACTACTACAAAGTGAATAATTACTTTAATTTCGGAAGTCGATGTCTTTGGAACTGTATTTTAGTTTTTGCCACCGACTTCCGAAATTAAAGTTATTTTTCACTTTGTAGTTTTTTTTTGGAAGTCTCTTGTTTTTTTTTTTTGTAAAAAAGTTTTTTATTTTTCACTTTTTAGTGGATAAGTCCGTAATTTATCTAAGTTACAATAGCCTAATGTCAACTACTCATCATCTTTTACAAAATATTGCTTTTCCCGATACAAGGACGTTAATTGTTGAGGAGTTCTCCCAGTAAGGAACCAGTAGAAATGGAACTGATGGTCAGTCACCATCAGCTCCTCTTCAACATATGTATTGTGACGAGCATAAATTGCTTAGCAATAAACAAATCGCAACCCATGATATATGTATTATTGATTAGTTCCGATGGCCATATGCGGTCTTCCTCATCAGTTCCACTTCATCAAAAGGGTGCTTTCCGGGAGCAAATGCACGAATTACTATAAAAAATAAGAAGAAAAAATAAAATTTGAAGGTTCCCCTCGATTTCTCTGGTGCTGGACCAGGATCTGATGCTATCATCAGATCCTGGTTTCCTTGTCATGGTACCACCCTTGGAAGATCTCCTTTCCAACAAAAAAGAATCATCAAAATCGGTTCATAAACGACGAAGTTATCCGCGAACACACATATATATTATATATATATATACCCGACCGTAACCGACCGTGACCGTATATATATATATATATATACACGGTCGAATTGAGAAACCTCCTTTTTTTGAAGTCGGTTAAAAATAATTAAAATCATGTCAATTATCAAAAATCATCATGTTGCTCAAAAAAACCAAGTTTTTTTTTCTTCGGAAATAATTATATTTTTGAGTAAACCTAGAAAACTATACTTACGACTTTTATGAATACTGAATTTATTATTGAGTAACGTTACGGGCGCAGATCGCATTTTCAATAACAAAGCTGCAATTTGCAAAAATTCAAAAACTAATTTCACGGCTTTATCGAATGTTTTCCATTAGACGTATATTTTTATAAATAAAAACGTCATTTGTGTACAAACAAACAAACTTAATATCGACATTGATTACAACTTGGTACAACCCTATCGATACGCATGGATTTCGCAGAATTCAAGCTCGACTCGCCGCACGTGACTTTCGCAGTGAACGCAATATATTGCGCGATCGCTCACGTAGTACAAGACTGTACCCATGCATTGCAAGCAATGTATAATCGTGCATCTGTTTGCGATTGTATCGCTTTTATCTACAAACTACATAATACTATTGTAATAATTACAAATATCGCTGGTATTTGGACTTACCGGTGAAAAGAAATCCCTTGTCGGGCTACACTACACCACTTGCTACTTTTCCGACACGTTACAACAGCGCAACGAGGCAGAATTCTTGTTTTTCGCGGAGCGTCGTACGTTGCCACAGTGAGAGCGCGATTACTGGCCGGTAAAACAAATTTCGGCTAACTATGTGCGTCTACACATACGTGCGGCGCGCCTGCCCCGCCCACAAGGCCCTTCTAACCTCTTTATCTTTTCTGTGGCTGCAGCTATCCATTTCTATAATGTTCACCTGTAATTTTACGATCAAAGAACCACTTTCCAAAACCCCTCATTCTTGTACAAACCAATTGTTCTTAACACTCCATCTGTCTCCAATTTTTAGTCTAAAAGTTCAGAAAAGCTGTTCAAGAAGATGAAGGCGGCAACGGACACGGACTCGATCCCGCAGTGCGAGAAGTGCTCGCGGCCCGTGTACGCCATGGAGCGCATCAAAGCAGAGAAAAGGATCTGGCACAAGGAGTGCTTCAGATGCATCCAGTGCAACAAGCAACTCACGTAAGTTATTTATTTATTTATTTCCAACTTACATCTATCATTACAGATTTTACATCTATTGCGATAGTGTACATATCCAAAAAAAAAACTTATCCTAAATTACTAACTAACTACTACTACTAACAACAACAACAACTTATTACTTTCATTAAATTTTGTAACTTATTACAAACAATGCATTCTTTGTGAACTCACTCAGAGAACAACAGAATAGGTCCGTATCATTCGCTATGAGGTTGAGAGTGCGGATTGCCCGCGTCAGTGGCGCCTCAATTAAAAGATTTGTCCGAGCGCGCGGCTCCGCCAGCAGCCGTGTAAAAAAGTAAAGTATTGTTATTAGATGAATAATTTAAGAATAGAAAGCAAATGCCTTATTTCAACATTGTAGAATTATTCGTCTCGGGAAGTACTGCTTATGTTTGAATAGTTTACTGATGATATTCTTAGCACTAAAATGTCTTAGGTAGGTACTTAATGTGTAAGCAAGCATACTTCTTTGTGCAGATCGGCCTGTAGATAGACAGTGCTGTCCATTTTCATGATGTGGGATGTCGGCCATTTTGGTAATCTAAACCCAGAAATCGAATTCGATATCAAAAATGTTAACAAAGTAATGTCATTGTCAAAGTGACAGTTCAGGGGTGGTCAACATTTCCCTAGTAGGTAATTCAAATTAAGATTTTTTTCGTCGTATAATCATCACTTGAGAACAGTTCGACCGATTTGGCCGATTTCTTTTTGTTCTGTTCATAATTGTCAGGACAAGGTTTGTAAGAAAATTATCATTTATTTCATTAGTAAAAAGCACCACTAGTTAAATGAAGTTCAAATGTTTAAGACCACTGCATTATTGCTAGTAAAATAATTTGCACGATTTTATTTCAAACAGTTATATTTTATTCTTGGGTCGTAGTTTACGTCACAATAAAGTTGAAAACTGTGTGCAATATTATATTTTAACTGTTTATGATATGCCTACAATTTTAGCACTATGTTTAGTATTTTTCGGCAAACTGCACAATTGAGGTTATTATTTAAAATTGGCAACACCTTTGTTTACATTTTTGATCTCGAATTCGATTTCTGGGTTTAGTTATGACATTAAAAGGAGCTCCTTGAAAATGTTTTTTTTTTCATGTTCATATTTATATGCCCGACCCTATATAATTTCGAAAATATTGTAGGAACAAGGCGACTAATACATTTTTTTTTTCTTTCGTTATAGTGTGGAGACCTATCAAAGTGATCACACAACGTTGTACTGCAAGCCGCACTTCAAGCATCTGTTCGAGCCCAAGCCGGTGGACGAAGATGACGTTACGGATGGTAATATTAACACTTCTAAGTATTTAAACATACCTGGCTTTTCCTTGGCCAGAGGGTAAGCATTACTATACAACTTGGCAATATGTTTTGGGCACATTATCAGTCGACAGCGATGCGGAGGAATTTTTGACGCCATATTTTAGTTTGTTGTTAGGTGTTAGGATATTTGACTTTGTACATAAATAGTTAGTAAGTTAATTAGGTATAAGTTGTTATTTGGCATCTGAATTGTAAGTTCTGTGAGAACTCGAATCTCACATTTGGTGGAGGCGCCGGGTATCCTATCTCGAAAATGACTTTTCCTTTGAACAAAAGCTAGAACAGTTTTTCTTCAAAAGTAGTTTGATGCTTGGGTGATGGAATGTCAGCCTGTAGCATATAAGGTTGACCATTGTATAAACTTTACATGAGCTACGCCCACCCTGGAATAAAAAGATCGACGTAGTCTATTTCCGAATAAGACTTTTATTCAGAACATGACATTCGATCACTCAGGCTATATAACCAATTGATTGGGCACAAAACTTCTTATTTTAAGAGTGTTTCTTGAAAGGTCTCGAGGTCTTTCCACCAAATGTGAGATTCAAGTTCTCACAGTACTTAATCCTTATTATTGAACTGAATCCTCAAAGAGGAAGTCAACAAAGCCTCGTTAACACGACGAGAGTTTATCAACCGTCAAGGAGAAGTAGGAATGTTCACGTGAGATGGCAAGGCTAGAATCGTCTGGCAGTTTATCGCATTTATGTGTTTATATGAAGAACTTATTTAGTGCGTCAGATCAACAAAAAAAGGAAGATGCGAACATCAAAAGTGAAGCCACTTTTTTGCTGTGTGTGTCGAAGGGTTGCCATTTGTTAAATTGTTTCCCTATAAATCAATCTGCCTAACCTTTTCCCAACTATGTTGGGTCGGCTTCCAGTCTAACCGGATGCAGCTGACTACCAGTATTTTACATGGAGTGACTGCTTATCTGATCTCCACAACCTATAATTTGGGGAATGATATTGTATTGGTAAGATGTCATATTTTGTTTAATCGAATGGAGAAATTTTAAATCGTACTATGGCAACCCTCGCACTTTATGTCACTGCGTTCGTTCTTTGAGATTTTTTGTTCCAAGTAACCTAAAACTCGTAGTTTATTTAATAAAAACAATGTTATTTACAAGTGAAGAGTGATTCCGTGGGACTTTTTATGTGATTTTCTATTGTTTTTACAAGTTTTCACAACACAGGAAGGAGGTTATTAGTGGGGCAAGCCCACTTGCACCACTAATAACTAAATTCGTTTAGCGCTAAACGTATTTAGTGATTTGTGGTGCCAGCCTTACATGACATGAACAAAGCATAAATGAGCTAGATAAATCTGGAAAATGCTTGGGTGTTCCTACTTCACGTATATTTGTTGGTAAACATAATAATAATTAATCCTTAACATTAGTTATATGAATATTTGTATTTTCTCACAGCATCCGTCCCCAAAAAGCATCAGATGATTATCTGTGAGAGCAATCCGGTTGAGTTGCCGCCAGATGTCGTTAGAGGTTAGTAACCGTTGCGTTTTCTTACCGATAGATGGCGTTGTACACACACATTTTGCTTAGCCAGTATTGCTTATTATTTTACAGGGTCAAATTCATTTTTCAAGCGTAACTCCGCAGACGTGGTTGGTAGCGACATATAAACAGGATGAAACAAAAAATTAATTAATTTGATGAGTTTTATTTTTGGGATCATCGACCGCATGTATTTTATTTAGACACTTGAAATATCAGTTTAAAAATAAATTATAGTTTAAAAAACTAAAAAAAAACACGCTTTAATACCATTAAACTGAACTAAAAAGTAATAAATATTTTTTTCAATATAAGAATTATGTGATTAACGAGAAAATTAATGTCACTGTAAAAAAAAGCGTGGGGTGCTTTCGAATTACAGAGCCAGTGTAAGAATGTCGTGCAAAGCACCCCACGCTTTTTTTTTTACAATGACATTAATTTCTCGTTAATCACTTTATTCTTATATTGAAAATTCTTATTTTTTTATTTTTTAGTTCAGTTTAATGGTATTAAAGCGTGTTTTTTAGTTTTTTAAACTATAATTTATTTTTCAATTTTTTAGAGATAAATCGTTAATCCAATTGATCCTGATCAGGATAATGGGCCAAAAATTTTAAATTATTATATTGTCATCGGGCCCTGACAAGTGTGCAAATTTTCGAATTAATCTGATCATTTAAAGTGGGTAAAAATCGAGTTCAAAGATTCCGTTACATACAAACAGGTGAAGCTAATAAAAGTGTGTTAAAAACAGTTATTTTTATGCGAACTTCACAAACGTAATTGGTATCTAAACACGATAAGACAAAATAAAAAACTGTTTTCCTCAACTCATACTTCAAATAACAACATCACCAGCGATCGTTGACAATAAAAAAAAAAAAGATTTGTATTCTCCAAGTTTGATTTCGGAAATCATGACATTTTGGTACAAATCTAACTTAGAGAGGTGTATTAATGATTCTTATGGTTATAATTACGTAAATACACATTTGTTGTGGGCGCGAATCATGTTTTGATCAACAGTCAACCTGACACTGACCTGCTAATTGCAAAAAAACGTAAGAAAATTTGAATTTCGCGGGCTACCACTACGCAATCACTTTAAATTGAGTATTCCAGGGAATATTTTATAGGTTATACTAAGAAGAAATCATAATTATCCATTCTTCTTCATTCCAACAGCATCAGACAAACCAGACCTTGGATTAGAAGAGCTCTCTCAGTTAGACGTCAAATCTCGGTTCGAGGTGTTCGAGCGCAAAGCCAACGCGACTGAGGAGCCCCTTCCCCAGGAGCCACGAGCCCCCCGAGAGAAGACTGCCGCTATCCTGTCCAAACTTGCCAAGTAAGTCAATAATCCATATCTAAGCGTTCATCCCACGCGGGCTGGCAACGTCGCATTTCTAGAGGTTTTTCGTGATTATTTTACTAAATTTTAATCAAAGTACAATTTTTTTCGGCCAAGCACTAGGTAGGTATTTTATAATTATTTTTAACATTTACTCTACAGTAAATAAAAATATTTAATCGTAATACTGCAAATAGAAAATAATTGACAATATGTCAATTTTCATGAGTTAATATCAAAATAACATGTAAAAAATAACGATCATGGCCGAAAAAAATAGTAATAATAAAATAGTTTAATTTCTTAAAATAATCGCGAAAAACTCTAGAAATGCGACGTTGCCAACCCGCGCGGGATGAACGCTCTTTGCTTTCGCGGGCGCTTGACGTCATAACAATAAAACTTTTATTGTGTCTCGTTTACCGTCCGCGAACCGATTAATAATATGAATGCGAAAGTAACTGTCTGCCACCTTTACACGCCTTAACGGCTAAACGGTTTTCGATGAAATTTGGCAAACAGGTACCATAAAAAAACGCCAGAACTTTCCTATTTGAAACAATTTTGCTTTCAAAGGTTTTGTGCCGTTCCGACTTTCTATTGTTGGACGAGAACAAAGGACCATAGGGGCAGGGCTTCTTCAATGAATCAGTGTATACAAAAAGCAACTAAGTTAGGTGTAAAGGCGTCCGTTTTGTCAATAGGACACCGTGACCTTGGGTTAGGGCATATGCTACTTTTTATCCTGGTAACACATCCCCATGGGCTAATTTCCGATATCCACGCGGACAAAAGCGAATCAGTCATAAAATTGCAATAGGAATGATGACTAAAAATTATTTTCATATAAAAAAGATAAGTTAACTCGAATTACGAGACTTTAGTATTTACCTAAAACAAAACCAAAACAAATCAACAAAAAAAAATATCATTGCTTTAACTTGTGGTATGCCACAAGTAATTACATTGCATCATTTACATTACACGCTACACGGCACGGTGCAATCTTTAGATCCGTATTAAAAGGAGTCTCACAGTAGCGCTGAATCAGCTGCAACTGTTCGAATTCGAATGCGTCCATGACATTGACGACACTGATGCCTACGAGAAGCTGGTTCTATTCCCGCAATGAAAATTGCAATCTGGTTCTGAAACAGTAGTTTCTCCGGTGAACGGTTCGCCGACAGAGCGATTAACTTTTGAAAGTTTCACTGATAGAACTTTGGGGGCAACCCCAAAGGCTCCATCGATGACACTCGAAAAGTGAATGTTTTGTCGGCGAATCGTTCGCCGTTGAAAAGTTCTATCAGTACAACTACGTGAGGCGTTTAGGGGGGAGGAGGTCGAGCCGAATCTCACCCAATCTCACGTGGGGCAGAGGGGGGTTTCGGCAAATATCACGTTTTATTTTTTCGGCAAGAATCAAAGTATAAAATTTCTCCTCAATCGGAAACCGGGAAGTGAGTCAAAAACTTGCAAGATTTTATTACGGACAGACAGACACCGGGACAGGTGAAACTAATAAAAGCTTGTAAAAAATCGAGAAAACTGGTTAATTATTAAGAAAAATAAGTATGTGAATATTATGTTTATTTAAATAAATACAACGCAATCAAGCACAGATTAACAACGTAAAAAAAAAAAATACGAATTTTGATTCACGTGAGATTGGGGGTCGAGCCAAATCTCACGACATCTCACCAAGGAGGGAGGGATAGGGTCGAAAATACGCCAAAATCGCCTCACGCAATGATTGGACGCCCCCTTTCAACGTTGAACGATTCGTCGACACAAGTGTTCTTCTATCCCCGAGGAATAAAACATTTATTCTACATGTAGTAGAGTTGAGACGCTGGCTGGGGCAGGGATGCGGAAGGCGGAGGACAGGGTGTTGTGGCGCAGCCTGGGAGAGGCCTATTTCCAGCAGTGGACTGCACTAGGCTGAGTTGATTGTAGTACTGTTTTCATTTAAATTAAAATGTGAAAACAGTCCAGTATTAGGTAATTTATTGTTATTCCTGACTACTAAATCATACGCGTAACAGCGTTTTCGTGTAAAATCATAAATGTCGTTCATGTTATATTTTTACCAGTCGTCGTAAAATAAAAATACAACAGAATAGAAATAAAGGAAAATTTAGTTTTTTCGTAAAATTGACTTGCAATACCATAATCAAACAATTGATCACAAGCAGAATAATTTGTTTGTATATAGTGTGTAAGTGTAAACAGTGGCAACATTTTAAGGGGTCATTGTACTCATCATTATGAACAACTTTTATTGTGGGACCAAACCTGAAATCGCGAGAAAAAAAACAGCTGTTCCCTACATTTTAACGAATCATGCGAACTTATGTACTGAACAGCTGATTTTTTTCGCGATTTCAGGTTTGGTCCCATAGTAAAAGTTATTCATAATGATGAGTACAATGACCTCTTAAAATATTGCCACTGTTTACACCTGCACCCTGTATAGGGAGTAAACTCTGGAACTACCAGTCGGATTTGAAAAAAATATTTTTGCATTTGATAGCACAATCACGATCACATCATCAAACATCACGATGCGACCTTTAGGAGCCGAGCAAAAAGTAAAAAAGTGGTAAACGAAGTAATAGCACGGACGGCCGATGCGATGCGACGCGGTGCAAGAAATTTCACGCGGACAACGTCGCGGGCAGAAACTAGTATAAAATTCGAAAGCATAACCTCTTCCGTTTTGAAGTCGGTTAAAAAAAAGTTGTGTGACTATACCTAAAATAACATCGGTACAACATACCTTTGATCTAAATAAACAACATCAGAAACACAATCTACTCTCCCAAATCTACATAATTTAAATAAGAAAGTATCAAAATGATTCATTACGCGTGTCCCTCTTGCGTCAGCGGTTAGTTTCAGATGTTCTATTTCTGTTCGCCATGAGAACCGGCGGTCGGTAAGTGCTTCAAGGGAAGGAGCGCGTTTGTCGATTTGTTCGGTGTACATTGACGGTTGCACACGGAAATACAGGGTCAAATTAAATTAGCTAGCGAAACTCTGCAGACGTGATTGGTATCAAATTCGATATCTATACACGACAAAAAAATTTTTTGGGGTCAATGACCGCTGGTAGTGTTGTTACGTGAAGTGTGAGTTAGTAAAAACTGATTTTTAATCAGATATTTTAAGTGACTAGGTACAGTCAGCAACAAAAGTCGATTAACACTTGCACTTTTTTAATCTCTATTATTAAGCGAAATATTTAATTCAAGTCGGAACAGAAGTACTTAAAATTTTAAGAACGTTATTAACTCTTAACAGTTAAACGAAAAAAAAAGCAGTTTATCGAATCATTTTGTGTTAATTTAGATGATCACAAAAAGTAACAGTGTTAACCGACTTCTGTTGCTGACTGTACACTACGGGCTGTTGATGACACAAAAAAAAATCATCAAATTAATTTTTTTTTTTTTCGTTTTTTCGATGTTTATATCGATACCCACTACGTCTGTCAAGTTTCGCTAGCTAATTTAATTTGACCCTGTATTGGTCTTATAATAGAGGAGCTCGTGGCTAGGTAATAACAGTCGCACGGGTCGATCCATCAGGTTAAGCTACGCTTGCCGGGGTTGGTCAGTGGATGGGTGAATCTTTACATATCTAGATTCCTTCGTGCCTCGGAAAGCACGTTAAGCCGTTGGGCCCGGCTGTCATTCGTGGATCTTTGACAATCGTTACGGGTTGTCAGAAGCCTGAAAGACTGACAACCAGTCTTACCAAGGGGTATCGTATTACACAGTTACTGGGTTGTAGAGGTCAGATAGGCAGTCTCCATGTAAAATACTGGTATTCAGCTGCATCCGGTTAGACTGGAAGCCGATCCCAACATAGTTGGGAAAAGGCTAGGCAGATTGATTGACTTCTTTAAAACAACGTTTATAAAAACGTGCTTGTGTGTATAAAAAGGTCGGTGCCCTGCTATGAGAACGGAAATTAAATACAAGGAAACATGTCGAATACTGGATAGATACTGCTTGTATTTGGTTCCTTTAAAGATAATGTAAAGTACTAGACTACTTGCTTCTGCCCGCGACTTCGTCCGCATGAAATTTATTGAACCCCCTACCTACCCCACCCGTCGCATAGCATCGCCTGAATAGAATAGAATATATTTGTAAAACATGAGTATACATCATAATAATATGTCAATCAATCTGCCTAGCCTTTTCCCAACTATGTTGGGGTCGACTTCCAGTCTAACCGGATGCAGCTGAATACCATTATTTTACATGGAGTTACGGCCTATCTGACTTCCACAACCCATTAACTGGGTAATACGATACCCCTTGGTAAGACTGATTGTCAGACTTTCGGGCTTCTGACGACCCGTAACGACTGTCAAAGATTCACGAATGACAGCCGGGACCAACGGCTTAACGTGCTTTCCGAGGCACGGAGGAGTCTGGGTATGTAAAGATGGTCACCCATCCACGGATCATAATAATATGTGCACGGTCTTAAGATAACAGGTAGATCTGCATGTTTTGCCATTTATGGCGTACAAAACAACATTATAGTGACGTATAAAACGGCATAAAAAAATAAAAAATTTGAGTCTAGACAGCAAACTATGAAATTAAAAAACTTAATCCTAATGCTAATTAAAAAATAAAGTATTGTTTTTACAGATTTGAGGGTCAAATTGTTCTTTCTTACTTTTTTTTTTTTTTGCTCGGCTCCTAAGGCTCCTAGCGTGATGGTAAATAGTCTATAGCCTTCTTCAATAATTGAACTATCAAATGCAAAAAGAATTTTTCAAATCCGACTGGTAGTTCCAGAGATTAGCGCGTTCATACAGACAAACAAATTCTTCAGCTTTATTATCAGTATAGTTAGATTTAGAAAAAGCTGTAAAGTTTCAATCGCATTAGTATAATCTACCCTGTACACCAAGCAATGTATTTTAAACTAATCGATACTATCAAACACTCAGCACATTACAACAAAGATTTTTTCAGTTAGCAGCATGTTCCCTAAGCTTTTTTATAACGGCAAACTATTCTGCATCTTGTCTACACCTTCTCTCTTCACTGTAAGGGTGAAAATCGCCTGTTTAAATGTAAAGTTAGTTTGGTAATGATATAGAAACTGATGGGTATCACATTGTGCGCTGTGTCCCGTGAAAGACGAACGAAAATATGGTTTAAAATTAATTTCTAAAAGATTCTAAGGTGATATTGAATTTTCTGTGGTGAAGATTATTTGTGTGTTGCCAAGTTAGAGCGTCATGTACAGGTATTTTTGTTTTTTTAAAATATCTGATGATATCTGATTCTGTGATTTTATTGAAGTTTAAAAGTTTACATCGTGCAACATTTTGTTGAATTCATAATTTTTGTTTTGGTAAAAATATGAAAAATTAGTAAGTATACCTAACTATTTTAAATAAAAGTTATAAATATATCACATATTACGGAGATGTAAACGACCGTAGTATATTTCCTAACTAAAATAAGCTTATAGAGCAGTGAGCATTCTAGACTCGTATTAAAATATTACTCAATCAAACAAATTATGTTAAAAACAAATATGCTGGTTTTCATGAATTCCTGGAAAACTATACCTACATTTCTGAAGAGCAGTGGTGGCTGAAGAGCAATGGTTACCCAGTGGTATCGGCCTTGATTTACGAGTTGTAGGTCGTGAGATCGCACCCAGGCAGGCATTTTACTTTGTGTATTTCATTTCATCGCCACTGCTCTCAAAACGGTGAAGGAAAACAACGTGAGGTCCTAGAACCAAAAATTCGAAGACATGTGACATCTACCAACCCTCACTGGGCCCGCGTGGTGGATTATGACCGTTTCACAGAGAGGAGGCCTGGTCCCAGCAGTGGGAACATTATAGGCTGATTATGCTATAATACATTTCTAAAAATATCCATATTGGTCAGTCCTATGCCTTTTTTTTTGTGGATGGGAAATCATCAAATGACTTCTCCCGCTCTGAGCAAAGCAGTAGGGCGTGTCAGACTTTTACTGACTAAAACCCACCCATGTTCCTTCAGTTGCCCGTGCCAGGGCCACGGTATCTTTTTCGGACTACCCGCGACCCCGGCGGCATCGGCCCAATTGACCCCGTCACTGCTGACATCTCTTTGAGGCGCGCGTGGAACACAACGCGGTGACGGCCTCCCGTGCACTCTCGCTCCGTACCTAGCCAAGTTCGGACGCGAGAGATCGCCGCCGCCGATCACCTCCTGACTGGAACAACATGATCAAACTAACTCTTTGTTCCTCCAGACATATTCGTTTTTTGACTATTGTTTAAATCTAACCGCTTATTGTATCATCTATTCAGGTTCAAAGCGAAGGGCATGGATGTGGGCGTGTCTGATGACTACCTGAATGGCGTGCCCGTCGAACAGAGCTCCAGCGAACCTGAGGACGATGAGGATGGTGAGTCATTTGAAAGACGCACTCTGAATTAAATATGAGCATGACTCATTCATTATTTGCGCTAATTTGAAGGTTGAAAGATAAAATTGGTACTTTTATTAAAAGCTTTTGCACATATGAAAACCTATGTTACAAACCGATTTCCGAACAAAATTAAAGTTATTTTTCACTTACAAAGTGAAAAATAACTTTAATTTTGGAAGTCGGTGTCTTTGGATCTATTTTAGTTTTTTGCCACCGACTTCCGAAATTACCTAAGTAGTTATTTTTACACTTTGGAGTGTTTTTTTTTTTTGTGAAAAAGATTTTTATTTTTCACTTTTTAGTTATGGTACCTTCCCCGTATCGATTCGAATACATTTGCTATTTAAACGACAGTGACAGGAAGTATTATAACATCATCGAGATACACAAAGCGGATTAAATATGTATTATCAAGCTAAGTCAAAAACAACCCAAGAAAAGTTAATAAAATTTATATGGGGCTACCGCGCAAGCTTCCACTACGAAATGAAAAAAATAATATCAAAATCGGTCCACAATTGACGAAAATATCGATGAATATACTTATATAAAAAAAAAAAAAATATAAAAAAGTTACAATCTTACTTTTACATGCACATTAATAAAATTCTGCCTTTTCCATATTACTAAAAAAAAATATTGAAATAGTTTCAAAAACTTATTTTAATCTAAAATACTTTTATATTCACACCTTAAGCAACATTAATCAGATTCTAATTCTCTGCTATCTGTACTTATTGTCGTAAACCCTGTCTCCCCCAGACGAAGACTCGGTCCTTAAGAAGTCCTACAAGCACACAGCGACCCGCGAGCAACCAGTCTCCTTCTGCAACATGAGCGAGATCGTGGGCAAGTTCGAGACAGGACAGCACTCCTCCTCCGAGAGGCATCGCGAGAGGAAACAGGAGATACAGAACATACGCAGCAGACTGTTCATGGTAAGAAGTTGAAGAATAACCAGAAGATCATAACCAAATTAATGTCTTTGTTGGACATATAACTGGACTGAGCGATATTTCAGAACTTGGTGAAACAATTAGATTACGATTTTGTTCGCTTTGTCCAGTCTGTCGTAAGATTATTAACCGACTTCAAAAAAAGAGGACGTTCTCAATTTGGTTGTATTTTTTTTTAAATAATAGGTATTTACCTATGAAATTGCCGTTTTGTATGAAAAAATTTAAACGATTTTTTTTCATGCATTTTTTATTTGTATTAATCGAAGTAATCACCCATGCAATCAATGCATCTTTGCCAACGCAGTGGCAGTTTATTGATGCCCTTCTTAAAGAAATCAGCTGGACGGGAGGCAACAAATTCTTCAAAGGCATTTTGTACTGCCTCTCGGGTATTGAATTTTTTTCCCGCCAAGAAGTTATCCAAATTCTGGAAAAAGTAGTAGTCTGTAGGCGCAAGGTCTGGTGAGTAGGGCGGATGACGGAGAGCTTCCAACCCCAGTTCTTGCAACTTGGAGACCGTCTGCTGTGAAGTATGAGGTCGCGCGTTGTCGTGCAGGAGCAGCGGAGACGAGCGATTGACCAATGCTGGTTGGAGATGTGCCAGCTTCTCCATCATTGTGTTCAGTTCTTCACAGTACACATCTGAAGTAACGCTCACCCCGTTTGGTAAGAAGCTGTGATGAATCACACCGGCGCTAGACCACCAAACAGTGACCATCACTTTTCTAGGGGTAAGTTTTCGTTTAGGGCATTGTTTAGGTGCTGAACCAGGACCCAACCAACTTGCTGAGCGCTTGCGGTTATCAAACAGAATCCATTTTTCATCGCAGGTAACAATGCGGTTCAAAATTCCTTCATTTGTGTGTCTGTTGAGCAGTGCAAGGCACGTCTCGACGCGTACTGCGCGCTGGCGATCATTGAGTTCGTGGGGCACCCATTTGTGAAGATTTTTTACCTTGCCAATTTGACGCAAATGGACCAATATTGTTTTGACGCTAACGTCGAAAGCTGCTGCTAATTCTGCCGTAGATTGTGTATCATCAGCTTCCACAATCACCTTTAATTCGTCATTGTCGACCAAAGTCTTCGGACGACCGCGAGGTTCATTTTTCAGGTCGAAATTTCCAGAACGGAAGCGAGCAAACCAATAACAAGTGGTGCGTTGGATTGTAGTGTTAGCTCCGTAAACGTCGTTGATGTTGCGTGCCGCTTGTGCCGCGTTGCTGCCACGACGGTACTCATATTCCATAATTACTCGAATTTTTAACGTATCCATGATGACGAAAAAGATTGAAATGCGATGAAAATGTAACACTAATCAATAAACAAATGACTACTTTTGGAAAAAAAAATCCGTTTTTAAAATAAAATTAATTTGAAATTAGAATTCTTAGCCAAACAAAAATTATTTTGATTTGAAATGGCCAGTACTGCAGAACGGCAATTTCATAGGTAAAGACCTAAACTCAAACTCAAACTCAAAGCATTTATTTCAAATAAACCAATTACAGGCACTTTTGAATTGTCAATGGGTCGGTCAGTCAGAAAGATGAAGCTAGTTGCCCATTCCAAAGCGTAGTAGATCCCTATGGAGAAGAACGGGCAAGAAACTCCACGGACACTCTTTTAAATCATAATATTTTTACAAAATATTGGTTACATCGTTCAAGTTGAAAATATACATGTGAGAACAATGTAGAAAGACGTGCACGTTAAAAAGCGTCCGTAATAAAAAGATAATAACTAAAACAACTAAATTAAATATTAAAATTAAAAATAAGCCATGGCAGCTAAGAGACGACCAGTCCCAACTGACGGCGCCCGTTCACGAACATGACGCATGGATCAGCACAATTCCTAATATTTGTTGTCTCGTCATTTATAAAGCGATTTGGATTTTTTTTTATTTGAAAGGATTAGTACTTCTAGATTGGTCCGGTGTGCATTTGTCAAGTTCTGATGAGTGGGTTTTAGTTAGCTTCAATAGAATTTTACCCATTTAGTCTATGTGTGGATGATATTATAATACCTTGTCACTGTAATTTGCATAGCAGGCAGTGATATTCCAATTTGTGTGGGGTAGGTACCCACGGCTACAGATCAAGCTATACATTGCCAGTATAAGCTGATCTCGCATTGTATAGGATTTCCTTACAATGAGAGGTCAGTGTAAACTGGAAATGTATAGCTTGATGTGTACCCGTGTGTACTTACCAGAACTAAAATATGAAAAATAAAAACTTTTTTACTAAAAAAAAAAATCGACTTCCAAAAAAAAAAACTACAAACTGAAAAATAACTAATTTCGGAAGTCGGTGGCAAAAAACGAAAACGCAAAACACAGACTTCCGAAAATAAAGTACTTAAATTTTCAGTTTCTGTGTTTTTGATTTTTAAGTTCTAGGACGGTTTCCATGTCGCATAAATTGATGAAATGTTATTATTACAGGGCAAGCAAGCTAAAATCAAGGAGATGTACGAACAGTCAGTACTTCAGAGTGAACAAGGTATGTTATCATTTCCTAATTAAAATTACGAGTATAAAGTACGAGTGTAATCCCTTATGTTGTACCTGCCATGTTTTCTCTCTGCACCACCCTAAGGTTGACGGGTAGAAAATGCCTCAGGCATTAAGTCCGCCTTTTTACAGTATTTTTTTACATGTGCATAAAGTTTTAATAAATAAATAAATACCTGGGCGACCGAACTGTACTCGGGTGAAAATAGAGAAAACGAATTTTCTCAGAAATGAGACGTAGCTAGATCGATTTTTCGCCCCCGTACCTAACTTTCATCTAAATCGTTAGAGCCGTTTTCGAGAACATGATTACAAATAAATACAACATTGTACTCGATCATTATCAACAAATTTTAATATGGGCCAAACCTAAAATCGCGTAAAAAAAAAATCAGCTGTTCAGTCATTTAACTACATCAAAACTCATCAAAATGAGAGAGAGAGAGAGAGATGATATTGTGATGAGATGATGATGAGTAAGTAGATGACTTTTTTTTCGCGATATCAGGTTTGGTCCCATAGTAAAAGTTGTTCATAATGATGAGTACAATGACCCCTTATGAGAGGTAGAGATTATTTATTTGTCCGAAACATGAGTATGTTAAAATAACAGCTTTTTAGTAAACGCATATGAAAGTAGAAAAAAAACAATTTTTTTTTTTTTGTCTGTCTGTTTGTTTCGGCTAATCTCCGAAACGGCAGCTGGGTCGATTTTGACGGGACTTTCATTGGCAGGTAGCTGATGTCATAAGGAGTAACTTAGACTTACTTTTTATTTTAGAAAAAGAATTAGGGTTCAAAGCAAAAAAAATAAAACCCACGAATTTGTTAACACAATCCGATTCAAATAGGGAAGTATTGACATCCGCGCGAGCGAAGCCGCGGGCAACAGCTAGTAATAAAATAAAAAGAAGGAAGAGACATGAAATTGACACTGAAAGACATCAAATAGGCAACAGAATTTGTAAGAAATTATCTCCCAGTTATACAGGGTTAGTTTTCAATGAGCAGCCAAATTTTCACAGGGTGTTCTACCCATGATTATGAACAACTTTCAATATGGGACTAACTTTGAAATCACGAAAAAAAAAATCAGCTGTTTCATACATTTTGGTCGAGTATTGAACTTTTGTATGAAACAGCTGTTTTTTTTTTCGTGATTTTAAAGTTGGTCCCATAGTAAAAGTTGTTCATTGTGAAAATTAGGCTGGTCATTGAAAACTAAACCTGTATAACCGGAATTTATACAGAGATGGTTTTGAAAAAGGCCTATATAAACTGTTTGTCTACCGTACCGGGAACGTGACGTCAGCGAGAAAATGGATGACGGCGCCGAAATAGCGACAGTACATTTCCTCAATCTGTCTAGCCTTTTCCCAACTATGTTGGGGTCTGCTTCCAGTCTAACCGGATGCAGCTGAATACCAGTATTTTACATGGAGCGACTGCCTATCTGACCTCCACAACCCAGTAACTGGGTAATACGATACCCCTTGGTAAGACTGGTTGTCAGACTTTCGGGCTTCTGACGACCCGTAACGACTGTCAAAGATCCACGAAGACAGCCGGGACCAACGGCTTAACGTGCTTTCCGAGGCACGGAGGAGTCTCGGTATGTAAAGATGGTCACCCATCCACGGACAACCCCGGCAAGCGTAGCTTAACCTGATGGATCGACCCGTGCGGCTGTTATTACTTAGCCACAAGACAGTACATTTACTATGGCCGAATAATTTCGTTTCTTGCTGACGTACCCGTCCCCAGTGCGGTGGTCAAACAGACTTACGTAATTTAGCGGTTTCACGGTCATGTCTGGTTAATTTCACGGCAAAAACGTCGAGTGTTGATAGATGTAAATTTTTAGGTAATATGGGATAAAGATTCTTGCCAAATTACTTTGAAGACGATTTACGTAACAAGCTTTGTAATACGTCTGTATATTTATTTTAGACACTTTGAATAACACCGACATGGCTCCCGAAATGGAAGGTAATGCACAATTCTTGCTCAGTAATCATTTTAAAACACATTAATAATTTAGGAGCGTTTACGTCGTACGGCATTTCATACAAACTTTCAAGTCTTTGTTTTTCGAAATGAATTAACCGGTTTTTTAATGAAACTGTCCACGCATATGCAGAATACATAGGTCTAAAAAGTTAGTTAAGAACGTTTTCGAAATGGCTTATTTAAATAAAGATATCAGAATAAAGATATCAGGATAATAAGAATCTCTGTTTCTATGGAATATTTAAAATCGGTCGAATTTAGCTGCAACACTATTTTTTTGAAAATATTCTTAAACTAACTTTTTAGACCTATGTAGGTATTCTGCTTATGCGTATGATGTTTCGTTGAAACCGGTTCATTCATTTCGATAAAAAGGACTTGAAAGTTTGTATGAAATGCAGTACGGCGTCAATCAATCTGCCTAGCTTTTTCCCAACTATGTTGGGGTCGGCTTCCAGTCTAACCGGATGCAGCCGAATACCCTTATTTTACATGGAGCGACTGTCTATCTGACCTCCACAACCCAGTTACTGGGTAATACGATACCCCTTAGTAAGACTGGTTGTCAGACTTTCGGGCTTCTGACGACCCGTAACGACTGTCAAAGATCCACGAATGACAGCCGGGACCAACGGCTTAACGTGCTTTCCGAGGCACGGAGGAGTCTCGGTATGTAAAGATGGTCACCCATCCACGGGCCAACCCCGGCAAGCGTAGCTTAACCTGATGGATCGACCCGTGCGGCTGTTATTACTTAGCCACGAGCTCCTCAAATGCCGTACGACGTAAACGCTCTTAAATAAATACATACATAAATTTCAAAACTTGTCGATTGACCATCACGTAAGTCACGTAAAACCATATTTTTTTTTGTCATTTGCATTTTGGGTAGCCAGCTCATTACACACTACATACATAAAAGCACGTCTTATTCCCCATTAAGATAAGCAGGAATTACAGGTCACTCGCCTTGAAGGAAGCCAGCATTCGTCAAGCTGGTCTAAATTGACGATCAATCAGATGTACAACCCGTAAGGGCGATAAATTAAATAAATAAAATAAATTATAATAAAATTGTTTATTTTTCCAAAATAAATACACACAGACACAGTTCAAAAACAAATCAGTACAATAGAACAAGCATATAGGTTTGCAAAAAAAAAGGTCTATGCATACAAAAATAGTGAACCCTGTCTCTTAAACTAGGAAGAAACCTGTATCTTAAGAGACAGTGATCGGCCAAAATTTAAATTGAGTAAAAACTAAAAACTTACAAGAGTGAATGAGTGTGTCGATTACCATTACTAATGCATATTAATATTAGTGTTAATATTATTCAAGTATGTGTGAGTGTTGAGGTGTATGTGTGTGTATGTGTGAGGGTGTGTATGTGTGTGTGAGTATGAGATCTTGTGGGTGTTTTTGAAGTGGTTAATTATGTCAAGCGACGTATGATCGTATGACGTAATTGGTTATGTGAAGTGTGTGTGTCAGCATGCACAGATCAAGGGTGCGTTCCGAGTTGCGCTGTCGTCGATTTGAGCGTGCTTAAACCCGTTCCGAATTAGCGTGAGTGTGATAACGATGTCCCGTGAATCGTCATAGATGACGTCATGACATGCGCTATCTTGCGACCATGCTCTAAATTTATATCACCGTGAGCGCTGTCAAAAATGACAGTTGTGCTGTTTTGTTTTAAATCGCATCATATCTTTAAACTGATGTGTCATTTTAGAAATTGTGCTTCTGGCTTCAGTCGCCACCTAACTCAAACTCAAAGCATTTATTTCAAATAAACCAATTACAGACACTTTTGAATTGTCAAGGGATCGGTCAGTCAGAAAGATGAAGCTAGGCGCCCATTCCAAAGCGTAGTAGGTACCTCTGGAGAAGAACGGGCAAGAAACTCCACGGACACTCTTTTAAATCAAGATATGGTTACAAAATAATGGTTACATCATGGTTTCATTCATGTTGAAATTATACATGTTATTGTGAGAACGATGCAGAACGTTAAAAGCGTCCTAAAAAAAAAAAAAATATTTAAATTAAATTAAAATAAGCCGTGGCCGCTAAGATATGGCCAGCCTTCACTGACAGCGCCCGTTCACGAACCTGACGCATGAACCTAACCAAAGCAAACGACATTTTTGGAGTATACACAAAGAAATACTGTAATCCAACCATGATTAGAAGTTTTGACGTTGAGCGAGCAATCGCGCACGTTCACGAGCGTTCCGAATTGTTGACATAATGGCTCTTGCCGTCATAATCGTGATCTCTAAATCAGAACGCAAATTATTGATGTGAGCGCTGTGAGCGATTATGGCCTAATTCGGAATGCAGCCAGAAGTAATAATATGTCAAGTGCTATGAATGAACAATAAACAGAAACATCCACTTTCAAACATCGTCAAGTTCATATGATTTTTTCAAGGAGTATAAAAAAAAAATAAACGTATTTCATCACAAACCATTGATAAATAAGACTTCAGGTCGTAGCTCACTTACACCTGCTCCAACACGGAGATGTATGATATCTACAATGTAATTGCAATGCAATGTAGCGGTGTTGTACAAGTCGGCTACAACCTTTAATCACGATGTTGTGCTCATTCTTGCAACATGCATTTTTCGATTAAAAAACGTAACCCTGACATACGAACAGATGTAAAAGTCAACCTCAAAACTGTTAGGTACTAATTTTAAAAGATTAAATAATTTGATCAAAAAGCCCAATAAAACCCTTCATCCGTTTTCCAGGTGTGACGTCATCAGACAAGATCTCCCGCGAAATGGACGTGAACGCAGAGAAGGCGCGCGCCATCAAGGAGCGCTTTGAGAACGGAGAGGTGTTCAACGACGAGAACATGCCGCCCAGGAACAGGGAGATTAATGACATGGCAATGTTTAACGAAGGTAAATAATAATAACAATCATACATTCATTAATTCATTCACATTTGTGATTTTGGCGGTCTCTCCAATCCTGTACCCATATCTCTCGCTGGAACTCCCTTATCGATCTGCTCCGACTTCTTGTGCTCTTTTGGTACCTCGGCTCGCTTGTCCAAGGAGATGGCGAAGTAGACCGAGTCGTAACGCTCCGGATCAACTCAGGATGGATGAAATGGCGACAAGTTACAGGAACAACTTGCGACCCACGGATGCCCCTCAAGTTAAAGGGGAAAATTTACAAGTCCGTGATAAGGCCTGTCGTACTTTATGGATCGGAATGCTGGGCGTGAAGAAGACGGATGAAAAAAGATGGAATGATGATGATTTATGAGATGGATGTGCGGAGTGATGAGAATGGATAAAGTAAGAAATGAGTATATAAGAGGAAGTTTGTAAATGGCGCCAGTGACGGAAAAGTTGAAAGGAAATCGTTTGGCTTGGTATGTGATGAGGAGAGAAGAAACGCATGTGACTAAAAGAGTGATGAATATACATGTTATTGAATGGAGAGGGAGAAGTAAGCCAAAGAAAAGATGTATGGATTGTGTGAGGAATGATATGAAAGAGAACGAAGTGAATGATAGCGTGACGGTTGACAGGGGAGAATGGAAGAATAAAACCACGTAACATGGGATTAGGGCAGGAAGATGTTGACATTCATTCATTCATTATCTTGGACACTTTACGGCCATAGCAGTAAAAAACTCAAACTCAAAGAATTTAATTCAAATAAACTAATTACAGGCACTTTTGAATTGTCAAGGGGTCGGTCGGTCAGAAAGATGAAGCTAGGCACCCATTCCAAAGCGTTAGGTATACCGGCCGGCACATAACTTGGCATGAATCGTTAGATAAGAATTTGGTTTCTTTAACTTTCTTCTTAACAGACATGTTTCAAAATAAATTATATCAATAACCATAGAATAAAGGCAAGCAACAAAAGTAAAAAAAAACTTGTAGCATTAAGTGTACATCCGCAAACTTACTCCCACTATGCCAAAACCTTGCCAAGTTACGTGCGACTATACTTATGGAGAATAACGTGCAAGAAACTCCACGGACACTCTGTTATATCAAAATATTGGTTACATCATTCATGTTGAAAATATACATGTGATAACAATGTAGAAAGATGTACACGTTAAAAACGTCCGTAATAAAAGGATAAAAACTAAAAACCACTAAATTAAAATAAAAAGTAAGCTCAAAAACTAAAACCCGACTACTGAAAAATTACGCTCGCCGCGGTCGGTCTGTAACCAATTAAATTAATATTATTTACCTCCACTCTTACTTATTTTCAACAATTTATCATTATTTATTTACTTAAACAATATGACATATATGTAATGTGCTCGTCAAGACCTTACTTTTGACACCAAACATGTCATTATTATCTCAATTTAAATTTTTTCGTGGTCAGAAATTTACGTGTAAAGTCCACACCATATTAAATTTATTGAGAATTTATATAGCCTATGTCACCCGGACCATTATTACGAATCTATTGATACATCATTCATTAAAATTGGTTCAGTAATTTAGGCGCTGCGGTGGAACACACGTAAATACATACTTATACATTTTGACGACACGGTTGGCGCAGTGGTTGAGCGATTGACTGCTGCGCAGCATGTCGCGGGTTCGATTCCCGCACGGAACAAATATTTGTACGACCTACAAGTATTTGTTCCGAGTCCGGGTGTTTTTCTATCTATAATATGTATGTATTTACAAAAAAAAAAAAAAATGTATATAAGTAGTTTATCAGCCATCTCGTTACCATAACACAAGCATTAGGTTGCTTAGCTTGGGGCTAGATGGCGTTGTGTGATATGTCCAAAAAAAAAAAAAAAATTATTATTATTATTATTATACATACTTACATACATACACTGCTAAAATCATAACCCTCCATTTTGGCTTCGCCGTAGTCGGGATATGTCCAGTCCCAACTGACGGCGCCCGTTCAAACTTCTGTTGTGTCTAGGTAGTGTCCTTCAAAGCATTAAAGTCCATGTGCTCACCTAACGGCCGCGTACTATACGTATTTATACACATAATCATGAAACAGTAACTACTTTCATCAGATGAGTCATCAGCTGTTCTCATTACAGTCCGGCCGTCGAGAGGATGCGTTTCTGACACCTGTCAGTTGGACAATTTCTAGTTGTAATAAGGATCAAATTGGCAAAACACAATATGTGTTAGTATGAAACTGACAGGTGTCAAAAACGCATTTTCTGGACGGGTGGACTGTATGAGTTTGTTTTGCAGGTATCGGCAAGAAGTCCCGCTCGATCTTCTTAGAGCTTGACGCGAACGCTAAGGGCATGCCGCCCACCTCCCCGCCGCCCGGAGACGTGCCCAAGCGGAAGGAGATCGTGAGTACTAGTTCAATCAATCTGCCTAGCTTTTTCCCAATCTGATCTCCACAACCCAGTAACTGGGTAATACGATACCCCTTGGCAAGATTAGTTGTCAGACTTCCGGCCTTCTGATGACCCGTAACGACTGTCGAAGTTCCACGAATGACAGCCGGGACCAACGGCTTAACGTGCTTTCCGAGGCACGGAGGAGTCTCGGTATGTAAAGATGGTCACCCATCCACTGACCAACCCCGGCAAGCGTAGCTTAACCTAATGGATTGACCTGTGCGGCTGTTATTACTTAGTCTACGAGCTTAGTACCGGTTGCATTTATTAAATACCACTTTAATTTAGAGAAGATCGAGGTTACGCTGTACATGCCGTGATCAGTACATGAATAGGTACCTGTCTGAACATATCAAGACTTTCGAGTGCTTTGGAGGTTATGTCAAATAATCGGTTCTGATTGTCATAATAATATAGTCAGCCTGAAAAGCAGACTCGAGACCGTTTGTTCTAACCAAAATTAAATTATTGTTGATCTAAAGCAATGTTTTTCAACGTGTGGGTCGCGACCCCCTAGGGGGTCGTCGTTACTTTAAAATGTAAAGTTCATGAATATAAAACCATACTTAGAGTATCCTTTCCGTCCCCAGCCATTCATCCCTAAGGACGTGGTCCGCGCGGCCGACAAGTTGGAGGACGTGAAGATCGAGACGTCCGACATATCGGACCGGTTCAAGTTCTTCGAGACCTACAAGCCCAAGAGCGAGCGCAAGGAGTTCCGCATGACGCCGCCCAGGCAGACACAGGTCAATAGCTTATTATATTCGTTAAGGAAAAACCCGTTGCTAGCTGATATACAAGGTGTAACTTAAATAACGCACAACCTCTTAAGGGGTCATTGTACTCGTTATTATAAACAACTTTTACTATGAACATAAATGTAGGGAACAGCTGTATTTTTTCGCGATTTCAGGTTGGGTCCCATAGTAAAAGTTGTTCACAATGATGAGTACAAATGACCCCTTAAGTAACCCAACCCCTTAAGTGGTTGTGCGTTAATTCCGGGACATGTTATGTGATTGAAAAAACTGAAAACCTGAAGAGACGGCTTCTTATTAGTTGTTTCCAAATTGGTTAGCAACTTCATCATCTTCCTGCCCTTATCCCATATTACTTGGGGTCGGCGCAACACGTTTTCTTCTTCCATTCTCCCCTGTCAACCGTCACGCTATCATTCACTCCCTTCTCTTTCATATCATTCCTCACACAATCCATCCATCTTTTCTTTGGCCTTCCTCTGCCTCTCCATCCATCAACATGTATATTCATCACTCTTTTAGTCACATGCGTTTCGTCTCTCCTCATTACATGCCCAAACCAAGACAAATGATTTCCTTTCAACTTTTCTGTCACTGGCGCCACTTTCAAACTTCCTCTTATATACTCATTTCTCACTTTATCCATTTCATTTCATTCATAAATTGGTTAGCAACTTGATTGACTTAATTTTTCGGAGTTTTCTTGATTATTTTGATTAAAAAAAAAAAAAATTGTGTCTTTTCCAGCGCCCAAAATCCCCATCTCCCGAGATCTACCACGAGCCCAGCGTTGTTCGCAGCGAAGACGCACCCGTCGACACCAGCGTGGCCGCCTCACGACACACTGCACAGCGCATGATCAATGTGTTCCGACAGCTCGAACACCAGCAGAACAAGCCTGACGATCAGCAAGGTAGGGGGAATAAAGAAAATGTGTCCGAGCGATCATTTCACGAACTCAGTATAGTCGCTAATTTGATCGGCAAGAAACCGAGATGAACAAACCTGTTTAGTTAGGTGGTTGGTCCAAAGACATTATTCCACACCTAATGTTTAAAAACCTTTCCAAGGGGACGTTAAAGAAAGAAAAAGAAAGAAAGAAAATACGTTTATTTGCGGTAAACATGACGCAAAGGACAACAAAATAAAATAAACAATGTAAAAAGCAAGTTTTGGGGAAAATATGCGTCACATCTACGCAAAACGGCTACCGCTCAGCATAATGCCGCGACCCCATGCGAAACGGAGCCCCAGCGCTGGCGTTAGGGGATTCTTTTCGCCGCCGGGGTCGCGGGTTGTTCGAAAGTGATACCGTGGCCCTGGCACAGGCAACTGAAGGAACACGGGTGGGTTTTAGTTAGTTTTAGTCTGACACGCCCTCCCGCTCCGCCCAGAGCGGGAGAAGTCATTTGACGATTTCCCATCCACAAAAAAAAGGGGGGATTCTTTTCGAAATTACTACGGGTTTTTCCTATGCTATTATCCTATTATGCTAAAGACAAAAAGAACGAAGAAGGCTTGAGTTTAATGTAAAATAACCCACCTTTGTCTCTTCGCAGGACCCAAGCCCCTAAAGAGGTTCACCCCGCCCCCTCCCGGCGAGAACAACCACCAGGGCGACTCCTCGGAGGAGGAGTATTCCTCAGAGGAGTATGAGGAGGAGGACAGCGAGGATGAACGTCGCAGAACGTACCTTGAGGCCCGGCAGAGGGACGAGGCTCTTAAACAGGTCAGTGAAGGCGCTATGATCTGCTCGAGCCGCGTACTGAACTGAAGTAGGCTCGCGAGTGGTTGCCTCGCGCATTTGATAGGTATTTAAACATAGTCATTATGTAAGGCGCGGTATTAGCTCAATATTCACAAAAATTTGCTTCTTGGATTGTCGAGTATGACGTAACGCAATGAAACTATTCGACGCAAAAAATACAGTGGACAGAGAAGGGTTTAAAGAAAAATTTTAACCGAATAGAATAGTAAAAAATAGTTTGATAGAATAGTAAAAAATTTGGAAGTTGCTTCACAAACAAACTTTGGCGTCGAACATCTCCGTATTTTCAGCGATAACGACGTTCTTTTTTTTTAAGACATTAGCATTTTTTTTTTAACTTTAACCGGACAATTATTTAATTTATTGTGTATATTCTGAATAATCTAAAGAAAACCCGAAAAATAAATGCACATTCGCAGCCTAGTCACATATAGGCAACACTAATATTATTTTCATTTTCCAACGTTATTTCAAGCCAACTAATGGTGACAATAGATTACGCGGTTGTGTGCCGTTTAAAATCGTAGTCAGTCCGCGCCTTAAGGCTAGGTTGTTCGGGCCTGTAGGCCATTGAAACGCTACCTCCGCCTCCCCCAAATGTAGCGCGACGTGTTTATTTACGACACGCTGCCGACGATTTCGCGGAAAATCTATGCTACAGTGTAAAATATTTGCAGTTGATCAACTTAATTAGTTTTTCTTAGGTCGATTTTTGTTTCCTTAGGTTTACATTTTATGGTGTCTACGGTGGAGTGAACTAAGATTATTACATATTGGTGAATATCTATGACCATCGCGACACGACAAACAACCACACTACTAAGTCGGCGGCAGTTTGAAAAAGTTTGCTCAATTGAAAGAATGCCCGCTACTCTCACCCCGCACTGTCTTCGCCGGTAGATATCGTGCCGATATTGGTATCGGTGTGTGTGGAAATCGGTTATCATGGTATGGGCATGTGATGCGGAGAAATGAAGAAAATGTCGTCTGGAATGTTTTGATTATGAATCTGGATGACTATGTAATACCAAAGAAACGATGGATGATCTGTGTGAAAGATGATGAGGCTAGAAAGGGAATGACTATCGAGATGACGACTAATAGAGAAGTATGGAAGATAATTTTTAGTGTATGCTTTGTTGGTTGTCCAATAAATAAATAAATAAAAACAAGTTGCATTGACCCCAAAAAAAATTGGGATAAGGGCAGGAGAATGCTGATAATCGGTATCGGTCGTTGTCTACGACGATATAAGTGACATTAAAACACAATGTAAAAGCTAATTATTCCATTACTTCATTGGGCTGAGTAGGAAACGAATATAGCAGATAGTTACAGATTGAACCTTTAAACGCCTATTTTAGTAAACTTTCATCAAACCAAATAGCTTAACGGTTCGACAACTGCTTTGCAAACCCGTGGTTAAAAGTTTGATTCTCAACTGTTATATTTTTTTCGATTCTTTTTTTTATATTTTGTTATATACCTACTGTTATTTGATAGTTCGCATAACGTACACAGAAAACATGAAGTTTAGGCCTCTTATACCATCTATATTTATAATAAAAATAAATATCAATGGTTAGCTGACAGTTAATGAGAAATCCCGTGTGTACAATCTACTGTTATATTTTTTAGCGATAGCCGGGTTCGTCAGAAATAATCTGTAAGAATCACTCAGTGTATTCGTGTTATGCCATTAGGTATTTACGCATGTTCGTGTCGTTCCTGCATAGGAACGACACGAACTTACTTTACTTACGAAATTTTTTTTTAGAATGGGCTAAAAATGGTCGTACTGTTTTGCTTATGCTGCAAACATATTCTTTTGTTTTTGATGTTGACCACTGCTCATGAAGATCAGTAATTATTGACAACTACATATGAAGGAACAATTGCCGTACTTTATTATCAAGGGATGTACCTACTGCTACAACTATAATTTATCGAATCTACTATTCTAAGACATCAAAATTAATTTAGTATATTGTCTAACCGGCCCCGCTCATGTGGGATTGCCGTCCCATAGGACTATTTACCTAAACAAAAGTGCAAGTATCAATATGTTAAAAGTTACAAACCAACAATAGGATACGTCATCGACGAACTTGCTTTAGAACATGGGCACTGAGTGATACGGTTACCGCCTAACCATGGCTACGTTCACAAAGCGCTATTTTTCGAATGTATAGAACACGATATTTTATCGTATACTGTGACTTTTTGTACTCAAAACTGATCATGGGGTGTCGTTTTTATGGTTTTCGAGGGAGCCAAAGCCGGTAGTGAAGTCAAAATGAAAATTCAAGATGGCGGATGTGAAAATTTTGTGTTTGTGTTTTAAATCATACGTTATATGGAACTTCATTCCTGACGGTGGTTCCCGACCGCACATTTTTATTTTTTTTCTAATTTTCACTGTTGTTGCCAGAGTGAAAGTTGATTATTATTAGTATCCAACCGACAACCGGACACATTGTATTTATATTATGTGTAATTTATGTAGGATATGGTAGTAGACTAGTAGTGAAGACAGTTCGATGGAGAGTGAAAATACTAATGTGGATGAATCTGATGAAAAATCTTAGAAAAATGTGTTTTAAAACTTCTTCATAAAGGACCACGATAAAAAATTATAAACTACTCGCGCTTGACTATAATTTTATCGATAATAATTTGCAATGTGTCTTAACACTATCGTTAGATGACAATTAAACGTCATCATACCACATATAAATAATCACATTTTCGAAAACGATATTATGAATTAAAACTATAATAATAGGTTGGGGAAAAAGTTTCTTCGCATTTTTTAAGAAAATTCAAAACATTTTTTAATATACATTATTTACATTTATCTAAAGTATGTAGGTACCATTTTGTTCGTTAACTTTTTGCCATCTTGTAGGTAGGGACATGATCCCATTGCTTTAGAAATTTTGGGACTTCTGATCAAAATACCGCGACAAGTGGTTTTGGCAGTCCTCTCGTGATGTTAACCTCACACTGCCTAAAGAATTCTGAAGAGACCGAAACAGGTGGAAATCTGAAGGTGCAAGGTCAGGACTATACGGCGGATGCATTAACACCTCCCAGCCAAACTCTCTTAATTTTTGCTGAGTGGCTAAAGATGTGTGAGGTCTAGCGTTATCATGATGAAAAACCACAACCCTTCTGTTGATTAATTCCGGCCGCTTTCTCTCAACTTCTTGCTTTAATCTCATCAGTTGTTCGCAGTAGAGTTCAGAATCTATGGTCCTGCCTGGTGGTAACAGCTCATAATGAATAATGCCATTCCAATCCCACCACACACACAGCATCACCTTGTTGCGAGTTAACCCGGGTTTCGCCACAGTCTGTGAAGCCTGACCGGCCTTTGACCACGACCTTTTTCGCACGTTCTTGTCGTACGTGATCCACTTTTCATCACCAGTTATCAGCTTCTTCAAAACTGGTTCGGTTTCATTACGTCGTAATAAAGAATCACAAATTAGTACACGGTTCATTAGGTTTCTTTCAGTGAGCTCGTGAGGTACCCAAATATCGAGCTTTTTTGTGTACCCAGTTTTTTTCAAATGCGCCAAAACTGTTTTGTGGTCAATTCCCAGTTCTTCAGCTATGTCGTAACTACTGATATGCCGATCTTGCTCCACTTTTTCAAAAATGGCATCCATTTTATCCGTAATAGGGCGACCAGAGCGACGTGCATCTTTGACATCAAAATTTCCGGATTGAAAACGCTTAAACCAAATTTGTGCTACTCTCACAGACATTGCACTGGGTCCATAAACATCGCAAATTTTTTTCGCGGCTTGCGTTGCATTTTTACGTTTTTTGTAGTAAAATTTTAAAATGTATCGAATTTCTTCATTAGATTCACTCATCTTGACAGTACGAAAAACAAATGAAAATCACACATTTTCCTAATTTGAATCTGAAATTATGTTCTTTAAAATTTAAACTTTCAATGATACCAAAACCAGCCAGATACAAATAGTATAGCCAAAGAGATTTTATTTTAAGTTCATACATACTATAATGCGAAAAGACTTTTTCCCCAACCTAATATAATTACGAGATATTTTTTCTGAGCTGTCGCAATTTCATATCTAATGTGTTCGTCTTTTGTTTGAATTTTTTTGAACAACTGCAGAGAGAGCGAATTTTTAAAAATTTTGACACAGGTCCAACCTCGATGACGTCCCGCAGGACTCTGAGCGCGAGCGGATTTAGCCAAATTTACTAATTTTGAGTTTATTTAAAAAAAATCTATTAAACTCAAAAATCCAACCGTTAAATTCCCTCTGAAATACGATTACCTAATGGTACATGCAATTTTCATATAATTTTATGCTGTAATTAGGAAATGAAACGGAAAATGGTTTTGAAATCGACCATGTTTTGGATTTTTTTTTTTCATCGAGGAAATTACAACTTATCGTGTTTTGAACCGTTAATTTCCCTAAAGCAAGGATGTATCTCTGCCATATATTTTTTTCAGGACCTTAACACAATAATTTGACCATTTAAAATTGATTCTAAAACAGGTAAAATTCGGATAACCCCCCGTTAATCATTTTATCAAGACAAACTCAGCGAATTGTGTTAAACAAACTAGTACGTTTTCATTTATATAAAAAAAATATGAAAAACGTTCGTTTTGTAGCTATGAGAAGATTGATTAAAAAAATGAGAAGGAGTAACTTTGGCATTTTTTTCTATCCAGTAAAGATAATTTAATCGAGTTTTAAAAACGATTGCATGTCCGCCAGCTTTTGGTTCTAGGACATGCCGGTTTCCTCACGATGTTTTCTTTCACCGTTTTGAGAGCAGTGGTGATGAAATTATTTACACAAAGTATTTTACTTACCTGCCTGGGTTTGAACCCACGCCCTACAACAATCGTAAGTCGGGGCCGTTACCACTGGGCCACCACTGCGATCTAATTCGCAATATTAGGTATTATATCAATGAACTGAACTCATGTCACTGACCTCTAACAAGTACGCTGGACTTCATACAAATTGTCAAAACATATTTTTAAATGTTTATAAGCTTCAGTACGCTGGACTTCATACAAATTGTCAAAACATATTTTTAAATGTTTATAAGCTTCAGGGGACTCCCATACAGCTAAAGAGGGAGCGCGAAAAAGAAGTTTTGACTTACCTCATTAAGTGTGGTATCGTTGTTTAGAGTTCGTTGAGATAAATATTGTATTTTTGTTTTAAAAAATATTGGAAAACAAAGGAATGAGAAGCCACCAAAGTCAACTTTTTTTTTTTTACAAAATTTTGTTCCGAAGAATTTTTTAACTTCCCATTGACAAGTTCATAACATGAAATTTGATGATAATGTTTATTATTACGTATATTTTACTAACAAATACCAATATATTGATAAATCAGATTTGGTACGGAACCCTAAATGTGCGAAGTCCGACACGCACTTGGCCGGTTTCTTTTAATGATAATTGATTACCCACCCATTCAGGCCCAAACGCTCGCCCGCACGAAGAGCTTCCGCGACCGCTTCGAGCACTGGTCGGAGTCGGAGCCGCAGCGCTCGCCCTCCGCCGTCGTCATCGAGCGCCAGCCGGAGCAGGACGACGAGGGAGAGTCACAGCTGGAGACTGCTAAGAGGTAACATGATCTACTAATATAAATGATGAGCATGAACACGTTTATTACCTGTGGTCCTTGCCGTAGTCCCTGGAAGGGAGCACAGGTATTTTTTTTACCCGTGGTCTCTCCGTGAAATACAATGCTATCTAATTAAAATAGTAGTCTCGAAAATATGATTCGCGACAATAACAAATTATGTATTTACATAATTATAACCATATAAAAATCATAAATCAAACTATCACACTAATCACACTAATATTATAAAGGCGAAAGTTTGTGAGTGGGTGTGTATTAGTTACTTCTTCACGCTCAAACGGCTTGACCGATTTGGATGAAATTTGGTATGTAGATAGCTTATACCCTGGATTAACACATAGGCTATTTTTTTATCCCGGTCTACGCGGGTGAAACCGCGGGGCGCAGCTAGTAAAGTAATAATAATCTCTAGATACTGAATCCATCATATGCCTTTGTTTTCCTATGTTGGGGTTAGATTCCAGTCTAATCGGATGCAGCTGTGCATGCAAGTGTGCATAGAGCACGGCACAATAAAATTGAAATGGGTACATGAGTAACAGTAATGATGACAATGGTTTTTTCTTTTCGCAGCTTGCGCCAGAAGTTCGAGAGCATGAACGTGACGCAGTCGAACGTATCAAAAACCTTCGCGACCAAAGTCAACAGATTTGTGGTGAGTATCCAGCTAACTAAATCTCCATTTAAACGATTAGACATTTAAACAAACCTTTTTTTACAGTCCATTCAACCGATTTTGACTTCTATTGCGTTGGTGGCATGACAAATGGCAGTTGCAGTAAACAGTTGGTTATTGTAACCACTTTTTTGCCTTTAATGCCATCCTTAAGCCTACGGAATAAAAGTCAAAATCGGTTGAACGGACTGTAAAAAAGTCTAATTTTATTGTAAATGGAGTATAGGTATATCTTACTTGGCTATCATGGAGCAATATGGTGAAGGGTAAGTGTTTTGGGGAAGCAGTCAATAACTTAAAACATAACATCGCGTCTGTGACCTCTGAAGTTTTAGGCAGAGGTGTAAGTACCTATAGTACGCACGGCTACAGATCAAGATATACATTTCCAGTATAAGCTGATCTCGCATTGTATAGGATTTCCTTACAATGAGAGGTCAGTGTAAACTGGAAACTACTACTACTACTACTGGCTTGATGTGTACCCGTGTGTACACCCACATTTCGCCATTTATGTTTAAGTCCTATGTAATAGGGGGCGAGCCTATGAGGGTTTTCTGAAATTGCGTCCAGTAGGTGGCAGCTCGGAGATGTCAGGTCCGGCCACCTGTCAAAAGTCTCAAAGCGATATTTTCTATAGTTGTTTGTGACTGAATGATGAACGAATGATTAACGTCATCATATATTTTAGGGTGCTTTTCCACCGGAGATGAGAATGTTGAGATGGATGTGTGGAGTGACGAGAATGGATAAAGTGAGAAATGAGTATATAAGAGGAAGTTTGAAAGTGGCGCCAGTGACAGAAAAGTTGAAAGGAAATCGTTTGTCTTGGTATGGGCATGTAATGAGGAGAGACGAAACGCATGTGACTAAAAGAGTGATGAATATACATGTTGATGGATGCAGAGGCAGAGGAAGGCCAAAGAACAGATGGATGGATTGTGTGAGGAATGATATGAAAGAGAAGGGAGTGAATGATAGCGTGACGGTTGACAGGGGAGAATGGAAGAAGAAAACGTGTTGCGCCGACCCCAAGTAATATGGGATAAGGGCAGGAAGATGATGATGATGATGATGGTGTGATGTGTGTGTGGAGAGATAAGATGTGTTTATGTAGCTATGCTGTGAGAATGTAAAAGCTAAGTTACAAAACTATGTGACTGTTTTCATTAATGCTAAGCTGTGTAGCGGAGCTAGTAAGATGTGCTATGAAAATGCGCAGCTGCGAGGTAGCTGTGTGAGGAAGATGCAGCCCGAATTATGAGATGCATCGACAGTAGGAAAGGCATGGGAGCAGCTACGGCATCCATAGCACACATCCGTACATATAAAAAATATAGCTTAGTTGAATCAGTTTCCACCAGTGCTTATGCTAAGTGGACCAATGAATATGATTGGTGGATATCAAACGCATCCATATCAACGTAGCATAGCACATCTCTGGTGGAAAAGCTGCCTTATATTCATTGTCGAAATGGAAGACCTCTTGTTAAAGTGGCGCCAACTGGTCGCGTGAATTTTCATGAAAACCCTCATTCCCAACAATCGGGCCAGACCCAGACTCCGGGCTGCTACTGAGAAATTGCAGATGAAAAAATATATACGGTCGAATTGAGTGACCTCGTTTTTTGAAGTTGGTTAAAAAACCCAATAATACTGCCGGACCCGGGAATCGAACCCGGCCTCAATAAATTACTGAGTGTATAGGTGATGTTGATGTGTAATATTTTAGGTTTTCAATGATTGAATTAGTCTTGATACAGAAAAGATTAGTGCTACAGGGAGGAGGCATATGTCCTTTAGTGTGTTGACGAAGACAAAACATGTCGCTTCTTAAAAATTGACGAGGTAAAGGCCCAAAGCTTATGATATTACCCTATACTAAGTGCGCTCCCTCTGAACATCAGGATGGCAACCAGTCGGTTATCGTTCAAAGTGAAGGCACGTGAACATATTCGTATAAAGTTGGCAGAATCATCCCAGCGCTGGTTTGCTGGATTCGTTTTCTCCTCTACCTATCAATATTTTTCCCGATAATGTTTAGTCTGTTTATTTCTATTAGTATTTATTCTTTTTCGAGTTAATTAACCCTTATGTTGTACCTGCCATGTTTTCTCTCTGCACCACCCTAAGGTTGACGGGTAGAAAATGCCTCAGGCATTAAGTCCGCCTTTGTACAGTATTTTTTTGCTTGTGCATAAAGTTTTAATAAATAAAAAATAAAAAAAAAGGAAAAAAGAGGCAAAATTTGTGAGTTGAGACCCATCCGTGCCTCGGAAAGCACGTTAAGCCGTTGGTCCCGGCTGTCATTCTTGGATCTTTGACAGTTGTTATGGGTCGTCAGAAGCCCGAAAGTCTGACAACTAGTCTTACCAAGTTTTATCGTATTACCCAGTTACTGGGTTGTGGAGATCAGATAGGCAGTCACTCCATGTAAAATACTGGTATTCAGCTGTATCCGGTTAGACTGGAAGCCGACCCCAACATAGTTGGGAAAAGGCTAGGCAGATAATGATGAATCTTCGGAACTACTGATTCGATTCTGATAATTCTTTCACTAGTGGGAAGCTACATTATCCCTGAGTGTCGTCATAGGCTATAATATTTAAAATGGCTTTTTACACACGAGCAAAGCCGCGGACGAAGTGCCTGAAGCCCTAGTGCTACTTCTCATGGTCAAAGCCTGAACGTTAATTAAAAAAAATTTGTTTGTTCACAGTGACCGTCGCCCGAGTCGACTACCACAACAACCAAAGCAATATTAACCTACTATCGTATGTATGCTATATATACTACTTGCCAACTATTATCGTAGTACATAAGTCACGGTTGGAGCCTATCGACGAATATTCTCTAGAATAGTAGTTTATGAAACTTGTATAATAACGGGTATTTACGGCTCGGTTTTTAATATTATCACACGAGTGTTTTAATATCTAGTTATGTGCAGTTTCATACACTACTTTATCTACTCTCATACATTAGTATTGAACCTACTAAATAGAAGATCAAAGAAATAGTTTATTTGGAATAAAACTTTTTGTTATGTTATAAAAATGGTGCGCCCGCATATGCGTTCTATTAGAAAAAAATAATTGATGGAAACTCCTTGGTGATATTAACTTCTTGGATTTGCCCTGTATCGTATAAATAAATAAAAATTATAAAACATTATTTTGTTGGAGAAAAATTGTTATAATATTATGATTCTATTTTTAATTTTAATGTCAATATAAACTGTTTTGATGTTTATAATTCGAATTTATGAGAGTAGATGAATACATTTATTTAAATTTGGTAACGACTGATAGAGAAAGCATTTTAAAACAAAATGTGCCTTAGAACATGCAATTTATTAAGGACGCTGTTACAAATGGGTAGTCAAATCATTACTTTTTTACACAAAAGTATGTTTATTAATTAAAATGCTTTACATTCTTAAAATGTTTTTTGACCGAATTGTTGATAGATGTGCATGGTACGATTCAGAACTATAAATATAATTTTAGATAGGTATAGTTCCTCCATAAAGGTACCGAAGTAAATATTTTCATTTCGGTACCATTTTTGAGAAACTGTACCTATCTAAAATTATATTTATAGTTCTGAATCGTACCATGCACATCTATCAACAATTTGGCCAAAAAACATTTTAAGAATGTAAAGCATTTTAATTAATAAACATACTTTTGTGTAAAAAAAGTAATGATTTGACTACCCATTTGTAACAGCGTCCTTAAGGAATTGTTTTAGAAAAATCTACAGAAAATCTCATGTCTTTATATAGATAATCAATTTACGAAGAATTTATAGAGTATTGTTCAAAACATGTTGTCATTATCATATGTAACTCATTGAAGATCATTATTTAATTTAATATTTATAATTTTATGTGAAAACATGTTACGTTGTAAGTTTAGTCACACTTTATTATAGAGAGAATTATCGGAATGCTCAATAAGATATACAATTTATATATCTTATGTATGAGGAATTCTTTATTTATCTTATTTACACAAGTTTACATATTATTTCTAATATTAAAATTCGTATTAATAAGTAAAAAAAATCGAACATGCCGATTACTTTTTGTGATTTTTTAATCTGGCAATCTTACGTACTCTGTCTTGCCACAATCAATATAGTTATAAATTTATCTCTCTGTGCCATCTCAGTGTTCTAATTATCTCTTATTATTTAATAATTATTACAATTGTTTATAATATCGCATGTTTATTATTAAATAGAGATACATTTTGAAATGTGTTTTAGGTAATTTTTACTATGTGACTGAATATTGGATTCTCTATATTTATTTGTTTGTACTTAAAAAGTTTTGCCGATTTTTATATTATCGAGAGTAAGGAAATGAATAAATAACAAACATTTATTTTTGTTTTATTTTCGTGAAGTTTTTGGAGGGTTTTCTGTCATGTTGCTAGAAAGGTTGACATGGAACGTCCAGAAGAATGGAAGACGAAAACGTGTTGCGCCGACACCACGTAACATGGGACTAGGGATGAGGAGATGGTTTTCTAGACCTAGCCTTTTTTTTTTGCTTGCAAACGTGTAAGTGCTTAATAAACTTTTGCTGAAAAACGGGCACTAAGAGTGAACGCACCCTTATCAGAGTCGAATAAGCGAAGGAGCCGAAAGAATCGAATTTTAAATTACTTGTGTGAAATCCTATGAAACCTCGCACACTTATCCGCACCGCGCCGAATTGGAAGAATTACTAGGAAGTTCGTGTCGTTCGGCGCGGACAATCGTGCGTTTACCTAGGCAGTGAATTCAATAAAAATAATTTTAATACAATTAAAGGCGCGGTGTGAGCCGCCTTGAGAAGAAGAAGGGAATTAAGTTTTTAAAACATAGGTATGAAAAGTAAACCTGAGCGATGAATTTTATCATTGTTCGCAGTTTTGCCATTATTGCCAAAAGAAAATACGAAGGTTTGCAATATTTTATGCGAGTGTCAGGGTATTGAAATGGCCGCTTATTTAATGTATAATGAGAGGGTTTTTAAAATTAAACAGACTTCTATTAGAATGTCAGTTTTTGGAGAGCGTCATAGAACTACGAACATAGCAAAACGAACACAGCTATTTTAGCATGGCATGCAAAAATACCTACTTACTCTAAATAGTTTACGGTCTATAATGTATTAAAACAGAATGATAACGTCTTTTTGACAGTATTAAAAGCGGTAAAAAAGGATTTGAGAATAAGATATGGAAGAAAGATATTGTAAATTAATGATGACTATAACAAATATTCGAATTACAACTACCTACCTACTATACGGTGAAATAAGATAGGACATACTTACTTATATACAGTGTGTCCGGACATGGACTAGCGAAAATTAAGGGGGAGGTACAGACGATCAAACTGAACAACTTTCTCCCGGGGACCAACATCGTAATCGTGAAAAAAAAATCAGTCATCCCATACAAAACTTCAATACCTACTCGGCGAAATGTATGGGACGACTGATTTTTTTTTCACGATTACGATGTTGGTCCCCGGGAGAAAGTTGTTCAGTTTGATCGTCTGTACCACCCCCTTAATTTTCGCTAGTCCATGTCCGGACACCCTGTATAATAAAAAAAAAATGCAGATACTTAAACATTGTTTTTTTTTTTAATTAATGATGCCTGTTTGTTCAATTTGATCGGGTATATAAAAATGTGATCGTCAAGATGAAGGGACCAAGTCTTGGATCGCAAATCAGCCTACATAAAAGTTTAATACTAGGTATAAATCTACTATGTGCTACCTACGCAATAATTTTAGCTGGATTTGGCTTTTAATGGATTCGCTGGTCGGAGGATTAAAAAATAGGTACCTACCTATTTTCGGTAGGTACCTATTTTCTACTCCGACCAGCGAATCCATTTGGTCCCTCCATCTTGACAACAAGATGGAGGAACCAAGGATTTTATTAAATAACTACGTATACATTGAGGTAGCTAAAATTATTGCGTAGGTAGCAAATAGTAGATTCAAGGTAGAAAATATACCTTGAATCTTTGGGTTCATTCGAGTAATCGAGTCTGGTTAAACCACGCTGGGATCGGTGCAATTCATTCATTCATTCATTAGATTATGCAAATGTTTTACGTTAAAAATACTTTAAAAAATTAATAAAATTTTTTTATACTTATTTGCAAACAAGGTGAATTTGGTATATCTGTACCCAAACCAAAAGGATAATTTTACTCATCATTATGAACAACTTTCACAATCAAACCAACCCAAATAACGCGAATAAATAATGAGCTGTTTTAAACATCAAAGAAATAAAAACACCTTGTTTTCTAATTGCTAAACTGCTAAAGAGCCGGAAGTCATGGGCCCTATGCCTAGCAGTGGAATGATGCAGGGTTACAGTAACAGTAAAGCAGCAATTTCTTTCAGGTCAACCTTTGGGAGATACAGGGTGTACCTAATTTAAATAACTGAAAGACCTGAATCGCGTAGAAAATTAAAGTTAAAAATAGGCGGTTCCATACCTATATTTTTTTTTCCACATGTCATGGACAAAATGTTTAGAACAGCTGATTTTCCCGCCAATTCCTGTTCAATTTCACCTTGTTTGAAAAAATATTTATCAGGTACTTTTTTTAAGTTTATTTTTAACGTAAGACATTTGCATAATGTAAAGGTAGAAAATATGTACTAAATATGAATACTTCGGAAAACAAAAAAAAAAACTATCCATTAACATGTTTGACGAAATTGTTGAATCATCATGATGGAGGAACCAACGTTTATGGTTGATATTTCTCAAACGATTCATCTTAGGGACAATCAAATTTCATATTTCTAAAGTAGAATTAAGGTATTGTAATACTATATAGGTAGGATACTCCTCCGACCAGCCAGCTAGCTCCTACTTTTCACATTGATACTCAGCAACTTTTTTCACATACCGTACGATAACCCATGTGACAAAAGGTAGGTATAGGTACTGTTCGTCATTGAGGAGTTCCGTGACAGTAGGGTTTCTTCGCAGTCCATGATCAGTTGATCACTGTTAGGTACTTCACCTACTGTGTTTCATCTTCCGTTCCATTCACAATAATGTGTACTGCTCGCCGATGATCTATGGGGTAAATAGGTATTTACCTACCTACTTATTTTCGAAGATCATAATTAGTTGACCACGGACTAACCAGTAATTTGTTTTGATTTCTGTACTATAACCAAATTACAGTACATTTACCTACTGTACATTATTGAGGAGTTCAATTGTCAGATCTTCACCATAATAAAGGTGACCATCTCAAAAATCAAATCAAATCAAATTTATTACTGAACCAAAAAGTTGTACATTAGTTGGTGATTGGAGCCATTTGTTAGGCAAGTAATGCCCGTGTTAGGTGACTCCGAAAACCCGAACTCTCTCGGGAGAAAACTCTTTCAAACATTGGGTGTGTGATATATACGAACAGGACGAAATGATGAGAGTTCCCTTTCTATGTGCAGTTTGGCTACGGACCCCTAAAAACAGACGAATTGAGAACTTCTTTCTTTTTGAAGTCGGTTTCGAAGTCGGGAACAATCTCGACCTCTAGAGAGAAAACCAGAAGATCTGGATTTCTCTTTGGTTCTGGACCAGAACCAAATATAGCCACACGCGCGCTAGAGCCCTGGGGTCTGGACCTGTGCAGAAACCAGAATTCTAGAACAGCAACGCACGATCTAACCGAAACTATTTCCTATAAGTAATATTATTATTGTAAAATAATTCCGCGATTCAGAAAATGGCGACATTTTTGCTCAACGCCATCTATCGGATACAGTGATTAACTCGAAGCTTGCTCTGCGTAGAATAAACTTACAAAGTGAAACCCAGTTTGATATTAAAAAAATTGTCATGATTAATATAATATAGGTATTATTATAGAGGTTAATAAAGAGATTATTATATTATATTATATACTAGCTTTTGCCAGCGGTTTCGCCCGCGTGTATGTCGGAACTTATCCCACGGGAACCTTCTACCGGGATGAAAAGTATCCTATGTCTTAATCCAGGTTATAAACTATCTGTATACCAAATTTCATCCAAATTCGTTCAGCCGTTTTTGCGTGATTGAGTAACAAACATCAAAACATACAAACTTTCACATTTATAATATTAGTAGGATTATAGAGGAGCTCGTGGCTCAGTATTATTACTGAGCCACGAGCTCCTCTATCAGCCGCACTGGTCGATCCATCAGGTTAAGCTACGCTTGCCGGGGTTGGTCCGTGGATGGGATCTTTACATACCGAGACTCCTCCGTGCCTCGGAAAGCACGTTAAGCCGTTGGTCCCGGCTGTCACTCGTGGATCTTTGCCAGTCGTTACGGGTCGTCGGAAGCCCGAAAGTCTGACAACCAGTCTTACCAAGCGGTATCGTATTACCCAGTTACTGGGTTGTGGAAGGCAGATAGGCAGTCGCTCCATGTAAAATACTGGTATTCAGCTAGGCTGCATCTGGTTAGACTGGAAGGCGACCCCAACAGAGTTGGGAAAAGGCTAGGCAGATTGAAAATTGATATGAATAGCATTTTTTATCACTCAGAAAACCACATCAATTAGTAACCTATTAACTTACATTATCACCACTTTTTATTTGAAATTCCTTTAGCGCCACTAATCAACCACCAATGGAAAGCGATTTTTAAAACATAATCAATATCATAACTTTTTGAAAAAACACACGTAGTTATGGTAACTACGTGTGTTTTTCACGAAAAATATCACGTCCATGGTGGACGTGAAATTTTTTAATTACTATGGTTATCACATACATTCGTTAGTGGATGTCGTAACGTGTATGAACTTTAGCTATACACCGTAATTAAAAGTTCTTCTTGAACACTTTAAATTCATATCTTTTGATAGATCGAAGCGATTGCGATGAAACGAAAACTAAATATAACCCTGTTACACACAATATTTGAGTATAAAAATTAACCATAATTGGTTTTATACTTTTTACGTGATACTGTCACAATAAAACCTCTCATAGACAAACAGACACAAATTACAAAAATGGTAGAAATGGCATCTGTTGGTTTTAATGTTTGCGATGTACAGAAACGCCTCGTCTACAGATTTATTATATGTATAGAATTGAGGAAGCTAAAATTATTGCACAGGTAGCAAATAGTAGATTTATACTATTAAACTTATAGGTATGTAGGCTGATTTGAGATCCAGGACTCGGTCCCTTCATCTTAACGCTCACATAAAAATCTTGTTGTCTAAGAGCAGCACAGAAGAGCAGTCAGCGTGTACCGGTGTGCGTGTGCATTCAATGTATAATGTTCTATGAAGACTAATTCCGCATCGGTCCAACGAATTTATTGCTGGCCACAAATAACGGAGCCTCCACCATTAGGGGCTATTTCTTCATACTAATAATTAGCCTATAATGTTCCCACTGTTGGGACAAAGGCCTCCTCTCGGTGTGAGGGAGTGGGCTATTAATCCACCACGCGGGCCCAGTGCGGGTTAGTAGATGTCGCATGTCTGCGAATTTTTGGTTCTAGGACATGCTTGTTTCCTCACGATGTTTTCCTTCACCGTTTTGAGAGCAGTGGTGATGAAATAATTTACACAAAGTGAACTGCCTGCTTGGGTTCATCATAAACATAACATAACACTAGGAAAAGGCACACTGCGCTCTTACTGACCAGTGAACCAAACTGAACCGTCACACTCGGGTCGGTGACGCTGAATCGGGTATCCACGGCTCGTCCGTCGGTCAGAGACGCTGAAAGGCGTAGATATACCGGCTCCAGTAGTAAGTTTCCACTTTGATCCATGTGGTCATAATAAGCACAAACCCTCTTTTTTCCACTAGGACTGCACTTGCTGGGCAGACGTACTATCGGCAGCTGTACAGTCACGAGCACTAATATGTATACACTAAGCAACATTTAAAAGTGATTTTCTCTTACTGTGGATGATTGTAATGTTATCCTGTTACGAACATAATATTTGGGAACCCATAGTAATATGAAATAGATCTAATCTCAAAGTTGCAGTCGTTATCACACGAGAAAATAGCTTTTCAATTTTGCCGAGTACACACGTACCTACTATCGACAAAACGGACGCCTTTACACTTAAGTCACTTTTTGTATTACGCCGCTTCATTGAAGAAACCCTGCCCTTCTACTTGATGACTGTCGTGTGGTATTTATCTTGGGCCCGGTATCAAGATGAGATAAAGCGACCTGAATCTTTTCTAGAAGAACCGACTTTTGTCAGTAACAGAATCTATTTATCATAATTATCACGCGTCGTCGGCGAGGAGCTCGTGGCTAAGTAATAACAGTCGCACGGGTCGATCCATCAGGTTAAGCTACGCTTGCCGGGGTCGGTCCGTGGATGGGTGTCCATATTTACATACCGAGACTCCTCCATGCCTCGGAAAGCACAGCCGTTGGTCCCGGCTGTCATTCGTGGATCTTTGACAGTCGTTACGGGTCGTCAGAAGCCCGAGTCTGACAATCAGTCTTACCAAGGGGTATCGTATTACCCAGTTAATGGGTTGTGGAGGTCAGATAGGCAGTCGCTCCATGTAAAATACTGGTATTCAGCTGCATCCGGTTAGACTGGAAACCGACCCCAACGTAGTTGGGAAAAGGCTAGGCAGATTGATTGATCACGCGTCGTCGGCCCGCAATGCTCCAGGCGATTGCAAAGTATGGATCAAGGAATAAAAATAAAACAACAAAATCTATTTATAATCTAATTATTATTTTCAAAAAAATATAGGGAACGTGAAACAATAAATTAACCACCTAAACATAAATATGTTAAATATTTATCAATCACATTAGTGTCTGAAGCTCAGGCTGAGACCTCGTCCAGGTTAGTCAAATGTGCCAGAAACAAACTCGAAAGATTATAAATCGGCTAGATAGACCAGCCATGTTTACATCAACGCCATCTAGTAGCAATTAGTAAAATTATTGCAATTGACATCAATAATGAATGATGTATAATTTGACAGTTTAATCTATAAGGCAAGAAATCGTGTCGTTCTCTTTTTCAGCTTGATTTCGGCTTCGATTCGCATCTGACGAACATTGACTCATAATTATTCATTTTTCACATTATAATCGAAATTAACACAATATTATGTGTTAAATTAAACTCTTAAGAAGTAAGAATTAATAAACAATTTCAGAGACGACTCTGACCACTCAAAGGCGTTTCGTTTTTGTTTGTATTACATGATGCCACTTGTAAAATTACAATATAATTACAACATTTGAAATGTCTTTTGGATTAGCAGCCCTTTGAGTTTCCATACCAATTTGTCTATGATTAGGTTTACTTATGGAAGTATTTATTAAAAATTCCAATTATTCTTTATTTTAATTGAGATTTGGGCTAAAGTAGTCACGTCCCAAAACATCACTTATTGTTATTATGCATAAATGTCAAAATATAATAAAAAAAATATTTATTAATACAATTATTTTATCTTTCCATAAGTAAATCTAGACAAGAATTTAGTCCTTAACACTTAACCTATACAGTACAAAATATACAAAATGTACATTCGATCGCAAAAAGCTGGGCTAAATTAAAAATTCACAAAATTTTCTTAATTTTTAACAAAAAAAATCAACGATAGAAACTATACGAAAAAATAAATGTTTTGCGCAAAATATTTATTCCTTTGAAAACTGTGATCTGTTGATTGACATGTTTATTTACATTTAGTGGCATTTTAAGGCTAGTAGTCATGGTGAAGAATGCTATATGATTTTTTTTAGCTTAAGTCTAAGAAATGTGTAATGACTACTTTGCCAATAACACACAATTATCTTTAATTTTTATAGTAACATGTAAGGGTCATAAACATTCTTCCCCAAAACCAGACATTCTGACCCAAACAACTTAAATTCATAGTTAACTTGTAATCCGTATCACCACCAGTCCAGGGAAAAAATAAACTGCGCGAGTTTCTCGAGTGCCATCTATTGTTAGTTAGTTACACGTACATTTTCAAAGGACACAGATAGATGTCGCTTTAATAAAAATTGTAAAATCAGGTCATAAGTCACATAAGTTTCGGTTGCTTAGGAGAAGCTAAGTTCGTCACTAGAATTCGCTATAAACATTAATAATACTGTCTTTATCTAAGTAACAGACATTAGGGGCATTTAACGGACAAGTCACTATCTTATTGCTGAATTTTTGTATTGTTTGAAAGTGGTGCGAGTTAAGATTTAGATCAACATAGATTCATGAAGAACTTAGCAGTGAATGTGAAAAATGAATTTTCTTTATGTAGCTAAGGTATTTTAATTCTCGATGTATTTTATTAATTTTGGAAAATAGATTGTTTAGCACTGGAACAAAAATATTTGAGGAATTATGACGACTATTAGTAGTATGTCTTAGTTCGCACCACGCTTAAAATGATAAATCTTATTTTAACTTTAGATTGTAACAAACGTATTACAAAATAAGAAGCTATGGAGCGGCTAAAACATTTGATAACAAAGTCGCAACACTACGTAATCACTTCAAAGGTTTTTAATTAACTTTTTGTGACCACAGCCATTTTATTCATCATGTTTGTGGTAAAAAGAAAATGGTTTAAAAACAACAAAAAATAAAGGATTGCTTCAATTTTATTTTTTGATGGAAGCATTCTATTTGAATTATTTGGCTTGGAAATTTAACGATAATTCAGCGATTTAATAATAATAAATTACCAGTTAGGTACAGTCAACAAAAGAGATATCTAGGGCACACCAACACATTTGTATGTGAATTGCTTCATGTTCAATTTTATATATATTACTTTGTTTTTGCAATACTAGTACATTAAATTGCTGGGATTGTGGGCAGTTTAATAAATGCTTTATTTATTTCAGTATCATCATTCACAGTTCCATTTTACCCACAGCACAGGCCTCTCTAAAAAATTTATTAACACTACTATCACAAAATCAATTTTATTTAAGAGCGTTAATTGCGCGCGGGCTGGCAACGTCACATTTCTAAAGGTTTTCCGTGATTATTTTAATAAATTTAAATCAAAGGAGAATTTCCTCTCTCAAATTCATCATTGGTAAGTATTTATTATATTTTTTGACGGTTATTTTGATATTTACTCTTAGAAAATTACAAATTTTCAATTATTTTCTATTTTCTAAGAGTAAATACCAAAATAACTGTCAACAAATAGGATACGTACTTATGAATATCAACGATGTAAGAATTTGAGAGACGAAATTGTCCATTTATTTAAATTTATTCACGAAAACCTTTAGAAATGCGACGTTGCCAGCTCGCGCGCTATTAACGCTCTTTAAACTCCAAATAATTCAAGCAGTAGTCACAAAAAGTAACATATTATACCAAAATATATGAATTCAAAAAACTTGAGAAATAACCTCAAATATAATGTCTACCGCCAAGTTGACTGTCACTAGCAACTGCGCAATGCAGAATCTGCTGAATGAATGGCTCTGCTTGTAAAAACATTACTTTTCTCTCTTTTAGGAAACTTTGTAACATTCAGCTTTACTTTTGTAAAGATGCAACCACACTGCGGTCGATCGACGTAGAGCGATGACATCGACCGTTCAGGCCGAGGTATTGTGGTACGCGACAGCAGGATTGCGGCCTACTCACTCACTATAGTCGCCGCGTTAAGAACTGAGTCACCGGGCCCCAAATCATTCTTATTAATCAGTTTAATACCTGATACTTGTTGAAAGGCCCTTTACCAGTTGAGATAAAATGAAACAATTTTCGGATTGAATGACTTATAATGACAGACTCGTTTTCCTTTTCCATTTCATTTGTTAACCTAGTTACAGGTGTCTATGATCAATACTATTATTGACCAATCACGGACGAGCGGGTCGTTTCTGTACGCAGTATAAATACTGCGGGTCGCGTCTCGCAGCCATAGATAAAATACTATAAAAATAATACTCGCAGCGTTAGTTGTATGGCCGCGCACGCTGCGCGCGGATCTTAATGCCAGCTGCTACATAACTCCCCCCCAGCAAAGCGTCGCACGATGCGAGTGGTATCTCGCACACGGCGTCAGCCAGCGTGTAAGTAGTGCAAAGCGGTGGCTCGGCACGATGTCTGCGAACGCCTAGGGCTGCGGTGGCGTCAACTTGCACGGAGATGCGTGGACGCAGTGTTCGCGCTGTGTGCCTTTCACTTTTGGCTTAGAGCGCGTCCGTGGTCCGTCTCGGGCGGACATTTAGTTTACATAGCGAAGCGTACGGTGGGTCTGGAGGTGCGGCCGGATCGCGTGACGTATGTCGACTGTTCACCTGAACGACTTGCTGGTACTTCGGTGTTAGGCAGGAATGCAGGCTTCAGTCGGTCTATGCTGATATTTACTTGTCGATCTTTGATTTTTACTGTATACACCTTGTTCTGTCTCTTCAAGACACGATACGGGCCTTCGTAGGTCGGTGTTAGCGGCCGGCGGTACGCGTCGGTTCGTATGAATACATGCGTACATACATGTAGATCGTCGTGTACAAACATTGCGCGGCGATCGGTGTTGCGGCGGACGGCTTGCATCTTTTTCATTGCGTTGGTAATGACGTCACTGAAGTGTGTATTTGTGTTTGTATAAATCAACGTTTCTCCACACATTTCGCCGGGTAGTCGTAGTGGTTTACCGTATAGCGCTTCTGCTGATGACACATCTGTGTTTTCTTTTATTGCCGCACGAAGTCCCAGTAATACGGTTGGCAATTCTTGCGTCCAGCTTGTGTTATGTAGTCGTGCCGTCAATGCTGTTTTGAATGATCGATGCCACCTTTCAACCATTCCGTTCGCCTGTGGATGGTAGGCAGTGGTCCGTGTTTCTCGATGCCCATTCTATTCATTAGTGTTTTGAATAAATGTGATTCGAACTGTGTTCCTTGATCGCTTGTGATCCTTTCTGGGCAACCAAATCGCACTATCCATCCTTCATAAATGACCGTTGCTATAGTGTTGGCTTCCATGTTGCTGACTGGGAATGCTTCTGGCCATTTCGTTGCTCGGTCGATGATGGTAACACAATACCGTTTGCCATCGGATATTGGCAGTGGTCCGACGATATCTATGTGTATGTGCGTCAGTCGATCTGCTGGTGGGTATTCTTCTAGCGGCGATATGGTGTGTCGCTGCACTTTAGTTCGTTGGCAGGTTATGCAACATTTGGTCCACATATTGACGTCTTTGTTCATGCTTGGCCAGAAAAAACGTTGTGTGATCATCTTCCTAGTTGCTCGGGTGCCGGGGTGACTCAACTCGTGCATGGCGTCGTAGGCTTTTCTTCGTAGCTCTGGTGGCAGGTATGGTCGTACGTGGCCACTTGATGTTTCGCACAGAATTGGCTTACTAGCGTTGAATGGACGTAGCCGTTCGAATCGAAGCGTTTTGTTTTTCGTGACGTCAGTCAGTTGTTTGTCGCTCTGTTGAAGATGGGCCAGTTCGTCATAGTCGATTGGTGAAGGAGTGGTTATTGCTTCGATTCTTGATAATGCATCGGCCACAACGTTGTCCTTTCCTTCAATATGGCATATCTTCATTGTGAATTGACTGATATAGTGTAAGTACCTCGTGCGTAACGGTGTTTCTGTTTTGCTGTTTAGCCGTAGAAGTGCATGTGTTAACGGCCTGTGGTCTGTGTAAACCGTTATTTCTCTACCCTCAAACATGCGCCGAAAGTGCCGTATTGCCAGGTAGATCGCCAGTAGTTCTCGATCGAACGTGCTGTATTTCGTTTGCGCTTCTGTTAGTTTTTTTGAGTAAAAACCCAGTGGTCTCCAGCTGTTTCCTACACGTTGCTGTAGCGCGGCTCCAACACAGGTGTTTGAGGCGTCGCACATCAGTGATAACGGGGCATGAACTGAAGGGTGTGACAAGGTGACGGCGTTCTTGATGCTGTTTTTACAGGCTTGAAATGCTTCTTTATCTTCACTGTTGAAGTTCACCTTGGTCTTATCATTTTTTTTGCATGTTCGTAGATATTTATATAACATTGCCTGTGCGTGTGCGGCGTGCGGTATATTTTCTTTATAGAAGTTCAATATACCAAGGAATCGTCGTAATTCTTGTATTGTGGTTGGTTCTGGATAATCGGATATTGTCTTCACACGATCTTGTGTTGGTTGGATGCCGGCTTCAGTCAATATGTAGCCAAGGAATTCTAGTTTCCTTTGCCCGAAAACGCATTTCGACACGTTTATTCTTAAACCATGTTCTTTTATTCTTTTGAACAGATCATCTAAGTGTCTTCTGTGGGTTTCTTGGTCTGGTGAGGCCACGAGAATATCGTCGACGAATGCAAAGACGTGGCCCATGTCACCGAGAACATTGTTGATGTGCCTTTGAAAGGTTTGCCCGGCGTTGCATAGACCGAAGCACATCCGTGGGAATTCGAAAAGCCCAAATGGCGTTATAACTGCCGTCTTTTCGATGTCTTCTTCCCGTATTCGCAATTGATTATATGCTTTCCTCAAATCAACCTTCGAGAATATCTTCATCCCTTCAAGGTGGTACGTGAAGTCTCGTAGTCGTGGTATTGGATACCGATCCGGTTTGGTGACGGCATTCAGTCTTCGGTAATCACCGCACGGTCTGTATTCGCCATTTTTCTTCTCTACGAGGTGGAGTGGACTCGCCCAAGGTGACTTTGATGGTCGGCATATTCCTTGTTCCAGCATGACTTGAAACTCCTTCTTTGCTGCTTGATATTTGTGTGGTGGCAACGGTCGTGCTTTATTGTACACTGGCGGCCCGTGAGTGACAATATGATGTTCTACTTCGCTGTTCTTCATGTTGTTGAAGTTCGGGGAAGTTATCTCGGCGTACTGTTGTAGAAGGTTGTGGAACGGGTCGGTGAGATTGATAGTGTGCACAGTGGGGGTTGCTACACTGCTTGCTATGCACCCGTCGATTGCCAGTCCTGTTTTCTTGTCAACTAGTTTCCTGGCACGTAGGTCTACGAGAAGGTCGTGATGGCGCAAAAAATCAGCTCCCAAGATCGGTCGTTTAACGGCAGCAACGATAAATTGCCATGATAAGGGGCGACGCAGACCAAGGTTAAGTTCTAGTCTCCTCTCGCCGTATGTGTATATCGGGGTGCCGTTCGCTGCATATAGCACTTCTTCCACCCGTTTCATTCCTTTCGTGTTAGGAATGACCGATACGTTGGCTCCGGTGTCCACCAGGAATCTCAAGTTATGTTGGTAATCGCAAACGTGTAGACGGTATGGTGATATTTCGTTAACCTCGGGTCCCGTCGCTGCCAAGGTCGCGACTAGTTTTCCTGACGCTTGAACTTGCACGGAGCTCTGCAGTTGCGTGCTTCTTCGCCAAATCGTGCGTGGTAATAACAAATATCGCTTGACGTCTGCTGGTAAGTATTTGGTCGGCCTCGGGATAACGAACGTGATCGTGAGCGGAATGATCTATATGATGATCTTCTTTGTCTTGATCTGTCCATTTTCATTGCTACAATTTCCCGCGTGAGTTGCGTGATGGCTTCTCGAAGGTCTGGCTCTGGCTGCGAATGATTACTTTCGTGTCGTGACGTAGACGTTGACGGCTGTTTGCATGCACAAACCGAATGAACTTCTCGGTTCTGCTCGTGCATCTTATCAGCCATGGCTGCAAGCACGTCGAGTGTGGCTTCTTCGTTGACCGATAGTACGGCACGCGTGGAGGCAGGCAGGTGCCTCATCCACAGTATTTTCAGAGTGGTATCGGGCATCTTGTCACGTGCTGGCTCCCTCATGCTACGCAACAGCTGGGATGGTTTTTGGTCTCCTAAGTCCATCTCGGTGAGCAACTTTTGCAGTTGCTTTGTCTCCGACTCTTCATAAACGGATAACAGTCTCTTCTTAGCATCCTCGTAGCGCCCAGCGCGTGACTTACTCATGATGATGTCGCTTATTTGCTCGACGTCCGTCTTCTCTAGGTGAGCTACTAGGAGGCTGAACTTGGCCTCATCGCCGGGCTTCTGTGGGTTGACAACAGTTTCAAATTGTGCAAACCAGAGAAGTGGTTTGTCACGCCAAAACGTTGGTATGCGTGATTTTATGGAGACGGTCGCTACCTCGTCGTCGTTCGGCATTTTAATTGTGTTCGTCGGGGTCACCAATTTACCAGTTGAGATAAAATGAAACAATTTTCGGATTGAATGACTTATAATGACAGACTCGTTTTCCTTTTCCATTTCATTTGTTAACCTAGTTACAGGTGTCTATGATCAATACTATTATTGACCAATCACGGACGAGCGGGTCGTTTCTGTACGCAGTATAAATACTGCGGGTCGCGTCTCGCAGCCATAGATAAAATACTATAAAAATAATACTCGCAGCGTTAGTTGTATGGCCGCGCACGCTGCGCGCGGATCTTAATGCCAGCTGCTACAGCCCTAAATTGTCCACCCATACCTAGCCTACCACTGTTATTTGAAAACATTGTAAAAGCCAATTATTTTTAAAAGAAATCGTGGAGTTTCTTGCCGGCTCTTCTCCATAGGAAACAACCATTTGGAACCGTGTACCTAGCTTCTGAAGTTTCATAAGTGCCCAATGTAGGTTTATGTGAAATGAAATATTTTGGTTTTGATTAATTTTGTCTCGCTCGCACTTATGGAGTGTCATAATGATGTGCTTAATAGTAGGGAGGCGTTGCACACTCTTCTTGCTACTGACATTTATGACCCGACGACTCAGTTCAAAACGCGAGTACTATAGTAACAATCGTCCATATTAACTGACCATCAATCGATAAGGAATATGTAGATATATGAGGAACACGATGGAAAGTTTCTCATCCTACATAGAAAAGGGAGGATCCTCCGACCAGACGGGTGTTATGTCTGGGCTACTGCCCGACGGATGATGTCGGTTTTCTGTACACAAGCTGTAACTTCAATAACGCATGACCTCTTAAGGGGTTATTGTACTCATAATTACGAACAACTTTTACTATGGGACCAAACAGGAAACCGCGAAAAAAAATCAGCTGTTCCCTACATTTTGACGAGTTATAGCTTGACACAAAAGAGTAGAAAAAATGGGGGCGCCACTAGCCATACATTATAAAATTTAAACTTTAAAACCATTTTTCTGACAGAACTTTAGATACTATTATTAATTTTAAATCAATCTAATCCTTGTCATGAACATTTATTGCCTGATAAAACACAGACTGAAACAACACTGACAAAGATTAAAAATTAGTTCCGTTTCTAGACTTTTTTGCCGCACTGTATGCAGACATACATAAAAATGTGTGAAAAAGCAGATATTTTTTCACGATTTCAAGTTTGATCCCTTAATAAAATTTGTTCATAATAATGAGTACAATGACCCCTTAAGAGGATGTGCGAAATTTAAGTGACACCTTGTTTACGTTCATCGTGAGGATAACTCGGCTTGAGTAATGTACGTCAATGTAGTTCATATGTACTGGCATAGATGTCGCCACAAAATGATCAATCGACCGCAGTCTGGGTACACCTTAAAGTTACGGTTTCCTAGAAGAGCGGTGGCCGCACAGTCACTGACGTAGTGACGGCTGTCATGAAATCATTTTCAGTCATATTCAATCATTGTCAGCGGTAAAGATTTAAATCGTTAGATTCGCCTACCGCGTCAAAAGATACTCGCATTTTTGGTTCGTTTTGATACCTCTGACAAGCAATCACGCAGTGACTTCACTTGATTATCATGGAAACGCTGTTTAATAATGTGCGAGTTCTTCTCAGCATAGGCACTTTTTCTTGCGACATAAGTATGGTGGTGAGGGAAATCTAGCGATTTAAATCATGGCGGGCGGGGGGGGGGGGGGGGGGGGGGGGGGGGTTGTGATCCACATACTTTTTTGGGAAGAATAGACCCTTTTTAGTGTATTTTTGAAAACCCCAAAGTGCACAAAATTATAAGTGCCGAAAAAAAAAAAACAATTAAATATAGACATTTTATAGTAACGCGTGGTCGACGGGCTATTTCTAGCTGGTTTAAAAACAAATAACTAGGTACCTAACCTGTCCGAGTCGGGGTGCGCTAAGTCCCGAGCTCGCTTCGCTCGCTCTTGTATCCTAAGCGTTTAGTGTAGTGTACTGTTTACTGTGGTTGTCATAAAAAAAAGAACACAAAAATAATAAAATGATTGCCTATGGTGGTAAAATGACAATTTTATTGTGTAAATAAGTTCATTTTCTGAAACTTTAGGATTTTTTTCCTCAAAAAGTAGTTGTTTCACAGTGTAATATTTTACGAAAGTGTTTTACTCGAAGACATCAAGACGCTATAAAATCGTGAAGTATCGGACGCGCGGGTGTAAGTACAGTGGAGCCGCGGGTTTTAACTTAATGTCAAATACTGCTGAAAATGACAGCTTTTCATGACGGCCGCTTTCCCAGGAAACCAAAACTTAAGCTAGTTTCCCAAGACAGTGGTGCGCACCACTTAGTGTCCGCAATTTACCGTCAAATGATATCACTAAAACGTTACTTATGAAATTATGTTGGTGTGTTTTCCTAGAGAGCGTTTTTTGCCACCGTAGGGTCAAACCCCGGTGCCATAATTTCCATGACAACCCTCACTGCAGCCGTTATGTTAGGAAACCGTAGGTATAGTACGTCTGAATGTTGAACTGGCAGTACGCTACCAACACTGAATCACGCAGAGCTAGTTAAAACCAGATTTCGGCAGCAGACAGTTTAGTCTATCAGAATAATACATAATTTACTCTTCTAGTGCAAGTTTTAGAAATATGTGTGAATAAATTTATATTTACTTAGAATTCAATTTATTAATATTATTCTTTCAATTACGTTTTCGTTTAAAACTCTCTCAAATCACATACGCGACGCAGTTTTAGATTTACAAGATTCTCTTTGGGCTAATAAAAACCATGTTTTTTCAGTTTCCATAGGTTTTTTCGAATTGGTTGCCCATCAGAAAAAATAAAAATGCTTGGAAATCAATGAAAATTTACTTCTGTCTTTAAATATAATTTTGATTTATCATGGGATAGCTGCTCTGATAAGCAAAATCCAGCAAAATTGATTTATGAACAAAAAAACCGAGATAAACTGCCAGAATAAAAGATTTTGGCGAAAATTGACGCAAAATATTCCATGAATATAGTTTCGTGAAAAATAATGTTTATGAGTGTGTACATTGCCATTTCAGAATATTCTTTCTCTTTTAGAACTCAACTTCTCTCGACCGCGCTTTGACTGGCAACAGCATTTTTAAAAGATCTGACAAATGCATTATAAAACCGCGTATACACGTAAACATTTTATAGGAAATCTAAAACTGCGCATTCATCCATTAACCATCTCGGCTTAGCCTCTAAGAGACTGCTTAAAACATTATATTTACAATGTACCCTAGAGCTAACAAGTTGGTGTTATTTCATGAAGGACTCTGAATTATTCCACATTATATTTTGATAAAGATTTCGTCTAGAATTTTCTAATATATTGAAGTGCAAGTGTCAATGATTTAATTTTTTGCAAAATCGTGTTGTTTTGGCCCCTTCAAATATATGCTTTATGTGATAAGGTTTTAGGACAATTTTATTAGCTATATAAAACGCCGGGAGTAAAGAGTTTGTACTTGAAAATTACGTCCAAATCCAAATTCCTGCATTGACTACCATCACAGCCAGTCAAAAAGACTGCATTATACAAAGCGTCCAGGCATTTTATAATACTAACTACATAGCACACTAATTAATTTAAATACACAGCAATGGTTTCACGCGATAAAACAACAATTATACTAGAACATAGTACAGTAATAAATTAGTTAATAATTTTCATCTTGATCAGTCATGCAAATCACACATACAACATATGAGATCCTCTCCGAAACCAATATTATTCAAAAGTGATCAAGATCTTATAGAGAAACTTATAACGACGTACTTACGGTCAAAATCCTTCACGAAACACTGTCACTTCACTACCTCACTGCTGTCACTCTAATCGGGTGGTCGCTGTACCACATCTTCTGGTAACTTTCCGCTGTCAACTGTCACTTTGTCTGACTTATCCCTATTACTGTCAGACTTGTCCCTGTGCTTATCATTCCTCCTATCATCTGAACTTCTGTGGTCCTTCTTATGTTCTCTCGGTCGGTCTGACTTATGATGAGACGATTTGTGACGCGATGATGATGAATGTCGACGATGATGGTCCGACTTGTCTTTTTCTGACCTCTCGTGCCTTATGTCTGTCTTGTCTGACCTCTCTGATCGGTCTGAACGGTGTTTGTCAGAATCCTTGTGCCTGTGGTTTTTGTCAGGTTTGTCTGACCTTTCTGCCTTTGTGTCTACCTTGTCGGTTTTTTGGTCTACTCTTTCAGATTTTGAGTCTGATTTTTCAGTTTTGTCTGATTTTTGGTCAAATTTATTTCTGTCTCTATCGTGCCTCATATCAGGATTGTCGTACTTTAGCTCCGTTTTTTCAAACCTTTGTACTACTTTATCAATTTTGTTTTCCGATTTGTCAGACTTGGGATCCAATTTGTCACACTTACTATCTGTTCTGTCAGCCTTCTGCTCTAGTTTGTCAGGTTTAGATTCTTTTTCCTTGACATCTGTTTTATCCAATTTGAGATCAGTTTTCTCTGATGGTTTCAAATCAGTCTTTTCTGGTTTCACCTCAGTTTTGTCAGACCTAGCTTCTAATTTGTCGGACTTCGACTCTGATTTATCGATCTTTGATTCTGTTTTGTCAAGCTTGGTTTCTGGCTTATCAATTTTTGATTCTGATCTGTCAGGCTTTGTTTCCACCTTGTCAGACTTGGCCTCAAGTTTTTCAGACTTTGAATCAACTTTGTCAGACTTAGTATCGGCCTTGTCAGACTTGCTCGTGTCCGGTTTTTCTGCCTTGTCGGACTTGTCTGCTTTGGTGTCTGTCTTCTTGTCTGTGTGTTTGACCTGCGTTTCTACGCTCTTCCTATTATGACCGACTTTGAGAGCAGTCTTCTGGTTCAATTTTTGATGGAACTTTGCACTGAGCGCTCGCATCTCAATGACTCCGGCTTTATGTTTTGCTGCAGATTTTTTAGATTCTGTAAAAAGAAAAAAAATAACTACAATTTTAGAAAAGTAACGTACAGGTTTCCGCAAACAGCGATTATTCGATCTGCAAGCTTCATTCAGAGATGAGATATAAAAAACCAATAGATTATATTACAACAGCCGGCTGTTAGGCCGGCCTCTTAGGTGCAAAATGGCCCTAAGTTTTTATAGTCGGTTGTAAAAAGGTCTGTATTTACTCTTTGTTATATTAGTATACTAACAATGAAGCTGAAGAGTTTTGTTTTTTGTTTGTGAACGCGTTAATCTGAAAAAACCGACCAAGTGTGTGTCAGACCACGCACAATGAAAACACACGTGAATGAATGATTAGTGATTACGCGTTCCGTAGTTGAAAACAATTTATCCCAAAAATAAACTTAACATTGTAGTTGAAAAACATGTTATACGTTGTACGTTTTTTGTTGTTGTTTTTACGTACGATATGTTGTTATATGTATGGGAGAACATGTTTTTCAACTGCAAAATAAAGTAAAAAAAAAAAAAAAATTTTTATGTGATTACATATTAACGATTTTCGGACTTTTTCCTTTACTTGAGCTGTGAGACCTTGCTTCTTGCCAAATTTCATTATTCTCGGTCAACGGGAAGTACCCTATAGGTTTTGATTTACTTTCGAATATCAAAATATGTCGTATAAATGGCCGTATTTTTTATTGCGTAGACTTAGAAGCTTATTTAGAGCTCCAACGGACCATAGGACCTACGTATTTGATACTAATTTCAGCTTGATACCTCCACGCATTCCTGAGAAAAAGGGTCTTGACAGACAGACGGAAAACGAAGTGATCCTATAAGGGTTCCGTTTTTTTGCTTTTGAGGTCCAGAAAACCAATCGGATTTGAAAAATTCTTTTTGCATTTGATAGCCAAATTTTAGAGGAAGGCTTTAAGCTATTTAACATCACGCTAGGAGCCTTAGGAGCCGAGCAAAAAAAAAATAAAATTCAGAAAGAATGCTAACTGGGAACGCTACACAATTCTTCATAACAACTCAATAGTAAGCTCACCTGACGTGTGGTTGATGGTGACAGGTACAGGGTCTGCCACACGTTCTTCAGCCGGTGACGATGCCTCGGATGTCGGGTAGTACTGCTTCAGACGTAAGTGCCATGCTGTAGTGGAAATATAGGAGTTAATTTATGTCCAAGAGAACTGTCCACCTTAACTTCCTTCTCATTTATAGCTTGAGTAGTCAGGCCCCGATTAAAAAAATAATGACAGATAACATTTAAGTCCACAAAATCTCAACCACAGATACAAAGGTTTCATTCGTAAAGATTTGCAATTACCTGTAATATTGAAATGATCTTATTTTTAATTAAGGTTTAGAATATTTATATTTAATTAACAAGTAACAATGGACTCAATGGAGCATGAAAGTTAAGGACGCTGTTACAAATGGGTAGTCAAATCATTACTTTTTTACTCAAACGTATGTTTATTAAATAAAATGCTTGGCATTCCTAAAATGTTTTTTGCCCGAATTGTTGATAGATGTGCATGGTACGATTCTGAACAATAAATATAATTTTAGGTAGGTACATTATCTCAATAAATGTACCGGAATGAAAATTTTTACTTCGGTACATTTATTGAGGAACTATACTTATCTAATATTATATTTATAGTTCAGAATCAACAATTCGGACAAAAAACATTTTAAGAAAGCAAAGCAGTTTATTTAAAAAACATACTTTTGTGTAAAAAAGTAATGATTTGACTACCCATTTGTAACAGCGTCCTTAAGTTTCTTAAAATTTAAGAGTAATCCATACTAATATTACAAATTCGAAAGTAACTCTGTCTGTCGGTCTGTCTGTTACCTTTTCACGCCTAAACCACAGAACGGATTTCGATGAAATTTGGCAAGGCGATAGATGGTATCCTGGGGAAGGACCCAGGCTACTTTTTGTCTCAAAAATAATCCAACAGGGGGTGATATGGGGGATGAAACCTAGCATTTCTTAAGTTACGGATAAGAAAATTCAAATTTATGCTTTTAGTAGAAACTCATCATCATCCCCTAAGATGGTAAAATAGGGGCCGATTTTAAAAATTCACAAATAATATTTTGTTTTTGTGGTACTTCTTTCTAAGTGATTTAAGGGATTCGGAATGTCATTGTTCGTATCTTGATATTAGGTCTTTACCTATGAAATTGCCGTTCTGCAGTACTGGCCATTTCAAATCAAAATAATTTTTGTTTGGCTAAGAATTCTAATTTCAAATTAATTTTATTTTAAAAACATGGATTTTTTTTCCAAAAGTAGTCATTTGTTTATTGATTAGTGTTACATTTTCATCGCATTTCAATCTTTTTCGTCATCATGGATACGTTAAAAATTCGAGTAATTATGGAATATGAGTACCGTCGTGGCAGCAACGCGGCACAAGCGGCACGCAACATCAACGACGTTTACGGAGCTAACACTACAAACCAACGCACCACTTGTTTTTGGTTTGCTCGCTTCCGTTCTGGAAATTTCGACCTGAAAAATGAACCTCGCGGTCGTCCGAAGACTTTGGTCGACAATGACGAATTAAAGGCGATTGTGGAAGCTGATGATACACAATCTACGGCTGAATTAGCAGCAGCTTTCGACGTTAGCGTCAAAACAATATTGGTCCATTTGCGTCAAATTGGCAAGGTAAAAAAGCTTGACAAATGGGTGCCCCACGAACTCAATGATCGCCAGCGCGAAGTACGCGTCGAGACGTGCCTTGCACTGCTCAACAGACACACAAATGAAGGAATTTTGAACCGCATTGTTACCTGCGATGAAAAATGGATTCTGTTTGATAATCGCAAGCGCTCAGCAAGTTGGTTGGATCCTGGTTCAGCACCTAAACAATGCCCTAAACGAAAACTTATCCCTAGAAAAGTGATGGTCACTGTTTGGTGGTCTAGCGCCGGTGTGATTCATCACAGCTTCTTACCAAACGGGGTGAGCATTACTTCAGATGTGTACTGTGAAGAACTGAACACAATGATCGAGAAGCTGGCACATCTCCAACCAGCATTGGACAATCGCTCGTCTCCGCTGCTCCTGCACGACAACGCGCGACCTCATACTGCACAGCAGACGGTCTCCAAGTTGCAAGAACTGGGGTTGGAAGCTCTCCGTCATCCGCCCTACTCACCAGACCTTGCGCCTACAGACTACTACTTTTTCCAGAATTTGGATAACTTCTTGGCGGGAAAAAAATTCAATACCCGAGAGGCAGTACAAAATGCCTTTGAAGAATTTGTTGCCTCCCGTCCAGCTGATTTCTTTAAGAAGGGATCAATAAACTGCCACTGCGTTGGCAAAGATGCATTGATTGCATGGGTGATTACTTCAATTAATACAAATAAAAAATGCATTAAAAAAATTCGTTTAAATTTTTTCATACAAAACGGCAATTTCATAGGTAAAGACCTATTATAAGATTTAGTCTATATTTCATTAAAATCGATCCACTCGGTCAAAAGTTATTTATTAATAGAGCGTAACCATATTTTAAATTTTTACAAAAAAAAGTACCCCCGCCGCGTCTATCTGAACGTGAAAACTCAAAAACTACCTAACGGATTTTCATACGGTTTTCACCAATGGACGGAGTGATTCATGAGGAAGGTTTAAGTGTACCTATAATTCATTAAGGTTTTGTGTAAATTGGCTGAAATATGACGATGGTTGTTGAAGATGTCGGAAATAATCATGCCAACTGCAATGGGAGCGCCGCGTAAACCCATAGTTACATGAAAAACCTACGTTCCCGTGGGACATTTTCCGACAACCACGCGGAAGAAGCCGCGAGCAAAAGCTAGTAAATCATAAAGCGGAAACTCTTGATGATTACTCCTTGTGTATACGAACGAGTACGCAGCGTAGACAACAAGAATAAAAAAAATATACGTGTCGACTTCACCTTGTTTTTCGTCGGTTAAAAATAGCAACTACTTATGAAAGGGGAGCTTGTATATAAGCATGGTGGAAGGCATGCTTTGTAAACGAGAACAATTCTTTCAAACACTCTCGTGTCTATTGAAATACCGTCCAAGTGCGTGCCGGACCACGCACAATGAAGGGTTCCGTAGTTGAAAAGAATTTATCCCAGAAACAAACTTAAAATTGTAATCCCAAAAAAACCTTTTTTTATGTGATAAAATTACGAATGAACAATTTTCGAGCTTTTTCCTTTACTTGAGCTGCGAGACCTTGCTTTTTGCCAAATTTCATGATTCTAGGTCAACGGGAAGTACCCTATAGTAGTATCAAAATATGTCGTATAAATAGCCATATTTTTTTATTGCGTTGACTTGGAAGCTTGTTTCTCTTAGAACACCAAGGGACCATAGACCTACGTATTTCACATTAATTTCAACTTGATACCTCCACTCGTTCCTGAGAAAGAGGGTCTTGACAGACTGACACACAGACAGACGGACAACGAAGTGAACCTATAAGGGTTTTGTTTTTTCCATTGTAACCGAGGGACGTAACCAAAACAAAAAAGATGTATATTATGACAACGTAAAACGTAGCAGGCGGCATTCTGTAGTTTCTGCCTACCCCCATGGGAAGAAGGCGAGAGGTTATTGTATGTATGTTGATTATATAACAACTGACGGTTGACAGGAGAGAATGAAAAGAGAAAACGTGTTGCGCCGACCCCACGCAACTGGGACAAGGGCAGGAAGATGATGATCATTAAAACTACTCACCAACAGAAGTGACAGCAGACACAGTCCTGAACTGGTGTATGATGTTCCTGGGCAGGAAGTAGATGTCATCGGAGCACAGCGGCAGGCGCGAGTAGCGCACGCCCTCGCGACGGAGCTGGTTCAACTTCGCTTCTTCTAACCTGGAGATTAATATTATACACATAATGTAAATTAGGATCCTTTCAACTCAAAGGAGTTTTTCACACAATTTGATATCAGCCGCTAATAGAAAGATGCAAATATAGTTAAGGTAGTTGCGCAGTAGTCAGCCCGCGAAATAAAATTTTTCTTCCGTTTTTTTTTTGCAATTTGCAGGGCAGTATCAGGTTGTATGTTGATAAAAATTATAATATGCGGCTATAACTAATATGTATTTAGGTACATAATTTTAACCATATGAAGATCAATAGTCTTTCAAAGTTACATTTGTTTCAAAATGTCATGACTTCCGAAATCAAGCTTAAAGAGAACAAAACTAACTTAGAGAGATGTATTGATGATTCTTAAGGTTATATTATGTAAACACATATTTATTATAGTCGCAAATCTTATTTTAATCAAGATATTAGGTCTTTACCTATGAAATTGCCGTTCTGCAGTACTGGCCATTTCAAATCAAAATAATTTTTGTTTGGCTAAGAATTCTAATTTCAAATTAATTTTATTTTAAAAACATGGATAATGTATTTAAATATTTATTATATGTTTTATTTAATGAGTTAATTGTTTTGAATTTTATGTATTTTATTTTCTCTTCTACTCTTACACACGTTGTCTATACTACTCGCACACAAATGCCAGTAGAATCTCTGACCAACTTCAATCGGCAGCCGACGCTCTCGAGCAATGGTTCCGTAAATGGCGGATAGAACTAAACCCGACCAAAAGTGCAGCCATACTTTTTACCAAGCGTGGTAAAAAAGCAAATGTGCAAACCCGCACCCGACCCATCTCTATGTCCGGTCAACCCATCCCATGGGATAAAAAGGTAAAATACCAAGGGGTAACCCTCGACAATCGCTTAAGTTTCGCCGAGCACGTAAAGATAGTACGTAACCGTGCTTCATTCGCGCTCGGTCGCCTTCACTCACTTCTCAATGCACGAAGTAAACTCGACCTTAAGTCAAAGGTGCGAATTTACACTACGTGCATACGCCCTATTATGACGTATGCTTGTGTCGCGTTCGCGCACGCCAGACCGTCACTCATTAAGAAATTCCAAGTCCTCCAAAATCGATTCATGCGACGTGCCACGGGCTGCCCCTGGTACGTACGTAACGATCAATTACATATCGATTTAAAATTGCCGACCATCAAGCATTTTATAAAAAATATTAGCAAACGCTATTTCGATTCTGCTACCACTCACACTAACCCATTAGTGGCAGCAGCTGCCAGATACACACCATCCCAAATATCACGCACACGTCGTCCTAAACACGTCCTATTAGATAAGGATGACGACATCACTCTCCTTCAAGAGAGTCTCAGACTAGCTCACCAAAACACTACACATGACCGACGCCCTACCTTTAGGTACCGTACTCGACGGCGAGTACCAACGCGTAATAGTAGAGTTCAATGACCCCCCCCGACCCTTGACCCCGCCCGCCCGCCCGCGCGGAGCGAATAGTTTTAAAAATAATGTCCCTAATAATAATAATAAAACCGACACTTACAAGTCCCCTACTTGCTCAGTAGTCAGTAGCGCCCTAAGCCTAGGTTCGAGTCCCACTATGGGACGCCCTTAGCTGTGCTACTTAATAATTATTTTGCAAGGCGAGAGGCCCATCTGGCCCCGCCGACGCCCGGTTAAGCAACAGAGGCTCCCGGAGCCAATTGCGAAAAGGTCAGTACAAAAAAAAAAAAAAAAAAAAAAACACGTTGTCTACATCTCTTTTTATCCTCTGTCCTATCGCAGGTATGCTGGAAGAGATTTCTTTTGAAATAAGCATCACCTTTGTACGTATTTTTCTGTTCCTTTCTGTTTGTCTGTTTATTTGTGTGTACATAAATGGTTAAATAAATAAATAATAAAAAAAAAATTGATTTTTTTTTCCAAAAGTAGTCATTTGTTTATTGATTAGTGTTACATTTTCATCGCATTTCAATCTTTTTCGTCATCATGGATACGTTAAAAATTCGAGTAATTATGGAATATGAGTACCGTCGTGGCAGCAACGCGGCACAAGCGGCACGCAACATCAACGACGTTTACGGAGCTAACACTACAAACCAACGCACCACTTGTTATTGGTTTGCTCGCTTCCGTTCTGGAAATTTCGACCTGAAAAATGAACCTCGCGGTCGTCCGAAGACTTTGGTCGACAATGACGGATTAAAGGCGATTGTGGAAGCTGATGATACACAATCTACGGCTGAATTAGCAGCAGCTTTCGACGTTAGCGTCAAAACAATATTGGTCCATTTGCGTCAAATTGGCAAGGTAAAAAAGCTTGACAAATGGGTGCCCCACGAACTCAATGATCGCCAGCGCGAAGTACGCGTCGAGACGTGCCTTGCACTGCTCAACAGACACACAAATGAAGGAATTTTGAACCGCATTGTTACCTGCGATGAAAAATGGATTCTGTTTGATAACCGAAAGCGCTCAGCAAGTTGGTTGGATCCTGGTTCAGCACCTAAACAATGTCCTAAACGAAAACTTACCCCTAGAAAAGTGATGGTCACTGTTTGGTGGTCTAGCGCCGGTGTGATTCATCACAGCTTCTTACCAAACGGGGTGAGCATTACTTCAGATGTGTACTGTGAAGAACTGAACACAATGATGGAGAAGCTGGCACATCTCCAACCAGCATTGGTCAATCGCTCGTCTCCGCTGCTCCTGCACGACAACGCGCGACCTCATACTGCACAGCAGACGGTCTCCAAGTTGCAAGAACTGGGGTTGGAAGCTCTCCGTCATCCGCCCTACTCACCAGACCTTGCGCCTACAGACTACTACTTTTTCCAGAATTTGGATAACTTCTTGGCGGGAAAAAAAAATCAATACCCAAGAGGCAGTACAAAATGCCTTTGAAGAATTTGTTGCCTCCCGTCCAGCTGATTTCTTTAAGAAGGGCATCAATAAACTGCCACTGCGTTGGCAAAGATGCATTGATTGCATGGGTGATTACTTCGATTAATACAAATAAAAAATGCATAAAAAAATTCGTTTCAATTTTTTCATACAAAACGGCAATTTCATAGGTAAAGACCTATTACAATCTGACACTGACCTGCAAATTGCAAAAAACGTAAGAAAATTCGAATTTCGCGACTACTACTGCGGATCCCCCTTAATTAACTTAACGTTTACATAATCAGCTTATAACGTTCCTACTGCTGGGACACAGGCCTCCTCTCTGTGAGGTAATCAGATGGTCAACAATCTGACAACTAGTCTTACCAAGGGGTATCATGTTACCCAGTAAATGGGTTGTGAAGGTCAGATAGGCAGTGGCTCCATATAAAATACTGGTATTCAGCTGCATCCGGTTAGACTGGAAGCCGACCTGAACAGAGTTGGGAAAAGGCTACGCAGATTGATTGACAGAACACAGTTGAAACCGTTTGATTCTCGCACATTGCCTAGCTAATGCGACCCGCAAACATATCTATTACCGCCACACATTGAGTACTACTCACCAAGTGACACACTGCGAGATGGGCGGCTCGTACAGGTCCAGCCCTAACAACTGCACCAGCTTGTTGAAGTCAGCCGCGTGGAACGCCACCACATCCTTAGTGATGCGCCCGCGATCTGACTCATCGCCGCAGTGGATGGCTTTCAATACACCTGTGAACAGATAAAATAATAAACTAACGGGACTTGTGAAAATGTTGTAAAAATAAATGTTGAAATTTTACATGGGATGACACAATGGGCGGTCTTATCGCTGAGAGCGATATTACCCAGTAACTGAGTTGTGGTCAGATAGGCAGTCGCTCCATGTAAAAAACTGGTATTAAGCTGCATCTGGTAAGACTGGAAGCCGAACCCATCATTATTGGGAAAAGGCTAGGCAGATGATGATGATTCTTGTTCAATACAATACTTAGTAAAGACAACAAAATAATTAAAACAAGTCCTCTCGTTTAGATTGTTTTGTCCAACAAAATACTTTGAATTGCCTCTCAAATAAATTGACTGCTCCTGGCCGAGCAAGTGACACATCATGTCTTGAGAACCACGTTGGGAAGTCACACGAATAAAAGGCAACAGTCTAATATTTTTTTTTAAGACATTGGTGTTTCTCTGTAATATGATCGCGAAACTCTACAGGGTGTAAGTGTAAACAGTGGCAATCTTTTAAGGGGTCATTGTACTCATCATTATGAACAACTTTTAGTATGGGACCAAACCTAAAATCGCGAAAAAAAAATCAGCTGTTCATTACATTTATGTTCTCATAATTCGTCAAAATGTAGGGAACAGCAGATTTTATTTTCACGATTTCAGGTTTGGTCCAATAGTAAAAGTTGTTCATAATGATGAGTACAATAACCCCTTAAAAGATTGCCACTGTTTACACTTACACCGTGTATTTAAAGGCCTCGTGGCGGCATCTACAACACCACATGCGAACATTCATTCACACAAATCTTGCATCGCGCAAGCAGAGCATACCGCGCGATTGGCAAGGAGTGACATTTTGCATAAAGATAGAATATGGCCCAGAGACTGTTTTTTCCTGATGCAATCTTTCAATCTATTGTCATTTAGCATCTTTTAGTCATGCTTGCGATCGAGTATGGTTTTTTATATAAAACTAGCTAACCCGACAGACGTTGTCCTGTTAAAATTTCAATAATTCCTACAAAATTACCATAGCAAATTCACTTTCAGTTTTCCCGATTTTTCTGGCAACTTTTCCAATTTTTCTCATCATAAGAACCTTCTCCTGACAATAATTTAAATTGCGTAAGCTTTTTAATATAGCTTTTTATTTAAATGTAATATAAACATAACCTAAAAATACCAAAATTATATCCTAACATAACTAAAACTATTAAAAAACTAAAATATGGCATCGAAAAATTCCTCCACATCGTTGTCGAGTGGTAAAGTACCCAAGAGACTGGCGGCATTGCCATGCTGTATGGCAATGCCTCTGGCCAAGGTAAAAGCCAGCCCTTGGGTCATGGGAAGTGTCTTGGCACGCGACGATGGCAAGAGACCGGACGGCATGTCTTTATTTCCATGGAAGGTGGGAAGGCCTTTAGTGTGGGACGCAACGTACGTCGATACTCTTGCGCCATCCCATCTTCCTGGCTCTGCGTGCTGTGCTGACACTGCTGCTGCGGCTGCGGAAAACCTCAAGCGGCGAAAGTATAATAACCTTATCGGTAATTAATTAATTATATTTCCGAGCCGTTTGGGGTTGAAACCCTTGGGCCGTGGGGTCCGAGTGCTCATGGTTTATTCAATGAAATCTCCAAGCGGCTGGTTGACACTTCCCATGACCCAAGGCCTGACAATAATAAACATAACAAAAAAAGAATTAGCAAAATTGTTCCATCAGTTCGCGCGTGATGCGATGACCAAGGGAAATAGAGATTCATTTTTATATATACAGGGTGTTTGGCAGAACGTTGAACATACGAAAATGGTGGATAGGTGGGGTCATCTGCTACTTACTCAGCCCTAATTTATTTGGCCCTGGCCCCCTGGATATTAAAATTTTTTTTTTTTGCTTTCTTCTAGTTTCACCACTTTCTTAACTTTAAAGTGTAATTTTTATTAAAAATGAGTAAAACAGGCAATATTTTGTTTTTTTTTTTCAAATCTTTAATGTTGGCAGATTCTTATAAAATTATTGCTTTATTCAGATGTTAGCTAGAAAAAAAGTTGAGTCCTCAAACTTACAGAAAGATGTAAAAAATACTTAAATCTTAATTTTAACTTGCATTAAAAAAAAAACAAAAAATGATTGAGGAGTTCCAATTCTAGCAAAACATCCCGGGTGTGTGAACTTTCTAATGGTATGTAATTTGCTTTTATAAAAAAAAAACTTTAAGAGTTATTTCATAATTTTATCAAGTAGGAAATTATTGACGAAACTCTACCTTTACGGAAAGTGAAATGTTTTGCGAAATTTAATACTGCAAGGTTGGTAAAAATTATATGATCGATTGAAATTATGTAAGTTAAGTCATTTTTAATAAAAATTACACTTTAAAGTGAAGAAAGTGGTGAAACTAGAAGAAAGAAAAAATTTTTTTTTAATGTCCAGGGGGCCAGGGCCAAATAAATTAGGGCTGAGTAAGTAGCAGATGACCCCACCTATCCACCATTTTCGTATGTTCAACGTTCTGCCAAACACCCTGTATAGATTAAAAAAGCAATTCCGATAAACTAAGAGTACCATACAAGCTACTTTTTAACCCAGAAAGGAGCTTGGAATGTTGTTGTCTTACCAACTGCAGCTGTAGTGATCCTGTCTAGTCCGTGGCCGACATGGTCTGCGTGCGCGCGCGTCCTGTCCTCAAACAGAAACTCTCGCGCTTCACTCCAGCGTGGCAGGTACTGGAGGTTGCGCAGCTCGTTTATACCAGCCCTGAGGGAAAGAAATATAATTAAGTTAATTAATACACAATTACAGCCTCTTATACTGTACATAAACATTCCATGCGCTTGTAGTCCAATTGATAAGTTAGGTAAATTAATAAGGAGAACACAAATTAAAATGGTTTAAAAGAAAATGTGTTTATGAATATTATAAGTTGGTCAACCAGCTGAACGCGTTTAAAGGAAAATCCCACCAACGAGGGGATTGCCGATGATGACCTTTAGCTTCAAAAGGGTGAGTGGCCTTTAAATTAATAAAGTACAACACGTTCAAAGGTTGCAACGTTTATTTTCGTAAAAAACGAACTTTGCCGAATGAAATGTGACTGGTCCAATACGGGAGTGACGGAATGGGGAAGACAACTGTCAAAGTGGCGCTGCATATGCTTGTTCTAAATTAACTGTCAAATGTATGGACTTATTTTAAAATATTTTAATTATAATTAGCCATGACTAAGTGCTGTGTGATTGGTTGTAAAAACATTGGCGTTCACAAATTTCCAATAGATCCTGCTACAAGAAGAAAGAGTAAAATTTTTTTTTAATCTTCACAGCTGCTATAGCTGTGAAGATTAAAAAAAAAATAACCTAATCGAAGTACTAGGTTATGTCGAGATCATTTCCATGAACACGGTTAAAAAACGCTTACGGTCTTATTACAAAACGAGGTTTTTCTTCTGTCATGGTTTAAACCATAGAGCCAGTTTTTGTAATAAGAACCTAGCTGTGATAGAAATACAGTTCTTTATACAAAACTGACAACTTAGTCCGGTACTAAGTTGTCAGTTTGTAAAACTGACATCTTAATGTGTCGGAATAAAGTTCGAAATTCAAAAAAGGGTCCATGGTTTAAACCTGGGTTTGAAGATGAACCTTGTTTTGTAATAAGACGGTTATAGTTTTTGCGCTCTAGCATGGTGCGTCTGACACATGTCAGTATGGCATGACTAGGTCAGTGACAATATGCACAATTCAATTTTATCGATAACGATTCTTAATCTCGCAAAAATCTCGTTCTCCTAATAATTTTAAAAATGTCTTTGATATATCTTAGTATTATGAAATTTATTTTAAAATATGTATTTAATACAAAACATAAAAAAATTACATTCAAAGCACTCTACCAATATTTATTAAAAAAAAAAAAAAAAATTCATGGTATAATTTTTTCGTCTAATTTAACTCTATAGATGTCTAACAACAAAAAATTAAAAATACATACAGTAAACTTCTTTTTCTATAAAAAATATCGACTATCGATAAAAACCCATAATAACAATACATCTCATCACTAAACATGTCTATGGCGTTACGTTACACGCCTATCACTTTGCTTCATTTTTCTTTAAATTTGATTTTATTTGTAGATAATAACATTTTGGCAGGATAATTTATTTAATTTACTACAGTTATTATTGAATCCGTATTTTACGATTATGATATTTAGGGTGCAGCTAAAATGCTCATGATTGTAAATCGCGATAACCTTCAAAAGTGAAAAGGAACAGTTCGTCAAATGTCACCCGCACCATGCTAGAGCGCAAGAATTATAGTGTTTGCTACTGGTGAGTGTCTTAAACGAAAATACATGCTTTAAGATTACTATAAATCATAGAAGGTAACACAAAAGCTAACATTTGTGTTGCCTTCCCCATTAGTGCGTCATTTAGGTAGGAATATAAATCAATTTCTATTGGTCACATTTTATTCGCTATTTTAGAGGCATGAGGAATAGGGTGTAAAGTTCACTCATCCTCCATAGAAAAGGGAGGATCCTCCGACCCGACGGGTTTTTTGTCTGGTGGGCAACTGCCCAACGGTTGACGTCGGGACGTTGTATATATGCTACTACGCGATGCAGGTTTTGCGTGACGTCATTTCATTGTGATGCGTAGTAACGTACTTCGTATGTGGCGATGTAGATGCCGCCACACTATATTTCGGCTTTTCCAGAGATAAAGGTTGTCGTACTGTACTCGACTACTTGCAACTCATCCAGGTGGTATTTTTCAACCACAGCAGAATCCGCTTATAATAACATCGAAGGGAAGTGACAAACATAAAAACACGTCATACAGTATTTTTATCTCACAAAGCGACACTCGCTTTACTTGTGGTTACCAAGTGTAAAAAACACGCTGTGAATGTGTGCGTGAAAGCACAGGAGCTCTCGGTACCGTCCGAGAAAATAGCGAAGTCGGAAGTGTGTGTGTGTGTGTGGTGGTGCGTCTGTGTGTGTTATATGCTGATGCTACTCGTCTTCACGCACAGATTCACAGCGTTTGTACACTTGGTAAACACAAGAAAAGCGCGTGTCGCTTCAATACTATATTAAGCAAACGTCATACAATACCTAGTCCCGCAACCGGCGCGCACGTATGATCAGATGTATGAACGTAAACGAGGCAGGTGGCGTTCTGTAGTTTCTGCCTACCCCCATGGGAAGAAGGCGTGAGTTTATGTATGTATTATATCCGAACTTTGTTATAAAGAATTTTATATCAAAACCATACTTCTCATTGCACTGCAATTACTTCATAATTATATTAAGCGGTTGGTCAATATAGGCGGAGTCATAATAAACGGACTATACTTTGTTGTTGTTTTTCTAGAATTTACTGCTACGTCACACGTCGCACGAATGCACCCGGAGAGATGGGCAAAGGTCGTTACTCACTGGACGCCTCAGGGCATTGCCTTCCGAGGCAGACCAGCGCCAAAGTTGGTGTTACGATCTGATAATCTTTGCAGGGCCAACATGGCCAGAGATCGCACAAGACAGGAGACACGGAGGTTTGGAAGGAAAAAGGGAAGGCCTTTGCCCAGCGGTGGAATACAATGTAGGCTAATAAAAAATAATAAAAAACATTTGAATACATACCTCCTCTTCTTGATGGGGCTCTTCCCAAGTTCGGCAGTGGGCACTAGCTGCTCTCCCGGCCTGATCCACAGGATGGGCCCGTCGTTGGACTCTTGAGGCTCCATTTCCACTGCAGACATCGGGCCCCACGGCATTGTCTGTGAAACAAAAAAAAAACATTTTGTTTCATTATTCGCTAGAAAGTTCGCATCAAGATGGACTAAAAGTTGAATCGGAGTTGGAAAAGCATTGCTTGCATTCAATATCATCACAATAACATTTTCTGGTAGATACATCTTCAGAGCATCCCCGAGCAGTGGTGGCCCAGTGGTAAAGGCCACGACTTACGAGTTGTAGGTCGTGAGTTCGAATCCAGTCATGTGCATTATTTTGTGTAATTTATTTCATCACCACTGCTCTCAAAACGGTGAAGAAAAACACCGTGAGGAAAATCGGCATGTCTTAGAACCAAAAATTCGAAGACATGTCACATCTACCATCGCGCACTGGGCCCGCGTGGATTACGGCCCACTCCCTCTCACGGAGAGGCCTGTGTCCCCAATGAGATCGTTATAGGCTGATTATGCTACATCTTCAGTTCCAAGAACAGGTGTATTCCTATACTCATAAATGTGGAGTATTTTATAGCATCTGCATCAGAGTGCCTGAACCATATTACGTTGTTTGCGTACCAGCCAAAAAATTAATAATACATTGTATCAACTGTGTATTCGGTTTATTGAAACAATAAAAAATAACAAAAATAGTGCGTGCACAGCTTACAAAAGCGTGTGTGGGCTTTAAGTAAATGTGCGTATGCGCATTTGAACTATCGCTTTAAAAAAAACGTGCGTGTGTGGGCTTAAAGAAAATGTGTGTATGCGCATGTGAAGTACCGCTCTAAAAACAACGTATGTGGTCGGCGGACCCGTTAGGAACGTATTTCCTTACGCGATACTCGCACGCACACAATAGAGGGGGAAGGGGGGGGGGGGGAGAGAGAGAGAGAGTCGCATGGGGGAAGCATAAAGCTTTATCATTACGTAACGATTTCTACCAGTCCTACCGCAAGCCGCGTTAAGGAACTTCGTACCTAAATTGATTTCTTTATATTTCCCTTCTTTCAATAGACGACATGTTCACTACTCACCATGTTTAGGAAAGGACAGGTTCCCAGCATATCCAGCATGTCGGGGAAGTAGCCGCCCACCTCCTCGTGCACCGTGCCCACCAGCGAGATCTGGTGCAGCGGCCCGCAGCGGAACGTGCCGGCCGCGTACGACTGTTGCACCTGAGGAAGAATACATCAATAAGTAAACTTAATACTCCTCCTCCCTCCTTATTCGGTCCTTTACTGTCGAGGATCGTGGCTCCTTCTAATAGCCAGAAAGTTAATTGTATCTTTATTTTTTTTCTGTCAGTGGCATTTTGAAATCCCTTTCACTAACAGTTTCAGTTTCTCCGATCTAGCTTGATCAAAATTATATAAAATCAATCAATCAATCTGCCTAGCCTTTTCCCAACTATGTTGGGGTCGGCTTCCAGTCTAACCGGATGCAGCTGAATACCAGTATTTTACATGGAGCGACTGCTTATCTGACCTTCACAACCCAGTGACTGGGTAATACGATACCTCTTGGTAAGACTGGTTGTCAGACTTTCGGGCTTCTGACGACCCGTAGCGTCTGTCAAAGATCCACGAATGAGAGCCGGGACCAACGGCTTAACGTGCTTTCCGAGGCACGGAGGAGTCTTGGTATGTCAAGATGGTCACCCATTCACGGACAACCCCGGCAAGCGTAGCTTATCCTGACGGTTTGACCCGTGCAGCTGTTATTACTTAGCCACAAGCTCCTGTTACATAAAATCAATCGTTGGTATTATAAATGCTAGTCGCGCGGTAAATTCTGCTTGCGCGATGCAGGATTTTGCGTGACGTCACTGTGATGTTTAGTTTGTATGTGGTGATGTAGATGCCGCCACAGGTGTATTAATAATGCTTCAACGTGTGGTGATACGTAGGTTCGTCCGACGCTGCCAGAACAGGCAACGCTGTCTGTTTTAACATTGGGTCTTTACTGGTTAGCATTCATAAAACGAATGATGCGCGCAAAAATGACTGTACGCACGGCTACAGATCAAGCTATAACTTCCAGTATAAGCTGATCTCGCATTGTATAGGATTTCCTTACAATGAGAGGTCAGTGTGAAGTGTGAAATTAATGGGCTAGATTCTAGCCCATTAATGTGTATTAAAATTTTGAAGACAGTTTGCAAGAAATATGAATTACATTTTTTTTTCTTCATAATACTTTTATAATGTATTCACTGTTACTGCTGCGAATAAAAGAAAATATTATTTTTTTTTTTTCATAAATGTAAGTATTCTATTTCATTTGATCTTGTAGTACTGTACCTGCTGATAATACCGGTTAACGGTGGTAGTCTCGATATCCGAGGCCCTGGCTAGTACTCCTGCCTTCACAGTGAGATTGGCATGTGTATCTGACAGATACTGCAGCAGGCAAGGGAACTGCGCCGCGGCACCGCGCACCACGCCGCACACGAAGTGCGCCCAGCCGTCGCTGTCTTCTGAGAATACCAGCTAGGGGAGAAATAGATAGAAATTACTTCAAAGGTTCACTGTACGATCAAGAATACACTACTTGATAACTTCCGCCAGATAACCGTGCAATAAAAGTCATTAATCGCACTTGTAAATAAAAAATCTCGAAATTTAAATGCATACAAAAAAATGGTCAAGAGCGAGTCGGACTCGCGCACCGAGGGTTCCGTTCCGATTTCTGAAAAAGTGTGCTATTTAGAGACATCGTTTTATTTTTCTTGTACTTTAATCTTTACATACACTTCTATCACATAGAATAATTTCAGATTATTCTCCATGCTAACTTTAGGTACTTATTTTTTTTACATATATTGAACAGGCTTCAGGATGCTTTCCTTAGTCTTTCCTTTTCCTACCTGGTTCAAATTCCGCGCCTTTGCGCTCGCTCACCGCTGTGAGTGCTTCAAGGACAACGCATCGCTCCCGCCATCTGACGGCGTGAAGAAAACAACTCTGTTCGAACTCAACAAAAAGACCGGCCGGTCTAGCCGACGCGCGTGATGAAAAAAACATTAAAACATGGTGAAATACGACTGCTAGTGATACAGTGCGGTGATCCCCTGGCTCCCAGTATCCCGTGAGTACCTGACCTCTTTCAATTTCTCATTCTCTAGCCTGTTTCTGAGTAGGCTTCCTTGGCTAAACGCGATACTCAATCATATATCATCAAAAGTCGGAAAACTATGCGGCCTATAAAAAAGAAAAAAAAAATGTTGAGAAGGTGCAAACAGCGCTCTTTCTTATGATACCCCACATGCCCTAGTAGCCCCACTTCCAATTTTTAAGAACCCTCCTATTGCAAAAAAAAAAAAAAATCTTTCTTATTTGCAAAATAGACGTCATCTAAAACTGTTCCAAATTTCAAGTTGATAGCATTAGTAGTTCTTGAGATATTCAGCTGTGATAGACGGACATACATACATATTAATTTTTTTATGATAAGGAAATTACAAATCCTTCTTCGATTTCGGTGCTTCTGAGGTTCTGAGGGCCGAATACTCATAATGAGGATTTCCGTGTAAATTCACGGCACCAGATGTCACCACTTTGACAAGAGGTTTTCCATTTCGACAGTGAATATAAAATATATGATGACGTTCATCATTCGTTCAAAATTAACGTCACGATTAAAGAAAATACGCTTTGACACTTTCTCCAGGTGCCCGGACCTGACGTCTCAGTGCTGCCACCTAGTGAACGTCATTTTAGAAAACTCTCATTGAAAAACTCCCGTTCACAATCACGCATTACTTTAGTTTCGGGGCGTTTAAAACGCCCAGTTCATCTTTTTGCTTAGTATTAAAGAAGAAAAACCTTCCAACCCTGTTGGTGTGGTTAGAACTGCTTACCTTCAAGAACTCCTTGGCCAGCGACTCCTGCTGTGGTGCACTGAGCATGTCCACGTCACGCTGCTGCAGATACACCACGCTGGCGCCGCCGTTCGGGTGAGTCTCTACTCGCATCAGTCTGTTGGCAAAGAGGACAGATTAACTAAAATACAGACTGACAAGAATTATGCACATTATCAAAGTAGTTTGTTCAAAATCGTTTACTGAATCAATTTCTGTCATCTAAACTAATATTATAAATGCGAAAATGATTTTGTTTGTTACGCTTTTACGCTAAAACGGCTGAACGGATTTGGCACACGGGTATGACCTGGATTAGGACATAGGATACTTTTTATTCCGGTAGTACGTTCCTCTGGGATAAACTCCGACCTCCACGCAGGCGAAGCCGTGGGCAAAAGTTAGTTTTTAATAAACGTGAATATTTCGAAAAAAAAAAAACTGACTGCTCCGCTGGTCTAGTGGTTGCAAGTGCGACTGCTGAGCGTGGGGTCCTGGGTTCTGTTCCCTTGTCGGGCAGTGTTATGGGGGTGTTTCATTAGGAATTTCTTAGTAACAGCCCGGAGTTTGGTTGTTGGCGGTGTGATACCCCCGTGCCTCGGTGCGTCGGTCCTGCGCCTGATCTCTCTCCGCGAGTGTCGGATTGCGATCCCATCGGACTATGAGAGTGAGAGAACAAGCGTGCACTCGCGCACACACGTGCAGCGCAGAAGGCTGGTCTCCGCTGAGATTGTCGCCATGGCGGAAATTGGGTCTGGAGGATTATCATTATTATTTCGAAAGGACCATTAGCAGGTTGGCAGCCTTTTCATTTAATTTAGAAACAATTACAACTCCGCAAGAACCGGCTTCACCAAAAAAAAAGAGTAGTGTACCTCAATACCATGTTTGCGTTATAATAACATCTCTGCACTTAACTTAAACAACAATAACTTGATTAATAAAATGCCTGAAGTAATGGTCTTTCATCCGGAGGGCTGAAAGAACTGACATTGCAATTACGCCAGCATAACCACTCCCTCTCAGAGGAGATCTGTGTCCCAGCAGTGGGAACATTTACATAGGCTGTTGATACTATTTAGGCGACAGACGATATTCTGGGATTTTGTTTATGTATGTTACCGGCCAAACTAGTTTGTCCTAGGCCAAACCGGTTTATTAAGCCGGGCACCCCGACCAAATAGGTTATGTTACTGTGACCAACCGCGCGTGAGCCGAGCGGTGCCGCGGCAGCGGCCGACGACCACTACTTCCAAAAGCTAGGCTGTTAACTAAACGGCTAAATAAACTAGTTAGCTGCGACATATCACGCGAAGGATTAACTGGGTTGGCCTAGGACTAATAAGTTTCCCACCCATTCCCTCAGGCTCCCGCATTGTCGAGGCGGGAGAGCTCAGTAGTCGTGGCTTGGTCACCCACAGTGAAGCGAAGAGGAACCCGAGGAGGGGGCCGCGATGTCGATAGGAGGCATCGCGGCTGAGGGTTGAAGGCCGCGGTGGGAGGAGTGCCGGTATTGCTGATCCCTGAGGTGGTCACGGCTTCACGACGTGCAATGTTTTCTGGCGCGCCGGTGATGGGGAGTACTTCCCAGAGGAGGGTCCGGTGACGGATAGCCGTGGCGGGTTCGCGGTTGAGTGCTAGGGCGCTAAGGCGTGCCCGTGTTCCCGCCATAAGCGGCAAAGGAGGACACCGTGGAATTTTAGTGGGTTGGCGTCCCACATAACTGCACTATCTCCCCATGGTAGTGCAGTATAAAAAAAAGGACAAAGGACTAGTTTCGCCTGAAATCTGGTTTGGCCGGTAACAGTCATGTACACACATTATAGGACCGATCCGATCTCTCCAGGCGAAGGTTTCCCATCGGAAATATAAAAGAAACAATTCTCACCTATGATATTTGAGCTCCTTGACCGTAGGAGTTTCGGCCAGCGGGCCCCAGCTGTCGTTGGGCGCGGGCCCCGTGGCGCGGTCGCGGCGGCACTGCACGCCGATAGAGCAGCGCTTCACGCGCGCGCGGCGCCGGCAGTGGTGGCAGGACGACGAGGACGAGGAGGAGTGGCGGTGGGACGACCTGGGAGTACATACAGATCAATTATTATAAACAATCGTCTTTAATAAGCAGATTTGAGCGTGGTTTCCATCGACTTGAACAGAAGAAGCGTGGTTTCTGCAAGCTTTATAATTAAATCCAGATTCAGAAACCAGAACGCCAATTTCCGTATTTAAAATGTTAAAAATGTACTTGTAATCTCATCTCGGCGACAATCAATGTCAAAACATATCAAAAATATAGGTAAATTATACTCTTTCCAACGATTTATTTTACATTTGACATAAGCACGACTATGAAGTTACTTATTTATTGACAGGCAAACATAGACGAAAAAATACAATACTTCATGGACGCTAAAGTAGAAAAGTTTTTTTGAGAGATTGAACTACTGAAATTAGAATCCGATCGTTCTGGTTGGCAAAATCTGTGAAGTCATAATTTTGTGACTCAAGAAATTGGGTTATTTACGCAAATCGGCAACTACAGCTCAGAGCTACCTACTCTTGTCATCAGGCATAGAGTTTGTAATTTAAATAACGCCTTTTCCCATTAAAAATATGTGATACTCATGCAAGTTATGCTTGCTATTTCAAATAAGTAGACCTTTATAATGGATGTAGCATTAATAAAGAAAAAATCCTCACCTATCCCTCTCTCGATCCTTTTCCTTCTCCCTGTCTCTTTCCTTCTCCACCTTAACTCTGTCATTCTCCACTTTAACCTTCACATCACTCTCACTTTTCACACTCCTGATATCAGGAAACACTTGTGAGTTCACCTCTTGCTTGATCTGCTTCAGAGGCAGTATCAAGTTACCATAGCATGGCAACTCTCTTCTTGGGTTAGGTTGGAATCTTAAAGCTTTCATTGACAAGTTGACATGGGTAGCTGGTCTTCGCATTCCAGAAGAGCTTTCCAGTAGGACATTCTGCCTAGTTACTCTTGGATACTTGTACTTACACATAGACCTTTGAAAATGCGTATTGATGATTCTCAGTTGGCGGGAGACCGACGAGAATATTCTCTTTGTGACGTCATCGTCGGCCATCTTGTTCGACATCTGTGCTTGCTTCCACCAAGCGTGGATACCTCCATACCAGTCCGATTTAAAGGGTTCTCGGTTTATTTCGGCGAGGTCAATGCCATCGCCAGAATGTGTGTTGAAGAGTAGAGGGTTTTTGCCTGGTGGTGATTTCTTCAGGATGTTCAGTTTGAGCACCGCGGCATTGCCGTACCCTCCGGAGTCGAAGACCGGCCATATCTTGCTCTGTTTTGAGGGGCGAGAGTTTTCGCCCCATACGCAGAGATCCTTTGAGCTTTCGCTGATTTTGCGCTTCTTGCCTGTGGAAAAAAAATGAGGAAATAAGTTTTTGAACCTTTATATAGGTAGCAGTAAATTGTTTTCTTTTTGAAAGGTAACTCCGGATTTTATCACGCACTGGATTTTCAACTCTCGTTGTTGAGCCGAGCGTTAAGAATCCAACCTAACAACAACAGAGAGCATTCTAGCGAGTCGAAAAAACACACTGTTGGATTTTCAACTCTCGGCACTAAGCAGAGCGTTGAAAATTTAGTGCGCTAAACAAAATCACCGCGATACTTTTACGTCCGTGCGAACGTCGACTTACCATAGTAGTCAAGTTTGTTCCTTAAAATAATATGGTCAACACAGTCTAATATCCCTAGGGATATAGCTATCTACCGTAATGTAGTTATGAAAGCGGTTCATAACTATCTTACTAGGAATATAACCATAATACGAGCGTGATCTAGTAATATATGTATTAGGGCACTCTGACCAAATAGATTAGATTAGGTTAGAACTGTGACCAAAAACAACAACTATGCGCGAGCCGAACGAGCGAAGCGAGTGGTGACACGGCAGCGGCCGGCGAGCGCTACGTCGAAATTGGTCCCTGTAACGAAACTAGGGCACTCTGACAGTTCCACCTATGTTAAAGGATTTGGTTTCCGCACTTAGTCCTTCATGTGAGCCATTGTGCGTGGGCCATGGCGGCCGTCGGGGGTTATTCCAACCAGCCTACCTCCCTCCAGAAGTTGATCTAGTCTCTAGGTCTGTTAAGAACATCTGTGAAAGATCGGGGTGGAGTTTCTGTTCTAATCTGGGTGACGCTTATGCATTCAAAGAGCACATGCGCAACAGTTTCCTCAGCCTCCATGCAAGCCTGCACAGAGGACTGTCCATTATTCCTATTGTGTGGAAGTGTTTGTTCAGTGAGCAGTGTCCTGTGATAGTCCCCGTCACCAGGCACAGACCGTTCCTGTCCAGACGTAATAACCGTCTGGTTAGCGCACCATCTAGAGATGGCATAGCCTCCCTGGACTGTTTGCAGCCTGGTGCCAAGGACCACCAACTTTCCGCTTGTACGGGTTGAATGGAATGGGTACGATTGACTCAGATTCATAGACAGACGTGCTGGATGCTCTCCTAGCTAGTTCGTCAGCACTCTGACAGTTATCATATACTTAACTATATTACGGGATATCACGGCTACAACTATCCTACTGCGACATATACACAGCACAAACAGAAAAGAAAGAAAGAAAGAAAAATATTTTATTTGGGACACGCACAGGAAATACAGTTAAAAAGGAGCATATAAAAGTAACAAAATAAACATTAAAAAACAAAAAAAAACAAAAATTAAATTAAATAAAAAAAAAACAACAGGTGTCCTAATAACCAATATTAGTCATAATTTCAACAACAGGTGTCCTAATAACCAATATTAGTCATAATTTCATTTCAACTTAATAAATGCTACTCGGTCCCTTACGACAGCCGCTGGGACATGACCTTTTGGTATGCACCAAGTCTCCTAACTTAGCTGGCCTGAACGTCTGCTGCGTCCACACCCTATAACAGTCTCAAACCGACAACCCCCCCCCCCCCCCCCGCAATGACTTCAGGCGTCGTCCTAATACAAAGCGTTTGTCGCGCGAACGCGTGATCGCGCCGACAGAAGGCGCCTGCCGGTTTTCCGAACAAAATTTGATCGCGATCGCGTATTCGCGCGACCATCGCTTTATATTAGGCCGACGCCTACCTACCGCTTTCGTTATAATTCTCACATCCTAAAATCACCACTCTCAGCCCCTTTCTCTATTTTTTTGTCGCTTTTAGGGTTCCCGTACGTCCGAATGAAAAAACGGAACCCTTATAAGATCACTCTTGTGTCTGTCTGTCCGTCTGTCACAGCCGATTTGCTGCGAATCTACTGGACCGATTAAGTTGAAGTTTATACACATAATTATGAATTTCTGTGACCCAAACACGAACGTGTAAAGTAAATAAATGAATACTGAACATGGGGAACATTCTAAGTTATATTTGCCGTGGTTTGGTCTGATTTAATTCAGATTTTAAACTAACTTACAGTGATGTATTGACGATTCTTATGGTTTTAATTATGTAAATACATGTTATTGTCGCGAATCACATTTTGATCAAGATACAACCTGACAATATATCAATCTGCCTAGCCTTTTCCCAACTATGTTGGGGTCGGCTTCCAGTCTAACCGGATGCAGCTGAATACCAGTATTTTACATGGAGCGACTGCCTATCTGACCTGCACAACCCAGTAACTGGGTTAATACGATAGCCCTTGGTAAGACTGGTTGTCACTTTCGGGCTTCTGACGACCCGTAACGATTGTCAAAGATCCACCAATGACAGCCGGGACCAACGGCTTAACGCTTTAAGCTTTCCGAGGCACGGAGGAGTCTCGGTACGTAAAGATGGTCACCCATCCACGGACCAACCCCGGCAAGCGTAGCTTAACCTGATGGATCGATCCGTGCAGCTGTTATTACTTAGCCATGAGCTCCTCTGATACAACCTGACACTGACCAGCAAATTGCAAAAAACGCAAGAAAATTTGAAATTCGCGGGCAACCACTGCGCATTCACCTTAAAATAACATGCTAAATCAATCAATATTCTGCGTACAAACTTACATTTGCAGTTAGAATGTATGGGGGAACATGTTTTTCAACTACAATGTTAAGTTTGTTCTTTGGATAATTCATCCCAACTACGGAACCCTCCATTGTGCGTAGTCCATAGAAATCTAAATAATTTAGATTTCTGTGGCGTAGTCCAACACGCACATGACCGGTTTTTTATACAATTTCTCAATTTTATTGTTATTAAGGGTCCGTTTGGGTTTTGCCTGGGCCCAACTTATGTAACCAGATGAGGAGTGCAATAATGTGCGTTTGGGTTATTCCATTGGTTCTTAGAATTTGTCGAAAACTAACGCAATTTGTCTGCAGTCATCAGTTTATTTCCTAAATACAACGTGTCGTTATGCATCCTCGTCAAATTTCAGGGTGTGGTACAGAACATCAAACCGAATAACTTTCTCCATGGGACCAACATCGTATTCGCGAAAAAAATTTCAACTGTCCCATAGAAAACTTCAATACCTACTCGACGCAAATGTATGAGACGGCTGATTATTTTCTCGCGATTAAGACGTTGCTGCCATAGAGAAAGTTGTTCGGTTTGATGGTCTATACTATATATACCACACCATTAAATTTGAAGAGTATGCAAAACAACACGTTGTATAGGTATTTCCCTGATAAAAAAAAAATACATGTTCAGCTGTTCAGCTAAGACCTAGGTATAAAGATAGGTACTTACATCTGAGGGTATGGAATGGAATTCATAATATATTTGGATGAATCATTTGCATCATGATTCTTAAAACAATCATGTAAGCATAAGGAAAAGCTATTGTTTATCCTCTTAAATTAATAATATATAGTAAGGGGAAAAATTTTTAAGATGTTACATTTCCTTTTGATGATAACAATATCCTGAGTCGTGGAACGGAACCTGTCTGTAGGTTTTTTTTTTGTGTAATTTAAGAAAAATAGATGGCGGTATTTGAGGAGCTCGTGGCTAAGTAATAACAGCTGCATGGGTCGATTCATCAGGTTAAGCTACGCTTGCCGGGGTTGTCCGTGGATGGGTAACCATCTTTACATATCGAGACTCCTCCGTGCCTCGGAAAGCACGTTAAGCCGTTGGTCCCGGCTGTCATTCGTGGATCTTTGAAAGTCGTTACGGGTCGTCAGAAGCCCGAAAGTCTGACAACCAGTCTTACTAAGAGGTATCGTATTACCCAGTTAATGGGTTGTGGAGGTCAGATAGGCAGTCGCTCCATGTAAAATACCGGTATTCAGCTGCATCCGGTTAGACTGGAAGCCGACCCCAACATAGTTAGGAAAAGGCTAGGCCGATTTGAGATGGCGGTATTTAATTTTGTTAATCTATGAATCTATGTGATAGCAACAGATCAGAACATTATTTTTTTTGGATTTATTGAGGAACTTTTTGCAGGTATAAGTAACACAAATGCCATCACTCTCAAAGGCATAGGTAGTAGAAGTTTTGAAATATCGCCAGTTTTATATTTAAGCTCCATGTAAGTCTTTTACTAGAGCTAGGCTTGCTGCGGTCGGTTCGTGGGTGGGTGACATCAATTACAAATCGAGACCCCTCCGTGCCTCGGAAAGGACGATAAGCCGTTTGTCCCGGCTGTCATTCGTAGATCTTTGACAGTCAGGTAGTCTGAAGCCCAAAAGTCTGACAACCAGTCTTACTAAGGGGTATTGTGTTACTAAGTAATATGTTTGTGGAGGTCAGATAGGCAGTCGCTCCATGTAAAATACTGGTAGGTACTTATCCAGTTGTGCAAGATTGGAAACCGACCCAACATAGTTGGGAAAATGCTAGGCAGATTGATCGTAAACCTTTTGCCATAAACCAGGCAGATGCAGATTTCAATCAATCTGCCTAGCTTTTTCCCAACTATTTTGGGGTTGGCTTCCAGTCTAACCGGATGCAGCTGAATACCAGTATTTTATATGTAGTGACTGCCTATCTGACCTCCACAACCCAATTACTGGGTAATACGACGACCCATAACGACTGTCAAAGATCCAAGAATGACAGCCGGGTCCAACAGCACGGAGGAGTCTTGGTATGTAAAGATGGTCACCCATCCACGGACCAACCCTGGCAAGCGTAGCTTAACCTGACGGATCGACCGGTATGGCTGTTATTGCTTAGCAGTTGCAGATTTACTAACATAAATTAGATATTGTTTCCCTAGCTCTTCAGATATAAATCTGGTTATAGTTGTTGTTCCATTTCAATTTGCCAGTTGGCTAGCATTGACAACACAATATTGTGAAGTGTTGCTTGCGGCAATTTAATGGTTTTGCTGGACTGAATTGACATAAAATTGCTATGAGCAATAAAACCAACTCCCATGGAAAAGTAACCTATACTTTCCAGAGTTTCCATCATACATCAGTCATTTCAATTGATTTTATATTGCTTTTTTAAAGCTGTTGAACATTATTCAAGTGTTATTCATTGTGTATTAATAGCTCTCAAAAGTAAATTGTTTTCTTGGATTAACATTTATTTTCTTGTATTTTTCTGATGTACTTACAGTGAGCTGCATCACACTAATATTATCACAGAAATCTTAATAATAATTATTAAGATTTCTGTGAATATTATAAAGACGAAAGTTTGTGAGTGAGTGTGTGTGTTTGTATGTTTCTTACTTCTTCACGCTCAAACGGCTGGACCGATTTGGATGAAATTTGGATGTAGATAGCTTATACCCTGGATTAACACATAGGCTACTTTTTATCCCAGTCTACGCGGGTGAAACCGCGGGGCGCAGCTAGTTATAGTATATATCACCGTAAGATTGTGATAACTATTAGTTTATAATCTATTGGTAGGTATTATTTCCGTTAGATTATAAACAGTTGATAACATTGAAATATGCAGTTTATTGCATGTAATACTTAATACTCATGTACCTAATACTTATTGCTATTGCTTATTTTTATATTGCACCTGCCTCTTTTTGTCTCTGCATTACGCAAAGGTTGACTGGTAGAAAATGCCTATGGCATTAAGTCCGCCTCTATACCAGATGTACAGAGGCGGACATAATTAATTGCTTGAAGTATAAAATAAATATGTCAAGTAACTTCTTAATATTATAATATATTTCTGATAACATTACATACCAAAAGAATTGACGCACATTGACTGCCAGACACAATAGGAAATCTATTTTTGCAGTCACCGTGTGTTTGCAGTGGTATGGTAGTCAATGACTTAATAAAAAGAAATTAGCTATTCTTGATCTTAGATTGTTGTAAAAATCATAAAGTCTGTCCCCAATAACAATGCTTATGCGGAAGAGGTTCACTGATAACTATTCCAGTTTACAACAGATATTATCTATGTGTGAGCTCATGATTGAGAGAAATTTAGCAGATTTTTTCTTATATTTTGATTATACGTCATACAATTTGTTGCAGGTGCTTATTAAGTTGGTTAGCATGTCTAGCTGAAGACAGTTCAACTAAAGATGATTAAAACAAGATTTTGTGGTATTTTATTAAAATTCTGCAAAATTGTCTAGTGAATTGGCTGTGTTGATGTTTAGTTGATTCCGCAGATGTAAAATGTTGTTTGACATGGTTTTTTTTTTTTATTCTTTATTTATTTAGGGGGTTTTTTCTTATATGAATATTTCACCCCCATTATTGAAAACAAAAATTTCACTTAATATTTAACTTAAATAAACCTACAAAAACTAAGAAACAAGAAAACACTACACTGACCTTAACTTTAAACCTACCATCACCATCCTAACCAGCATTTTGGCTGCCTCAGACAATGGTGAAGCCAAAATACTATTAAAGAAACCTACATTGTAGTACCTATTATTAAACATAGATCGCCTTCAACGCTCCAGCCGACCACACTCCGCTAAAATGTGGTGCGCGTCTTCCAAAAAAGACATGTTGCATTATATTTCACATGAAATTCGTTTATTACCTACCCGTGGTTTCATGGGTAATTTTTGTGCCCGTGGTCCCTCTTAGAAATACAATGCTGCCGAATTAAAATGGTAGTCTCGAAAGTATGATTTGCGACAATAACAAATATGTTGTAGATTTGCCGTTGTTTGATCTGCTTTCCAAAATCAGACCAAATCACGACAAATCTAACTTAAAGAGGTGTACCTAATGATGATTCTTATGGTATAAATACATAATTGTTATTGTCGGGAATTATATTTTCAAGACTTCCCACGGGCACAAAAATTCCCCATGGTCCCTTCCAGGGTCTACAGCAGGGACCACGGGTAAAAAATAGAAATATTGTCACATAACTTTACATTTGAGAAATTGTGTGTACCATCGTGGACATTTGTGGTGATCCACTTATGAACCTTATTACCATAAGGTTGAAAAGTGGTTCAACGCAAATGTCTACCATGGTAGATGAGTGCAGGATTTGCTGAAAACATTGAATAACACTGAAATACAGAATATAAAACATATTTTCCATAGTAATATTATGAAAATAACTGAGAACAAGTAAAGCATGTCTTGGTTCACAGTAAGAAATCAAATTCGGAGACAAAAGACAGACTTTTTACATCTGAAACCAAGGTTTACCATCAATATCAATAACCTTAGGTTTTTATATAGTAACCAATAGAGTACTTGCATTGTACAGTTATTATAACGAATAGAAAGTACAGGTCTAGCAAACACAAGGTCACAATGTGATGCAAATGTCTCCTAAATGTACAGAACCATGTCTGTTCCCCTCAAATATGGTGGAAACGAGGAAATGAACAATGATGGACAGGTTAAAATATAGTAATACCGTATGGAAAGCGTGTGTTTGTGTTTATAAACACCTACGACCTCAGAAGTAATGATGTAATTCACTTTATGAGAGGTTAACATCTTTCCCACCAAAATATTGCAATTCTAAACAGTGAAAACTACTATGGCGACCTTATTGAATGCTCCAAAGCAACGTGTACAAGATTAGTAAGTACATATAGAATGAATTAATACCTTTGGATTCTATGGATGGTGTATGTTTGGGATCCGTTGACACACTTGTCCCGCATCCTGTTGTGACAGTTTTTTACAGTCGTATCCGGTACGACGACGTTTAGCACCTTCGCCGGCATCTTCTAAGCTGCTGGAGCCACAGTAATCGTCAACGACAACGCGATTTTCACTAACTTTTACATGGGTAACTCTCGCTTCGTTCGACGACGCCATTGTCCGACGGCTAAAGATGTAATCACGTTAAAATAACCACTGTTCTTCAATTAAACATCGACGGAACTGATCAGTATTATCTTAACACCATGTATAGCTTTTACAATCACAAAGAATGATTAGAAACACATTGATTACGAATAAAAAACAACTTGCGACGCCATTTCTCGCTACCTCGCACTTTTTTTTAATTTTTTGTGCAATAGAAATTCAGACCTAGTGTCATGCAAAGGCCAACGTTGCAAACAGCCTAGTTTGCATGGGTAGATTTTAAAATATGTATAATGATATTAATTTAAATTAAAGTGATCGTTGTCTATCATTTTAAGCTACGCTATTAAAAGAAAATAAATATTTAAAGCATAATTTAAAATATTTAATTTTAATCTCATCGCTACGTCTGCCATCTCTTGTAGTTTATTGTAAACTTGGTGACACCATGACTCATGATACTTTCACGACTTAAGTTTACTCAACACACCACGAGATGGCCAACCAACAAGCAACAAGCGTAAAGATGAGTCATAGAAGTAAAAAATGATTCAGGAAACTATGATTCATTTTATTTCATTATTCGAGTTCTAATTCTAACCACATTGAGTAATTACTTTGCCTCAAGAGATAAATATTAATTAGAAAAAGCAACGGCGTTTTCAGCACCCAACCACTTCCCTACAGTTTAGGAGTTCCCTAAGTATAAAATAATAGATTATCGAACTGTTTATCAGTATTATTATGTATAAATAATATCTAATTCTTATAAACCTACATAAATAACGTGAGATATTTCACATAGATTATTTATTTTATTTATTTATTTATAGTTAATTAAAACGGTTATACACCAATTACAATAATTAACCTAGAAACACAATACTAATATTGTAATATCTACTACATACTTAATAAATAACAGTGGAAATTCTCTCATACTTTCTCTCGCAAAACTTTAGACACACTCGCTTTATCTCTCTCCATTCATCGGCAAATAGATACAATTGGCGTCAATTGCAAATCTGCAGAGCTCAGAGATAGTGTTTGCTTGGCTACTAGACTACCTACTTATGTTTTAAGTATCTACCTACGTATCCGTTAGGTTTGTAGGTACATACTACCTACCTACATTATCAAGGACATTTGAATGAAAACAAATACTTTATCTGTTATTTGTTAAACATTATGCACAGGCAAACTATGTAGGTACCTATAAATAACCACATAATTATATAGGTAATTAGGTATGTATTGACTAGTAGGTACCTCTAGTTTAAAAAAAAATAGATATACTTACCTTTTTATGTAAGTATGTGTAGGTAAGTAGGTAGGTACCATGGGCAAAACATAAGCATGCTCAATTAAGAAAATATTCCTGTGAGAGCGCAGCTAGTGACAAACGAACATTGTGCGATCGAGTCGTGAGCCGTGCATGCGATTATCACCTTTGAGGTGATCATGCGGAACTTTGGCCCATAGTACCTAAGACAAAAAAGGCTAGGGTGATGCTCGCTCGATGCTCGCATCAACTTAGTCTTTTTCGAGTTCTTTTGACAAACTAACTGCTTTAACAGTCACTGGCGCACTAAGGCCTCTGCCTCGAATTTTGCGGGCAGCGGGGCGGCAGCGGCGGCGGAGCGGGAGCGGCAGGATTTTATGCGTAAAAAACAAATGGACCGGACTTCCAAAACAGCGGCGCGGAAGCGGGGCGGGACAATGCGAGACGCGCCGCCGCGCCGCCCCGCTGCCCGCGAAATTCGAGGCAGAGGCCTAAGGGGCAGGTGCGGTTCGCCCCGGGCCCCCGGTCCTGGGGGTCCCCAAAACTCGAGAAATACTTTTCAATCAAATCCCAAACAAGACCAAAATATGTTCAGTAAGTAAAATATACATGCATGTAATACTTATAATGTATTATATATGTTTAGGATAAGGTATTTATTTAAGGGCCTGTGTCGCCTGAAATAAATGGTTTATTATTATTATTTATTTTTAAAAGTCAGTTTGGAGTTGGCCCCATAAGCATCTATTCAAATAAAATTAAAGTGTCTGTTTATAATGTCACAATAACAGCTTTTTACTAAATGCATTACGAAAGTATAATAATTATGGTACTTTTAAGAAAAAAAAAATTTCAAAAATTTTTGTTTGTCAGTTTGTTCCTAATGTCCGTAACGGCTACACCGATTTTGACGAGGCTCACTGGCAGAGAACCGATGTTATAAGGAGTAGCTTATGCTTACTTTTATTTTTAACCGACTTCAAAAAGGAGGAGGTTCTCAATTCGTCGGAACCTTTTTTTTTCTTTTTTTTTTTTTTTTATGTATGTTCCCCGATTACTCGAAGATGGCTGGACCGATTTGATTTTTTTTTTTTGTTTTATTCGAGAGGGTATACATCACAGTTGGTCCCATATAAAATTGATTAACTTTGCTTTGGTAGTTTTTGAGTTAGCTTCAATAATACGTATTTTTTCCCCACTTTTATATGGATGATGTTCTAGTTTGTTTTGTCTGTATTGGTATTAGAATTTGTGTGGGGTAGGTACCACAACTAAAAATGAAAAATAAATTTTTTTTTACAAAAAAATACAACCGACTTCCAAAAACAACACTACAAAGTGAAAAATAACTTTAACTTCAAAAGTCGGTGGCAAAAAACGAAAATACATTTAACTAGACACCGACTTACGAAATTAAAGTTATTTTTCACTTTGTAGTGTTGTTTTTGGAAGTTGGTTGTATTTTTTTGTAAAAAGTTTTTTTTAGGGATGATGTTCTGGTTTGTTTTGCCAGTAGTGGTATTAGAATTTGTGTGGGGTAGGTACACAACTAAAAGTGAAAAATAAAAACTTTTTTACAAAAAAATACAACCGACTTCCAAAAACAACACGACAAAGTGAAAAATAACTTTAATTTCGGAAGTCGGTGGCAAAAACGAAAATACATTTAACTAGACACCGACTTCCGAAATTAAAGTTATTTTTCACTTTGTAGGTGTTGTTTTTGGAAGTCGGTTGTATTTTTTTGTAAAAATTTTAGAAAATGAATTTGGTAAAGTTCCGCGCAAAAAAAATAAAACCCATGAAATCCGACACCCACGCGGGCGAAACTACGACAGAAGCTAGTGCTTATAAACGTAGCGTGACGTAGGGTGCTACTCGTATCATTTTCGCACATTTCCTACACTTTATTTTTTCTCAGACTTTTCCGCGTTACTCCAAAAAGTATCCCAGTAAAAGTACCCTTTAAACCTAAGTACAAATAGTAAAAAAACATCTTACCTATCCGGGGTGGGGTGCAAAAATTTTCAAGCTCACTTCGCTCGCTCTTACATCCTGCATACAGACATACAGAAAAGTTTGGAATTACTTTCTATTCTAAAACGTTTTTAATTCCTATTTCTGCACAAATGTTTAAAAGAAAATTTCAACTATGCGGGGTGCAAAAATATTCGAGCTCGCTCTGCTCGCTCTACCATCCTGTATTCGTCTGATGCTCTAGCTTTTTTGTTGTCGACAAAGTATCTCCTATTTCTGTATAAATTGTCAAAAGAATCATTCCGGAGCGGGAGGCAGGCTTAGTCCGCCACTGATAACAGTGGCAGAACAAAGGTGAAGTAATTACCCACATTTTCCCTGTCTCTGAGGAACTGAAAGTTGTATGTACCTACCTACCTACATAGCAGCCTAAATAGGTACTTATTGGGATCGGGAAAAGCCCAAGTCAGCGGAGGACGTGATCAATGTTCATTAATATATATACACAGATAAAATGGCAGGGGGTGACTTGCACACTCAATAATGGGCCCCCGAAACAGTCGCTAGCACATAGTGACGTAGCGGCAAGGAGGCAACATGTCCTGAGGCGCTTGAAGAGTGGAGAGGTATCCCACGGCTATCAGGACAATCCCGGAAGTACGGTCAAGATCCCTACCAGCATCTTACTGGAATACTTCCTTCCTCCGAGCACGTTTGCTCTTGCGAATCTCCACTCTAGTCAAGCAATAAAGGCAAGAAATAGGTGGGAGCTCTGTTCCTCGTCAGCGTTCACTTTGGCCAGCCAATAAAGGCAAGTGAGAGGTGAGGAACAAGACTTCTCCCGGGAGATAGGGTCCGGGGGTCGCTACCGCCCAACAGCTCGCCATATGCTGCCCTGTGGGTTTATGTATCTCTCTTTGCTCGGCTCCTTTCCTCAGTCCTGCACCCTAATTGCGTAACACATTATCAATCGGAGTTGGTTTCATTTTGACAGTTCAACAATATTCATTGCGTTATTTACGTTGTCGAGCAGACAAATTTTTCGAACGTATGAAGCTATGGATTAGCAATTTGTTTCAAAATGATTCAAATTCCGATTGATAATGTGTTACGCAATTAGGGTGCTGTTTCGGCAAAGTAAACTCTACCGGCACAAACCTAGAGTTCAGAAGCGCGTAAGCCCCACCACGACGGCGACGTCAACGTAGAGATACGGCAGTGGGAAAATGGTTTATTAGACATACTCGTATCTCGGGACCCTGGGGTCGGGACCTTTGGAAGGCGTATGAGGGACCGAAGTCAACTCGCAGAGGCCCCTTAGACAATTTTAAATGATGAGGAGGCACTTTCCGACGCGCGTCCCTATAATTATGCATTAAGCAAGTGCTCCCAAGGACAGTCCCCGGCTTCACCGGTGAATCTTTTGGCGGAGTTAAACTGCTTTCACGACTCTTTTCTTCTTCGTTGTGTTGAGTTGTCAGCAGCAGAATGTCCAGGGCGCGGTAAGCCTGTAAATCCCGCTTAATATTTAATTTCCCTGACTGTGTAAAACACATATTATATATTGGGCATCAACCGCTTGATTAAAATGCCTTTATCCTTAAAACTGTTCAGCATAGAAACAAAAAAAACCTTGGTCAGATTAACATTAGCGAAAAATAACAACATAATCAAACGGCTGCTCAGGCACGCGTAAACGTGCCATAGTGCCAAATAATATTAGAAACAATTATTTAACCGACGTAGCAGAGCGAGGCTATGTTGGCGATTCTCTAATGATATATGTACATAACTACACGTAGTGGCGTTTAATGTAAGCTTATGACTTTGGGGCGACTTGCTTTATTGTGTGGTAGGCGCCCAGCTACTGGCATGGAATAATTAAGTGGTTTATTCAATCAGGCGTCAAAGAGTTTTGTATGGCATTGGTTAGTAGATCTGATTGAAATATTGGAATTTATGGACTACTTTTATAATAATTCTAGCTTTTGACCGCGGCTTCACTCGCGTATTATTGAGGACCGCGCATAAGGGCACATTTTATGTGATGTGTCCCTACAAAAATACCTACTTACAAATTTACCCAGTCTCCTATCTTCAAAATCCGTTCAGCCGCTAAGGCGTGAAAAGTTAACAACAGTTTATTTTAGTATGGATTACAATACTGATACAGATTTGTAAGTGCCCATTGCTAAAATATCCTACAATAGGTTGATCCAGAGCTCCGTGTGATAGAAAGTTACCTTTATGAGACTGAAATAGATTGATAGCGAATGTCGGGCGGCTGAAAGTCACTATCGGGACTTATGGTAATTTGTGATGTCTCTTGGGTGACAAATAGAGAGTGTCGGGTGCGACTGTCGTAAGACTGAAACACTGTAATGTTATTAGGTACTGGAAAAAGAAAACGGCTATCTTCTAAATATATAAAAGACGAAACTGACTGATTGACTGACTGACTGATTGACTGATATAACTCAAACTCAAACTCAAAGCATTTATTTCAAATAAACCAATTACAGGCACTTTTGAATTGTCAATGGGTCGGTCAGTCAGAAAGATGAAGCTAGTTGCCCATTCCAAAGCGTAGTAGATCCCTATGGAGAAGAACGGGCAAGAAACTCCACGGACACTCTTTTAAATCATAATATTTTTACAAAATATTGGTTACATCGTTCAAGTTGAAAATATACATGTGAGAACAATGTAGAAAGACGTGCACGTTAAAAAACGTCCGTAATAAAAAGATAATAACTAAAACAACTAAATTAAATATTAAAATTAAAAATAAGCCATGGCAGCTCAGAGACGACCAGTCCCAACTGACGGCGCCCGTTCACGAACATGACGCATGGATCAGCACCAATTAGCTCAACCATTTTGAAGGGAACTTAATGATCCAACACACACGCCACCATCAGCGAGACATTTGAGTGAGCATGACATACTCTCAACCGCCAGGGCACACTCAAGTCAGTGAAAGACGTACCCAGTAAAAGGTAGCTTAATAGTAGCTACATAGTGCTCACACGTGCTATGCAATTATATAATACTAAGAGATTGAATCTAAACAATGCAAAGAAAGTTTTCTCTCATCTTAATCTTCAGCAGGTCCAACAATATATCCGAATGCTAATTAATTAATTAATGCGTCCTTGTGGAGCAGGACAAGCATTCAGCCAAGCATTTTTGTCAGCGATGTAATCCCCCAACTTATAATATGCCTGGCTGCATAGTGTGCGTTTTATACAAGATTTAAATTTCCTTTCATTCAGCTGGAGTATGTGGGGAGGTATTTTATTATAACATTTTAAACAGTACCCCATGAAGGATGAGTCTACTTTAGCCAGTCTGAAACCTGGTTGAACTAATTGGTCCCTATTTCTAGTCCTATAATTGTGTCCTTCACCTCTTTTACCGAAAAGATTTAGATTTTTCCTTACGTACATGATGTTTTCGTAGATATATTGACAAGGTACCGTCATGATGTTAATATCTTTAAACAGTTCCCTTAGAGAATCGCGCCTGCGGAGGCCATATATTGCTCTGATGGCTCTTTTCTGCAGAATAAAAATAGACTCTATGTCTGCAGCCCGTCCCCATAGTAAAATACCGTAAGACATAATACTATGAAAGTAACTGAAATAGACCAGCCTTGCGGTATCTACATCAGTGAATTGACGGATTTTTCTCACCGCATATGCTGCTGAACTTAGCCGTCCTGCAAGAGATGTTAAATGCGGACCCCATTGCAGCCTTGAGTCGAGCGTGATCCCCAGGAAAACAGTTTTATCGACGAATTCTAGTTTCTCTTTATTCAATACTATGTCACAATCAGTACTTTTAACATTTGGTAAAGCAAATCTTATACATTTAGTCTTTTTCCCATTTAATACTAAATTATTAGCAGTGAACCAATTATGGATCTGCAGTAGGGTGTTATTTACGTCGTCAAGTTTTGATGCACGTCTATTCATCTTAAAAATTAAGGATGTATCGTCAGCAAATAACACCATTATATATCAACGCACAGCCCAAACCGCTGGGTCTAGAGATTCTAAATTTGACACGTAGATTCCTTATGAGGTCTAGGCGTGCATTAAGAGAGGATTTTTCAAAATTCAACCTCTAAGGGGTTGAAACCGGGGTCCAAAGTTTGTATGAAAAATCTTATTGCTTGAGTTAATAGATTTGAAACTTAGCACGAATATTTATCTAAGTAAATTATAAAGTTTGTCATTTTTAGTTTCCCTAAACTACCCCCTAAAGAGGGATTGGGGGGTGTCAAAGTTTGTTAAATTTTGTATGGAGTAATTGTAACGCGCGGTCCGATTAACTCAAAATTCAGTATTTATACTTGAGCTTAAAAATGAAAAATAACGTGCATCAGGGTTTTTCAAAAATCTACCACTACGAGGGTGAAGAGGGGTAGTCAATTTTACAGGGCAAATTTTACTGTGGGGCTTGATTAACTCGAAAATTAGTGATAATAATCATTCAGTCAAGTTACGGAAATATCCCAAACGGTTTTTTAAAATTCCACCCTTGTGGGGGTGAAAACAGGGAATATAGTTTATATGAAAAATCTTATTCATTTTTAATTAACTTGAAACTTGGCACAATTATTGCCTAAGCAAATAATACCTAAAGTTTGTCATTCATAGTTTTTCCTCCAGAGGAAAGGGGGGAGGGGAGCGGGGGAGGGTGTGGTGAGGAGGGAAAGGGTGAAGGGGAGGGGGTATTGAAAAGGGGAAGGGGGAAGGGGAGGGTGTGGTGAGAAGGGAGAAGAGAAGGATGATCGAGGGAGGGGAGAGGGATAAGAAGGTGTAAGGGGGAAGGTGGTGGAGAAGGGGAAGAGGAGTTGGTGAGGGTAGAGGGAGAGGGGAAACCGGTGAAGCGGGAGCGGGAAGGAGATGTGGTGGGGGGGTAAGAGGGAGAGAGGGATGAGGGGGTGAGAGAGGGCGGTGAGGGGGTTAGAGGCAGAGGAGGAAGGGAGATAGGGGGTTAGAAGAAGAGAGGAGGAGGAGGGGGAGGGAGGGAGGGGTGAGAGGGGGGGGGGTGACGAGTGCCTTTACACCTTAAAGTTGCTTTTCGTATAGCACTGATTCATTGAAGAGAGATTGAGTTGAGACTTTTGACTGATTTATTGGAGACCGGGAAGAGGTGGAGAGGGATAGGAGGCTGTAGTGAGAGGGGAGAGGGAAAGCGGTGAAGGGAGTGTGAGAAAAAGGGGGAAGAGGAGGTAAGCGGGAAGGGGATGTGATGAGGGGTGAGAGGGAAGGGAAGGGAAATGGGGATGAGAAGAGGGTTAGAGGGAGAGGAGGAGGGTTGAGAGCTGGCTTAGAGGGAGAGGGGGAGGGATGACCAGTGCCTTTATACTTTAAAGTTGCTTTTTGTATAGCATTGATGCATTGAAGAAACCCTGCCCGACAGAAATGACAGAAAAATAGAAAGTCGGCACAAAAAACTGGAGTAAACTCCAGTCGAGCGTCGGAGCTGACAGACACACTTTATTGTTTGTTTGAACTCGCTAATCTCTGGAACTACCAGGCGGACTTTAATAATTATTATTGCATTTGAATATTTAACATCACTCTAGGACTCTTAGGTGCCGAGCAAAAAGAGAAAAAGGCATAAAGAACGCTAAGCGAAAACGAAGTAATAGTGTGGCCAGGCAATGCGATGCGACAGGGTGGGACGGGGGAACAAGAAATTTCAGCAGCAAGGAATTTCTGAATTTTGGCAGAAGCTATCTATCTATATAAATAAAAAGAGAAGTCCTGACTGACTCATCAACGCCCAGCCCCAATTCCTTGGACCTAGAAAGCTAAAATTTGGCACAGAGGTTCCCTTTATAATGTAGACAAATTATTTCTAAGATTTTATGTTAATATTTTACCAATTATTAATACTGAATCAATATTTTATTTTTATTTATGAGGAATAAGGAAGGAATTTCCGGTAATACGTTCCCGTGGAATATTTCCCGACATCCACGCGGGCGAAGCAGCGGGCTCAAGCTAGTTCAATTATAAAATTCAGCATTACAATATTTGTCTAAGTGCTGTTTGATCTGTATCGTTTCAGAAATGACCAGGCAATTTTATGCCGAGTAGGTAGTCGATCCCAATGGATGCTAGACCACACATCTACACAAACACACACACGCAAATTACGCCATATTATGTAAGCGACATAGCTCGTAAAATTGGAGTTCATTAGCAGTCAGCAGATGGGCCGAGATTCGATACCCGCCTGTTAAAATTTGTATGCCGTAAACACAACAATATACCTATGACCATGAATTGTAAAATTTGCGAATCTCATTTTTTTCGTCGTAACGATGTATGTATCTGATTTTGTTGAATGAATTTATGATTTTATAACATACTTATGTAAAGTACATTGATTATTAGGACAGACGAAGGCTCACAGATCATAAAAATACGAAGGCTGTGAGCCTCGCGCTTAGAATATGCAATATATGCATCCTCTTTTTGGAACTGTGAGGGGTGCATGTAGAGCACTTCTCTCAATCTGCCTAGCCTTTTCCGTACTATGTTGGGGTCGGCTTCCAGTCTAATCGGATGCAGCTGAATACCAGTATTTTACATGGAGCGACTGCCTGCCTGACCTCCACAACCCAGTAACTTGGTAACACGATACCCCTTGGTAAGACTGGTTGTCAGACTTTCGGGCAACCAACGGCTTAACGTGCTTTCCGAGGCCCGGAGGAGTCTCGGTAAGTAAAGATGGTCACCCATCCACGGACCAACCCGGCAAGCGTAGCTTAACCGGATGGATCGACCCGTGCGGCTGTTATTACTTAGCCACGAGCTCCTCGTTCTCTTTTTATTTATATAAATAATAATTAAAATCATCAAATACAACTCTCTAATTTCATATTAATTACCCTATTGAATGATAACTTCATGAAAACTTATTTTTTAAGGATTATACTAATAATTCCTTCCAAAATGGTTGAGCTAATTGGTGCTGATCCATGCGTCATGTTCGTGAACGGGCGCCGTCAGTTGGGACTGGTCGTCTCTTAGCTGCCATGGCTTATTTTAATTTTACTATTTAATTTAGTTTTAGTTTTATCTTTTTATTACGGACGCTTTTTAACGTGCACGTCTTTCTACATTGTTCTCACATGTATATTTTCAACATGAACGATGTAACCAATATTTTGTAAAAATATTATGATTTAAAAGTGTCCGTGGAGTTTCTTGCCCGTTCTTCTCCATAGGCTACGCTTTGGAATGGGCAACTAGCTTCATCTCTCTGACTGACTGACCCATTGACAATTCAAAAGTGCATGTAACTGGTTTATTTGAAATAAATGCTTTGAGTTTGAGTTTGAGTTTGAATTCTGTAAATACATAATTGTTACGGTCGCGAAGTATACTGGAACATATACCCAGACACTGAACTGAAAATTGCAAAAATCGTAAGAAAATTTGAATTTCGTAACCTTAGCGCAGGAAATTGTTCTATTATACTCCATTTACAATAAAATTCAATATTTAAACAAACCTTTTTTACAGTCCGTTCAACCGATTTTGAATTCTATTCCGAAGGCTTAAGAATGGCATTAAAGGAAAAAAAGTGGTTACAATACCAAATGTTTACTGCAGCTGCCATTTATCATGCCACCAACGCAATAAAAGTCAAAATTGGTTGAACGGACTGTAAAAAATGTTTGTTTAAATATCGAATCTTATTGTAAATTGAGTAGGTATAAATGGAGATGAAATTAACTAAAGACGCCACTTTACCTATACTTACCTTAAAACAGATGGTCCAATCATGCAATACTCATTAATTTTGCAAGTTGCTGATTAATATAATATCATATTTTATTTGTGCTAAACTGAAGCAGTATAGCAACAATTTAATCGACAAAAGGAAATAACAGTAGGTGATTAACGTGTTACCGAGTTATTTTCGTGTTTACATAACACAATATGGTATTATTACACGTTTTTGTGTGTCTTCATTATGTTCGATAATGTTAATAAATTGTTTGCGATATGCTTTAAGCTATTTTCAATATTATATATTATAATATTCGCATATAAACTTCATAGTCTGTCGACAGTAATGTTAACTTAATTACTAATTAACTATATCAATTCTGACTATAATAAATGCATAAGTAGCTATCTGAGTCGCAATTCTAGTTATATTATTATGTCTGTCTATTGTTGGTACCTATAGTTTTAACACCAAATTAATTGTTAGGCAAATTGATTTTCATCACAACTGTCATCCTTTGATAGTTGTATGAAATGGCTAAGTAAATTTGTAATGATCCATCATTCAAAGCCTTTATTCCCGTTGTCCCCGTACGCAGTGTCCCCGTCCTACGGGGACAGCGGTACTTCAATTAAATATTTAAAAATACTTCCCGTTGTCCCCGTACACTGTCCCCGTTAATATAGTTAAATAAAATAAGTACAAATTATTGCCCACAGTCCTCGTTTTTTTCTTTTTTGTGTGGTATTATGTGTGAGTCGGCATCTTTTACCCATCAAACAAAGTTTTTTATTTGGTATTTAATCAAATGATCTATTACAGCAAACAATCTTTAGACAATAAACATTTGGTCTTTTTGGCCAAATGATTTATTTTGACAAAAAATATGTAGGTTAGGTTAGGTTATAACTGTAACCTTCTACGCACGAGCCGAGCGAGCGAAGCGAGCGGTGCCGCGGCAGCGGCCGGCGAGTGCCAGAAACGACTAGATTTTACGGAAAAATTAAAATGTGGAAAAAAAGAGATTATTTTTAACAGGCTATCAAGAACCGAACTAGTTAGTTAGAGGACAACGACTCGTGAAAAGTTTGCTTCCCGTTGTCCCCGTTAGCCGAATGTACGTTATGGGGACAGCGGGAAATACATTTAATCACGTCCCGCTGTCCCCGTGAAGGGGATATGGCATACGGGGACAACGGGAATAAACCATTCAAAGCATCTGACATCAGAACCCAAAGAAGCTCTATTTCCCTTGCTTGCGTTGTATGCATTCCACGATAGCCATACGGTCAGGAGCTGTGGAAGGCAAGAGCCTAATAGTCCATTCAACTTTTTAATGTAATTGTGGAGCTGTGTCTCAAACCATGCTGCACCTCATATCCTGTCCTCTGTGTCCCAAGATATGCAGTCAAAGTGACCTCTGCACTGCTGCCGACGACACCGTGGAAGTGGCGAAGTTTTGGGCCAACAAGATTTGAAATACTATCGTGCCAGCGACACGAAGAAGAAGAATGTAGCTATGTAGGTTGGCATAAGTATGGCAAACCCCGAAAGTCCACATAGTGAAAAGCAGAACCACTTATAGAACTTTTGTTGGGACGGGTTATATAATGTGATGAAATTAAATCTCGGAGGAGCTCGTGGCTAAGTAATAACAGCCGCACGGGTCGATCCATCAGGTTAAGCAACGCTTGCCGGGATTGGTCAGTGGATGGGTGATCATCTTTACATATCGAGACGGAGGAGCCGTGCCTCGAAAAGCACGCGGCTGTCATTCGTGGATCTTTGACAGTCGTTACGGGTCGTTAGAAGACCGAAAGTCAGACAACCAGTCTTACCATGGGTATCGTATTACCCACTTACTGGGTTGTGGTGGTCAGATAGGCAACCGCTCCATGTAAAATACTGGTATTCAGCTGTATCCGGTTAGACTGGAAGCAGACCCCAGCATAGTTGGCAACGCCTTAAAAAAGAGCAATTTTGACATCTTTTGTGCACCTTGCAAACCTGCGCACCAGCATATTGCATCTCACTGCCAATGCCCGAATATCCAAATCATCTGAGAGATCCTCGGTGACCCAGTGTCCCAGGTACTTGAATTTGGTGACCCTACTTATAGGCCTTGCTCCGAGTCTGACCGGTGGAGCAGCGCCTTGAATATAAGTATTTCACCCTTCTTACAGTTATACCTGAGGCAATGTGAACCCGCATACCTCTCTCAGATCCCTATGAGGATGTTAAGGGCTCTGACAGATGGGCTCAGCAGCACCATTTCATAGGCCTAACTAATGTTGTTCATACAAATACCGTCCACTGAACTGCCGACACCGGCCCCGCTGAGCTCCCTATCAGTCCATTAACTTACAGGTTGAAGAGTCGTGGTGAAGTTAGGCGTCCCTGTCTCACTCCACACTCCTACCTGTACTCTGACGAACATGAGCCCGCCCACACTAATAGTTTGGTTGCTGTACCAATAACATAATATATTTATCATGTCTCTGGATGTGCTGGTTTCTCTCCGGAGCTTATCCCATATCACGTTATAAGACACAAGGTCAAATGCCCTCGATAGGTCCAAAAATCAACCATATATAGGCGTTTTCCTCGTAGCATAGTACTGGACAGTATGCTTGTACAGCAGTTTCAGACGATTGCCCAGCCCTGAAACCAAACTGGGCCTCTTGTAGAACTATATGCTCACTTAGGTGACTATCTAGCAATCCATCCAACACTTTGGCGATCACCGTAGCCAATAAGATAGGTCTGTAGTTGTTCTCATCGGAGGCGTCACCAGTCTTATTTTTAAGAGTAATATAACAGTGGTCTTCATATGCTCCTTGGGTAAATATGGATGGCCTATATACAAATTGAAACACATGATTAACTCCCTAGGTAAATGAACACCTGCGAACTGCAAGTGCTCGATGCTAAGGTCGTCATGTCCTAGAATAATGTAGTGCATCTGAAATATTCCTTTTAAATCTAGACAACATTAAATCAACAGAGTATTAAGTCTATTTGTGTTTACCTTCATAAAATATTATTGGCAAAGATTAAATAGGTGTGTGTGATATCAAAACATTGTAACGGCTATATAAATATTATACCTACCTATACGTGAAGTTCTGGGTTCAATACCGTTTAAGAGTACTTAAAAAAATGTGTACAGTCGGCATCATCAATCAGTCAATAAAATATTTCGCAATTTCTTATTTATTTTGCATACATTTTCTTTACTGCCAATTTTGTTAGTTTCGTGCCGCATATATATTCAAACTATGTTGGTATGCCTTTGTACATATGTAAAGTTCTCCCTTCTCTTCAAATTCTCAAGCCACAAAAATTATTTAGGCATCATGTATCGTCCTAAAAATATTAATGTAGAGTGCGCCCCTTTTTATGAAGGTAAAAAAACAAAATAATCTTTGATCCACTGTTCATCATATTCAATTGCCTTGTGCGTCCGAAAAAATAAACGGTCGTCTACAGGTAAACCTTTATAAAATCAAAAGCGGAATTATTGTAAAAAAAAAATGGAATTTGGTAAACTTAAAACCTATTTTAGTCCACTGGAAATATGAAATATGCTTGTCATTCTATATCACTCTAATAAATCAAACTTGATTAATTACCTAACTAATAGGTTATTTATGTTTTCACTATACCTTTATAAATAATGAGAGAAATCCTGACTGACTAACTGACTGACTCATCAACTTCCAGCCCAAACCCTTGAACCTAGAAAGCTGAAATTTTGCACAGAGGTTCCCTTTATAATGTAACAAGGAATAAGGAAGGATTTCCCGGTAGGACGTTCCCGTGGGATATTTTCCTACATCCTCGTGGGTGAAGCCGCGGTTATTTTAATAAAACAATGAACAGTAAATCGCAGTACTTAGATGCTTATATGGTCTTTACCTATGAAATTGCCGTTTTGTATGAAAAAATTTAAACGAATTTTTTTCATGCATTTTTTATGTCTATTAATCGAAGTAATCCAATCAATGCATCTTTGCCAACGCAGTGGCAGTTTATTGATGCCCTTTTGAAAGAAATCAGCTGGACGGGAGGCAACAAATTCTTCAAAGGCATTTTGTACTGCCTCTCGGGTATTGAATTTTTTTCCCGCCAAGAAGTTATCCAAATTCTGGAAAAAGTAGTAGTCTGTAGGCGCAAGGTCTGGTGAGTATGGCGGATGACGGAGAGCTTCCATAATATACTGATTGTACTTCTGTAGGTAGATATGTTTATGCAAATATATTAAGTATTTGAGTAAATGAAAAACGGAAAAGTGCAAGTCAGGCCTATTGAGATTAACATGATTACCGTTATAGTTACAAATACATAGGTAGAGACCCATAGAAATATAAAAATATATCTTTGTAGAGACCTCTTGATCTCTTGAAAGTACAACCTATGTATTATGCTTTTGAGCTCACCGCAATTAGGTCGGCTGATATTAATGACATTTACCTATATGACATGAAATTAAAGACAAGGATGTTATGTATGTGTAAGGATGTTAAGGATGTGTTTAGGGTACAGAGCGGCGAAGACCGCCCTCCGAGCGGAGATCTCGCGGGCCAGGGGCCTGGCTCACGAGGAGTCGCTGGGGACTCTGAACAGAGACCCGTGGGGACGCCCCTACAAAATGGTGCGGGATAAACTCCGCCCATGGGCTCCCCCGCTGACGCAGAGTCTCCGGCCGCAGCTCGTGGAGGACGTGGTAAGCGCTCTGTTCCCTTCGCGAGGGGAACATACTCCCCCGCCCATGGCTCCGCCTCCTGCGGTGCCCGATGCGGACCACATCACCGACGACGACGACGATGCTCCGGAAGTGACCGAGGTAGAGCTGAGAGCGGCTGTATGTAGGCTGAGTGCCAAAAATACCGCCCCAGGACCCGACGGCTTGCCAGGAAGAGCTTGGGTTCTGGCCTTTGGGGCTCTCGGGCCTCGACTAGGGGGGCTCCTAAGCGCATGCTTGGAGAGGGGCCAGTTCCCACTTCGTTGGAAGACAGGGAAACTGGTCCTCATTAAGAAGCCGGGGCGCCCTGCGGACTCTCCGTCCGCTTACCTGCCCATCGTGCTGCTCGACGAGGTGGGCAAGCTCTTTGAAAGATTTATTGCAGACCGTCTCGTCGGGTGGCTGGTGCAGGAGGGGCCGGATTTGGCGGAGAGCCAGTTTGGTTTCCGCAGGGGGCGCTCTACGGTGGACGCCATCATGCGCGTGCGAGCCCTCACGACGGGGGATGCTGTGGCCCGGAGTGGGGTCGTCTTGGCGGTGTCTCTAGACATCGCCAACGCCTTCAATACCCTGCCCTGGAGTTGCATCAGGGAGGCACTCCGGTATCACCGGGTGCCAACCTACCTCTGTCGAGTGGTCGAGGCCTATTTGACGGACAGGGCCGTCATCTACCCCGGTCATCAGGGAGAGTGGAACCGGCGAGAGATGTCGTGCGGTGTCCCACAGGGATCGGTCCTGGGGCCACATCTGTGGGACATCGGGTACGACTGGGTGCTGCGCGCCGACCTCCCTAGCGGCGTCAGCGTTGTATGTTACGCTGACGACACGCTGGTCCTGGCGCAGGGGAGGTCGCACCAGGCGGCGGCTGAACTAGCGACACGCGGGGTTGCGACAATCGTAGAGAGGATCCGGCAGTTGGGACTCGAGGTGGCCCTGCACAAGTCCGAGGTCATGTGTTTTCATGGTCCTCGGAACGCGCCACCGTCGGGTTCCCAAATAACGGTAGGAGGGGTTCACATCGGAGTCGAGTCGACGATGAAGTACCTGGGACTCGTCCTCGACAGCCGGTGGAACTTCGTGGAGCATTTCCGACGTTTGGCTCCCAGACTGGAGCGGGTCGGGGCTGCCTTGAAGCGGCTCCTGCCCAATCTGGGGGGTCCAAACGCCTCCTGCCGGAGGCTTTACGCGGGGGTCGTGCGGTCCATGGCCCTTTACGGGGCACCGGTGTTGGCGCGTTCCCTGAGGCTGCGACCAGCCCGCCGGTTGAACGCGTCCCAGAAGGTCATGGCCATCCGGCTAGTCCGGGGATATCGCACGGTCTCCTGTGAGGCGGCGTGCCTCCTTGCCGGATTACCGCCATGGGATCTGGAGGCAAAAGTTCTTGCGCACGTGTGGGAGTGGCGCGAGGAGGTGAAACGCCGGGGCGTAACTCCGCTGCCGCGAGAAATCACGGTACAGCGGACAGAGCTCCGGCGGGATCTCATGGCGACATGGAGAGTGCGATTGTCGCAACCCAGCGCTGGGCACGCCACAATTGCGGCGATAAGTCCCCTCTTTGAGGAGTGGTTGGAGAGGCGCCACGGCGTCCTCACCTTCCGCCTGACGCAGGTCCTCACCGGACACGGTTGTTTCGGGAGGCTCCTGTTTCGGATAAGGCGGGAGGAAACGCCCGGGTGTCACCATTGTGTGGATCGCCCGGAGGACACGGTGGAGCATACAGTGGAGGTCTGCCCGGCTTGGGCGGAGCACCGCCGTGTTCTCACGGAGGCGATCGGCGGCGGCGATCTCTCGCGTCCAAACCTTGTCCAGGCCATGGTGCGGAGCGAGAGTGCATGGGAAGCCGTCACCTCCTTCTGCGAAGCAGTAATGCTCGCGAAGGAGGAAGCGGAACGCGTGAGGGAGAGGCAACAGCCGCGCCCTCGCGCCCCTAGCCGCCGTAGGAGACGCCCTGGGCGGCGGGAATCGATTGCCGATTCCCGGCCACCGTAGGCGCGGGCTTGCGGACGACGAGTAATGGGCAGCTCGCCGTCCGGTAAGGACCAGGCCCGGGTCGACGGCGCGTTGTGTTCCACGCGCGCCTCAAAGAGATGTCAGCAGTGACGGGGTCAATTGAGCCGATGCCGCCGGGGTCGCGGGTAGTTCAAAAGAGATACCGTGGCCCTGGCACGGGCAACTGAAGGAACATGGGTGGGTTTTAGTCAGTAAAAGTCTGACACGCCCTCCCGCTCTGCCCAGAGCGGGAGAAGTCATTTGATGATTTCCCATCCACAAAAAAAAAAAAAAAAAAGGGCCCATTTCACGATGTCCGAATAGCCAATACAAGACTTACTTAATAAATTCAAAATGAAACAGATTTTTTATAAAATTATCGGCCAAGTTAGTGAACAGGAACTTAATCATAGATGGTGAAACAGGGTATATTCCCGATGTCCACCACTGGGGGGCAGTGAAACAACTTTTAAAAATAATTACCGCTGCCCACCAACTTCACGGATAAAATAGGTCAAATCTGTTCCAAAACCGAATAAAGTCGAACCACTCCGAGTTTACGTAGTCTTTTGGCTGCTAGGCTGCTACCTTTAGCAGACGTACGCACGAACGTAAAAATATCGCGGCGAGATTTTATCGCACACTGGATTTTCAACTCTCGGTATTAAGCCGAGCATGGAGAATCCAACCTAACAAACAACAGAGTGCATTCTAGCGCGTAGAAAAAACACACTGTTGGATTTTCAACTCTCGGCGCTAAGCATAGTGTTAAAATCCAGTGCGCGAAAATAAATCGCCGCGATATTTTTACGTCCGTGCGAACGTCGGCTTAGAGTGTATACTCGTATTAAAACCGGAGGTGCCGAGGGAGAGCAACCCCCGCCTGCTGTACTATAATTGTTATGACAATCTGTGATGACAATCGCAGGTTTTTATTATAATTAAAAAAATAGTAGTAGTTCGGTCTTTTACAGTAACATAGGTATAAATTCTTTTCTATTTTGTGAAAGTGAGAACGTTGTAGGCCTTGGAGTAGATTTAATTTTATTGACCAATTCTATTTTGTTATGTAGGTACCTGGTACTGTCCTCCCGTAAAAATCAATCTGCCTAGCCTTTTCCCAACTAAGTTGTTGCCACCTTCCAGGCTATCTGGATGCAGCTGAATACCAGTATTTTACATGGAGCAACTGCCATCTGACTTCGACAAGTCTGACCTTGGTAAGAGAGACTTTCGGGCTTCTGATGACCCGTAACGACTGTCAAAGATCCACGATTGACAGCCGGGACCAACGGCTTAACGTGCTTTCTGAGGCACGGAAGAGTCTCGGTACTTATGTAAAGATGGTCACCCATCCACGGACCACCTGGCAAGCGTAGCTTTACCTGATGGATCGACCCGTGCAACTTAGCCAAGAGCTCCTACTGTCCTCCCATAAAAACATTGTAAAAGCCAATTATTTTTAAAAGTGTAACCGTGGAGTTTCTTGCCGGCTCTTCTCCATAGGTAACACCAATAGGAACCGTGCACCTATCTTCTGACGTTTCATAAGTTCCCATGTAGGATTATGTGAAATACTACAATATTTTGATTTTGACACTTCCTTGCAGGTTTTCAGGAGTGATTTAGGTATACCTACTCGACCATGTTATTGAGTTACCACTTTTGACAACAATTCATTCATCCACGACATGGTGTAAGCGAGCCGTTGGTACCTTTCTACGTGCATAGTGCGTCTATTGTTTGCCAAAATTTTGAAAACCGCAACACCCACCATGTTACATAAATTATTAAAATAAATATAACAACGATATTTATTGCTTGATTAGCAAAATTAACAAAACATTAAATTTTCATATAATAAATATAAGGATATAAATTACAGCGATAGTTTCCTTGATTAATCTTAAAATTTTAATTGTTTGCCAGCTTACAATGTTGTTTATTTGTTCACCGCATGTTTGGTAACGAGGCTTTCGACCTTGAGGGTCTGAGGGACTTGGGAACCAAACTGATATGACTTAGTGTTCAGGAAACGGCTGTCGTAGGTATGTCAACTGGTCGCAAAGAAACTTTGTGACACAGTCTGTACATCATGCAGTCGTCCGACGAAGCCCGAGCTGCATACGAAGTTCGGTGAACTACGTAAGCAGCTCGGGCTCTCGTCGGACGACTGTATGATGTACCTATTTGTGGTTGCGACGACGAAAAGTCCACAGAACATGCTGATTAAGTAATGGTCGGAGAAAAAGTTTTTTCGTATTTTATGTAGGTATAAAGTTAATAGCCTGCTTGCCATTCAGTTAGTAATAATAGACGCATCATAGCGGCTGTACTGTACACGCTCGTCGAAACACCATGAGACAGGCCGAGTATGAGTGTTCATGGTGTCTCGCTGCCCTATTCGCTCTCGGAAGGGTGTCGATATAGACACGCGACGAGCGAGACGAGGCGAGCGTGTACAGCCGCCATTAAATTACGAAATCAACTACCATTTTGATTAACTAGATTCTTTGAACTTTTTTTTAAACTCTTTCTCGTGTCAGCAAGAACTTAGAAAATAGGTTGTAGTGAATATTATATAAGAGCCAGTAAAAGTAAAGAAGACCAAGGAAAACGAGATATGAATTTTATGGCCCATGAAATTAAATAAAATTGAAAGGAAAGAGGAAAAACGAAGTAGATACTGACATGACAGTTAATAAAGATGTAGGTATGGCGGACGAAGACATAAGTACTGCGCTGACATCACAAATAACTTGGTATAAGGGCATGGGCAGAGGATGATGATGAATAATTGTGATGTGATGAAAGCTTGATCTGATAAGTCAGACAGCAAGGTCAAACTCAAACTCAAAGCATTTATTTCAAATAAACCAATTACAGGCACTTTTGAATTGTCAATGGGTCGGTCAGTCAGAAAGATGAAGCTAGTTGCCCATTCCAAAGCGTAGTAGATCCCTATGGAGAAGAACGGGCAAGAAACTCCATGGACACTCTTTTAAATCGTAATATTTTTACAAAATATTGGTTACATCGTTCATGTTGAAAATATACATGTGAGAACAATGTAGAAAGACGTGCACGTTAAAAAGCGTCCGTAATAAAAAGATAAAAACTAAAACAACTAAATTAAATATTAAAATTAAAAATAAGCCATGGCAGCTAAGAGACGACCAGTCCCAACTGACGGCGCCCGTTCACGAACATGACGCATGGATCAGCACCAATTAGCTCAACCATTTTGAAGGGAACTTAATGATCCAACACACACGGTAGTAGCAAGGCTGATTACCCAGGGTGTGTCGTACGTTCTTACACAGCATAATCAGCCTATAACGTTCCCACTGCTGGGACACAAGCCTCCTCTCTGCGAGAGGGAGTAGGCCATATATTATATAATTTCTGTGGAGTAGGCCATAATCCGCCACGTGGGCCCAGTGCGGGTTGGTAGATGTCACATGTCTTCGAATTTTTGGTTCTAGGACATGCCTGTTTCCTCACGATGTTTTCCTTCACCGTTTCGAGAACAGTGGTGATGAAATAAATTACACAAATTATTGTGCCTGCTGCCTGCCTGGGATCGAACTCATGACCTGCGACACGTAAGTCGGGGCCGTTGCCACTGGGCCTACTTATATAATATCTAATAATGATAGAAATGGCCCTCCGCCGTATCTCTACGTTGACGTCGGCGTGCGCGCTCCAAACTGTAAGTCTGTGCGTTTACTTTGCCGGTACAGATCTAGGATGAGGAGCCAGACCAAAAGAGATACATGAACCCGCAGGGCAGCATGTGGCGAGCTGTTGGGCAGTAGCGACCCCACGGACCCTATCTCCCGGGAGAAGTCTTGTTCTTCACTCTGGCTTGCCTTTATTGGCCGGCTGGAGTGAACAATGCCGAGGAACAGTGCTCCCACCTCTTTCTTGCCTTTATTGGCTGGCTTGAGTGGAGATTCGCAAAAGCAGGAGAGAGAGAGCTCGGAGGAAGTATTCCAGTAAGATGCTGGTAGAGATCTTGACCGTACCTTCGGGATTGTCCTGATAGCCATGGAATGCCTCTCAACTCCTCAAGCACCTCAGGACATATTGCCCCCTTGTCGCCACGTCACTATGTGCTAGCGACCGTTTCCGGGGGCCCATTATTTAATGTGCAAGTCACCCCCTGCCAATTTATCTATGTATATTATATAACATTGGTCAGGCAGGGGACATAGTTCTTCCATAGTTCAAGGTACCCAATCCACTATAGCCACCCAAACCCATAGCCCAGTATGTTGTTTCCATGTTCTGCAATAGTCCTGCACCAACCGGGGGTTGTCCTTGGGTGCACTTGCATAGTGCGTAAAGGGATAATAGTCGGCTGGTGCCTCCTCGTCATTTAAAATTGTCTAGGGGGCCTCTGCGAGTTGGCTTCGGCCCCCGTACCCGTGCCTGCCAAAGGTCCGGGACCCCAGGGTCCCGAGATATGTCAAATCGAAATAGAAATAATATTTATTTGCGTAAAACGTGGTGCAAGAATATTAAAGACTTTTTTTTTTTAGAATTGAATATATTTATTGTAAAACATGAGTTAAATCATAATAATATGTGCAAGATAATCTGCATGTTTTGCCATTTATGGCGTACAAAGCAACATTATAGTGACGTATAAAAAGGTATAAAAAAATAAAAAAATTAAGTCGAGACATCAAACTATGAAATTAGAAAACTTAATCCTAATGCTAATTAAAAAACAAAGTATTGTTCTTACAGATTTGAGGGTCAAATTGTGAAAATGTCATTATAGGAATCTATTTAATCAACTGCGGTTATTTAAAAATTCGGATATGGTATTTTAATAGAATTTGGCTATGAGATATTTTTTTTTTAATGTATTTTATACAGAGCAGTAGGCATTTGTCTAACAGGTTTTGGAATTTTATTATAAATGATTGGTGCTAAACAAAAAATACTTTTACGCATCAATGCCGTGGTTGATCTTGGTACGCATAATTTATTATCTCGCCGATTACGAGGGTCTGATTGTTTTTTAAATACGTTAGGATTATAGAGCATACATACTTTGCTTATTTGCAAATATTAAAAGTTACGTTAAACAATGTTTCCGGTCAGTAAATTCTTTTATGCTATAAAAATTATTAGTGTTTAACCATATATGTAGTTTTTATTTACACAATCTAATATCTCAAGTTTTTAAATCATTTGGAATAGTATTATATACACGAACACGATGACCGTTGGGTAGACGTGTTTATGAATGGATACCGCGAATCGGCAACCGTAAGGTAGGATGCCCTCAGGCTAGGTGGAGTGACGATCTTCGCAGGGTGGCTGGTAGCAGCTGGATGAGAGTTGCTGAGCACCGAGTGAAGGGCGAGCAACAGGAGAGGCCTATGTCCAGCAGTGGGCTGCTGTAGACTGATGATGAAGATGGCTAATAATAATGGGTAGGTACTGTGAGAACTTGAATCTCACAGGGGACATAGGGAGGTAATCGAGCTACAAATTAAAGAGGATATAGAAGTATATTGTAGTGGTATGTTTAAGTATATTGTTGTTTCGCCCAAAACAACAGCGTTAGCACCGGTTGGAACCAAATCAACCTCACTTGAGAAAACTGAACCATCTGTCACTACAAGATCGGGTCGCGTCGTGAAAAAGACCGTGAGATTTGCCATCTAAAACATTTTTTGTCGCCAGTCCCAAAGTCATAAAAATATCAAGTGAGAAGTGCGGTGAAGTGTTGTGTTTTAAAATAGACCAACAAAACAAACAATTCTGTGGCGTTCTCATACTACATAGTTACCTATATCAACTTGTAACATATTAGGTCTTTACCTATGAAATTGCCGTTCTGCAGTACTGGCCATTTCAAATCAAAATAATTTTTGTTTGGCTAAGAATTCTAATTTCAAATTAATTTTATTTTAAAAACATGGATTTTTTTTCCAAAAGTAGTCATTTGTTTATTGATTAGTGTTACATTTTCATCGCATTTCAATCTTTTTCGTCATCATGGATACGTTAAAAATTCGAGTAATTATGGAATATGAGTACCGTCGTGGCAGCAACGCGGCACAAGCGGCACGCAACATCAACGACGTTTACGGAGCTAACACTACAAACCAACGCACCACTTGTTATTGGTTTACTCGCTTCCGTTCTGGAAATTTCAAACTGAAAAATGAACCTCGCGGTCGTCCGAAGACTTTGGTCGACAATGACGAAATAAAGACGATTGTGGAAGCTGATGATACACAATCTACGGCTGAATTAGCAGCAGCTTTCGACGTTAGTGTCAAAACAATATTGGTCCATTTGCGTCAAATTGGCAAGGTAAAAAAGCTTGACAAATGGGTGCCCCACGAACTCAATGATCGCCAGCGCGAAGTACGCGTCGAGACGTGCCTTGCACTGCTCAACAGACACACAAATGAAGGAATTTTGAACCGCATTGTTACCTGCGATGAAAAATGGATTCTGTTTGATAACCGCAAGCGCTCAGCAAGTTGGTTGGATCCTGGTTCAGCACCTAAACAATGCCCTAAACGAAAACTTACCCCTAGAAAAGTTATGGTCACTGTTTGGTAGTCTAGCGCCGGTGTGATTCATCACAGCTTCTTACCAAACGGGGTGAGCATTACTTCAGATGTGTACTATGAAGAACTGAACACAATGATGGAGAAGCTGGCACATCTCCAACCAGCATTGGTGAATCGCTCGTCTCCGCTGCTCCTGCACGACAACGCGCGACCTCATACTGCACAGCAGACGGTCTCCAAGTTGCAAGAACTGGGGTTGGAAGCTCTCAATCATCCGCCCTACTCACTAGACCTTGCGCCTATAGACTACTACTTTTTTTACCAGAATTTGGATAACTTCTTGGCGGGAAAAAATTCAATACCCGAGAGGCAGTACAAAATGCCTTTGAAGAATTTGTTGCCTCCCGTCCAGCTGATTTCTTTAAGAAGGGCATCAATAAACTGCCACTGCGTTGGCAAAGATGCATTGATTGCATGGGTGATTACTTCGATTAATACAAATAAAAAATGCATGAAAAAAATTCGTTTAAATTATTTCATACAAAACGGCAATTTCATAGGTAAAGACCTATTATTTATTTTTGTGTTATCCTAACCACTTAGTTAAAACTTAAGTTTAAAACCTTTTTGTTTAAGAACCTTTTGTATCAAGTAGTTACATTATGACCAATGTATTTTAATTTTTTTTACAAAATGACTTAAGTTTAAGTATCCATTTGTCTAATGTTGTTTTTATATGCCTCATGTTAGCGTAGAGTCTTATTGTTTATTAATTAAGAGTTAGGTATAGTTATACACTTTTACAGCAAACCATTTTATTAGGTATTTGCAATGTTATTATGTGTACACTTTGCTCATTGTTTTTTGATAATTATTTGTTTACCCTTTTATTAAATTATCTTTATCAAAGGGGGGAGGACATGTAGTGGTATGTTTACCCACACATGCACGCCACTTGCGAGCTTATAAGTACCTATGACGTTCACCGTCACCTTAAGTTCGAAGTCACGCGTTGTCACGACAACACATAATTATTACATAGTCGTTTACTAACTGCTACTCGCGTCAATCATCATATATATTATTTCATACTAATCATCATGTAATTGTACCGTGTTTAGTTGTAGTAAATACATTATTAAATTCATAGTGTAAATCTGAATGGACATTTAATTTCTCACTATAGAACCTACATCACGTTCCTACAAAAGTTCTATAATATATTTAATGATCCTCACTTTTATCTTAAAGTAAATTGCTATCCTATCTCGAATATGACTTTTCCTTTGAAGCTAGAACAGATTTTTCAATACACTTCCTCGAAAACTGGTTCATATCGCACTACGATTAGGTTCACAATGCAATATATTTCACACGCGTGTGTTAGATAAATGTAATTATTATGTGTCTAATATATAAAAATAAATACTTGAGATTACCTTGATTCCGGAAGTTAGTTCGGTTGTGATTAAAATCATCGAATCATTGTAAAACAACCTTTAGATTATTAGAATAACTGTTTGTTGGATATTGACACTGTCACATTTACGAAGCTTGAGACCAATGTAGAAGTATCTAATTTGATTAGTTATTGTGTTTACAAAATATACCACTCTTAACTTGTCAAAATCGTACAGATGTTATATACTATAAATAATTAAATAATATTTGATAGTAACTGTAGTATATCTTAGAATTTATATTGCTATTTTAATATAAAATACTGTCAGTTGATGTTTGATGGGAAGGGATAAATGGAAGGGGTGGAAGGATATAAAAAGGATTGTAATGACATTCTCGAGGCAGTTGCTCAGTGGATGTTCAAGTGGCTAGTGCTAGTGCCGTTGTGATGTGAAATATATCTACCAGGTGTCATGTAAGTTACGTAATTTCATATTATACCTAAATATTGTTATTATGTTGCTATTATTCTGAGTAATAGAATTAACTGTTTGAGATAACTATAAATTGTGGAAATATAAGAAATGTGTTGATAGAATACTATAATACTGTTTCCATGGAGTTTCTTGTCCTTCTTCTCCATGAAGACCTAGTTTTGCGAACGGACAATAGCTTTCTCATTAAAGATGAATAATTATTGACAAGCCTAATTGAAATAATAAATGTCTAGTCTTGTCTTTCTGTGCTTTTCTTTATGAAATCCTTCCCATACACACCATATTCATAATACTTTCATAAACAATAAATAACCAATAACCATTCTGACATGTAAGGTTTGCTATTTGCGAAGTAGCTGTATATATGCTTATAATTATATTATATCAAATCTAACACGTGCGAGTTTTCAGTTTCCAACACAAGAGCGAGAATAAAAATTGCCACAGATAACTTATACCTATACTTAGCCCAAATTGGTTCAATGTCTCTATTCACACCGTCTCTATTCGGAGGTGAATGTTTTTTTTTTAATCTCGGCAAAGAGACGGCGTTATTTTTTTTTAAATATTTAAATTATGTTTATAAATAGAATATCATCAAAAACCAAGATTATTACAATAAAAAAAACGTTTATGAACAAATTAACATTTATTTGTGTTCTAAACACAAAATATTTGAATTTTATATTTTTCATATTAGGCTGTTTATCAGCTTTATACCTTTGCTTTTCCTTCAACCTAGCAAAAGCAAAGCGCGTAAATAAAAGAAAATTTAAATCATAGTTTGCTAATCATTTATGACAAAAATATTTTTCGTTATCTTATTTTATTTCTTCAAAAGTGTATTGAAAAACGTCGTTTGATACACGTGGACATTTGTTATTGCAGTTCTCGGCTCAAAAACAACCTCGCCTACGGCTCGGGTGTTAATTCCGCCTCGAATGCAATAATAAAAATTCTCCACTTGTATCAAAATGTACTACATATTTCAATACACTTCCTCGAAAACTGGTTCATATCGCATTACGCATGATTATTACAATAAAAAAAAAGTTTATGAACAAATTGACATTTATTTGTGTTATAAACTCAAAAATATTTGAATTTAAAATTTTTGATATTAGGCTGTTTATCGGCTTTATAACTTTTCTTCTCCTTCCACCAGGCGAAAGCAAAGCGCGGAAAAAAAAAGAAAATTTAAATCATATATTTTTCGTAATTTTATTTTATTTCTTCAAAGGTGTTTTGAAAAACGTCGTTTGATATACGCGGACATTTGTTATTGCAGTTCTCGGCTCAAAAACAACCTCGCCTACGGCTCTGGTGTTAATTCCGCCTAGAATGAAATAACAGAAATTCTCCACTTGTATCAAAATGTACTATTATTCAAAAGTAGTTCGATGCTTGAACGATGGAATGTCAGCCTGTATCATTTTTGGTTGACCTTTGTATGTAAACTCTACAGTCAAACCTACAGTCAATCTGACTGATATTGACCGTACTTACCGTTGCATTATTAATATTGTTATTGTTGTGTTGTTTGTGTTGTTGTTGTTGTTATTGTTGTTGTTGTTGTGTGGTTGTTGTTGTTGTTTATTGTTGTTGTTGTTATTTAAATGGTGTGCATAATAAAGAGTATTATATTCTATTTTTATTCTATTCTGTTGTTTCCTGAAAACATTTCCATGATCAGAAATTATCACGTTGATTTGTATGTATTACTAATTAAAATGTTTATCGTTTACTAAATTAATGTTGTTTAAGTATTTAATTTACCTGTTGTTACAATAATAATTATGGCGTACTTAGGTACCTACTAAAAATCATTACGCGATTGGCTAGCCGAAATATAAAGTTATTTTTAATTATTATTTCTGTACTCATGTTATCACTTATTTATGCGTTTGTGGCGATAATTCGGGACAGGCCTGCTGTAATCAGAAGGGCGACCTTCCCGGTTTAGGAAAAACTCTTCCTTTGGGTAGCGGCTTTATTTTTGATTCTAATAACAGTAATATCGACGTAATACGTTCACCAGTTCGTTGGAGAGATGTGGTGATAAAACTGACACTGGCATTCCTGTATCATCATACAGCCTAGCCTTTTCCTAACTATTTTGGGGTCGCCTTCCAGTCTTACCGGATGCAGCTGATTACCAGTATTATGACATGGAACGACTGACCTCCACATCCCAGTTACTGGGTAATACGACACCCCTTAGTAAGACTGGTGGTCAGGCTTTCGGGCTTCTGACGATTCATAACGACTGTCAAAGATCCACGAATGACAGCCGAGGCACGAAGGGTTCTTAGTAGGTGTATAGCGATGGTCACCCATCCAAGGACCAATCACGGCAAGCTTACTTTAACCTGATCAATCGATTCTGCTGTTCAATCAACAATCAACTCAGCCTATCGCAGCCCACTACTAAATCAATCAATCATTTTATTATCAGCCCATAAAAAAAATACACAAAATAATCTATATAATAATTTACTTAATTAATTAATTAATTTATATATACTTTATTGTACACCACAAAAATACATAACAAAAAAAGACATAATCAAACACTACAAAATATACAATGGGCGGCCTTATCGCTTTCTGCAATCTCTTCCAGGCAACCTTAGAATGGACAGTGATTTGCCTGGATATGAATGGGGCTGTCTTTGGTGCAAATAATAAGTGCCTACTTACAATATTATACTAAAATAGATACATACATAACCTAATTAATAGTTATATAAATACATACATACTAAATACATATACTTAAGCAACGAAAACAAATGAAGACTAAAGATATTTACAGTTACGTGAACACGATCACAACGACAAATAATGTTCCTTTACGAGCATCGAGATATAAGTACTGTACGTTAGTACTTATATCTCGATGTTTACGAGTCTTTTAAACATAGGTAACGACTGCGCGCGTTTTATTTGAACTGGCAATGCATTCCACAAACGAGCAGCCTGGACAGTAAAGGATTTATCGAGGAAAGTTGTGGAATGCATAGGCATTTTGAGCTTTAAATTGTCAGATAACCTTAAAAATTTCTTGTGGGAGTCGCAAAGAAACTGGAAACGTTTCTTGAGTTATAGAGGGGTGGTAGGGGAAAAGAGCACATTATACAAAAGGGAAAGGATATGAGCATTCCGGCGATGGCGAATTGGTAACCACATGAGCTTCACAAGAAATTCAGAAACATGGTCATATTTGCGCAAACCGAATATGAACCTTATACAAACATTTTGAAGCCGCTCAAGTTTATCGAGTTGGCCTTGAATAATTATAAACTAATACATATTATTAATTGGGTACCCCAGTTGAATTAAAATTTTAATACAACTGGGGTACCTACCCTATTGAATCAACCCACTGTAGCTACAAAACAAAACGGTGCCCATCAGGCTAGTTACCTCAATAAGGATGTTTCATGGGTAAAAAAAAAAATCTATTACATCCGTCAGTCAGTTATTAAAATAATATTAGACATGTATGTTTTGCTAAAACATAATAAAAAAAAACACCTAGATATCGGTGAGCTACTATTTTTTATATTTTTAAATGTTTTTTATTTCATGTTTTGATTAAAATATTTAAAAATGTAAATTATATGTGTAAGTAAATGAAATAAAGGAATAATAAAAATGACATTTATATAAAACGCAAAGTTCAGTGGGGTCTCTCTATGTCACAACACAACTCACAACTATAGCAAACAAGATTTATAATCTAGCAAGGAGTGACGTTATGTTACATTTTAACTCAATGTTTCGCCGCCGCCGCACCGTATGTAACCTTTTGATTTCGTAAAAAAAGAAAAATATCTGTCCAATATTTTTTAAAAATCAACTTCTTCTT
>OX276368.1:0-37866 GCA_946251885.1 Cosmia pyralina
TGTGTCAGTGGGAGGGGTGCACAGCTAACGAAACTGACTCGGAAAACGCGCAAGCGCTAGCGCGCGCGCGCGCGCTGGTTATGGGGTGGGTAGAGATTTAGAACAATTTAATACTATTGATAACCGACTGTCATAAATTTCATGATCTTTAATTTAATTCAATAAAAAACTCACTGTATACGAGAGATTAGACTTTTTAGATTGGAATATAATAAATAACATCTTAGGTTTTACGTTTTGACTAAACACGTGTTTGGCTTTTTGGTGTCTCATCATGTGAAAATTGACTGAAAATCCCCCCCCCCCCCTCCCCCCCCCCCCCCCCTCCAGTAAGAAAAACCAGGTGGAAGGTAAAATAGAAATAGATAGATAGGTAGGTAGGTAGGTAGGTAGGTAGGTAGGTAGGTAGGTAGGTAGGTAGGTAGGTAGGTAGGTAGGTTGGTTGGTAGGTAGGAAAACAGACTAAAATTTACCCCCCCCCCCCCCCCCCCCCCCGCCCCCCGCGCCCCCTCTAGTAAGGAAAACCTATTATAAGAAATCTGCGGTCTTACAGTCAACGTGGTAAATCTCTCAATATCGTGACTACATCCAATTAAGTAGGCTTTTCAGACAGGACTAGACCTCTAATAGTACGTCCAGGGCTAGGTCTTGATCTAGGGTATCTGGACGCACCAACAAAACTATAAATTACGGCTATGTAGCCGGGTTGTGTACTTACGATTTCCTTCCTTATGAAACTCTATTTATCACTGTTTTCAACTATAAAACACTATTAATATTTTTTGAATTTAAGAACTATTATACCTATAGAAAACTGTTTGGTGAAGCATCGTCGCGAACAACTGGAATATAATAAATTTATAACATCTTAGGTAGGTAGGTAGGTAGGTAGGTAGGTAGGTAGGTAGGTAGGTAGGTAGGTAGGTAGGTAGGTAGGTAGGTAGGTAGGTAGGTAGGTAGGTAGGTTGGTTTTACGTTTTGACTCTCTGTAGTATAGAAACGAATATTGTTCATATTCATGATAGTATTGTTAGCCCTGAAAAGGGCTTTTTGGTGTGGTGAGCGCATGCACGCGCGCTAAGCATCTCGGTGCCGCCGTCCGTGGTTTCTTCAGAGTTGCTTCTGATGAATCGCTGGTGACGAGCTCGAGACACGTCGAGCGCGTTCCGCACCCTCCTTCCCGAGGACGATAGACGCGTACGTACTGCGAGCGCGCGGTTGGACGATGATGAAAACAAAACGCACAGAGCACGCGCGCCTCTCTCTACAGTGGTACTTATACAAACAAAACAGTTGTTATGTTAGTACACAAACACACACAGTAGGTAAGACGCGCACGCACAATAATAATTGTCACTGTCACTCATCAGCTGCTGCTGTTGTTGTTGTAGTAGTAGTTGTTGTTGTAGTAGTAGTATTGATGGTGGGTGGTCTGGTCAGCCGACCCTGCGCCGCGCTGTAGTAGTCGTAGTCGTCGTCGTCGTCGTCGTCGCCGTCGCCGATGTAACGCGAAAGCGACCGTAGCTTACTTCTTAGCGGCGGACGCTTTCTTGGCTGCCGGCTTAGACTTGGGTGTAGCCGCGGCCTTCTTGGGTTTAGGCGCTTTAGGTTTCTTGGTTGGCGGCTTCGCTGTCTTTTTAGCTTTGGGGGCGGCGCCTCCCTTCGCCTTAGCTGGAGCGGCGGCCTTCTTGGGTGCCGGCTTCTTCTTAGCGGCGGCTGCCTTCTTGTCCTTGGCGGCGGCGGCGGCGGCCGATGCCTTCGACTTTGAAGGTGAACCGGAGGCGGAAGAGGCGGCCGCGGCGGCGGCTGCTGCCTTCTTGGTCTTGGCGCCGGCCGCGGAGGCGGTCGCCTTCTTCGTCTTCGCGGCGGCGGCGGGCGCCTTGCCGGCGGCCTTGCCAGCCGCACCGGCGGGTTTCTTGGCCGCGGCCGATTTCGACTCGAGCTTGAAGGAACCGGAGGCACCCTTGCCCTTGGTCTGGATCAGTGCGCCAGATTCGACGGCGCTCTTCAGATATTTCCTTATGAACGGAGCCAGTTTCTCCGCGTCGACCTTGTACTGCGCTGCGATGTACTTCTTGATCGCCTGCAGGGAAGATCCGCTGCGCTCCTTCATCTCCTTGATAGCGTTGTTGACCATCTCGGATGTTTTGGGATGGGTCGGCTTCGCCTTCGGTTTCTTCGCGGCACCGGCGCCGCCGGCCTGCCTCGCCTGCTTCTTCGCTGGTGTAGCGGGCGCGGGAGCCTCGGTAGCAACTGCGGTGTCTGCCATTGTAGGTATTTAAAATTGAGATTGACTTCACACAACACACTGTTATAATATAGATAGAGACTTAGATGTCGCCACTTATAGGTTTTACGAATTTCGTATACGTACGCCTAAGTACGACGGAACTTTACCGTAACGAGCGCCGCGATGTCGCGGGACGTTTTCTCGTATGAACGCTTGAAAGTTTTCACTAACACGTATCTAATAAAATAAATAAAAATAATGGTTAACGGCGTTTAGTGCAACGAGGTTTTACAGTTTCGGATAGGTCATGAAGTTGACGATGCCTGTGTGCGAATTCGGAGAGCGTGAGGTGCGCGTTTAGCCGGTGACGGTGTTTTATTTTGACGACTGCGTACGAAGCGTAGGTCGGGTCGTGTTCAAAATGTTATTTTCTCTATAAAAGTGATAGTTAGTGCGGATCGAGGCCGACGCGTCAACAAGGAGGATATAGAGCTTGTGTGGTAACAGGACTTCGTCGATATCACACAGTCTCGCGAAGGTATTATCGAGCTAAAAGTGAAGCGTCGTAAAACACCGCGAGCGCCGAACTGTTAAGGACGGACGACTCCGTCCAGGACGTGCAACCTATTAATAAATAGTGATATTAAAAGACGAGAGTGCCCTTCGCCGAGTTGACAGTGTACAGATTGATATAATCGCATCAGAAAGCGTATTAAACAATGTGTGTAAAACGACAATTAAGACCGTCGCAGCCGCGTACTCGGTCTTGCGCGCCAGGCCAGCTGTAAGTACCTGTACCGTGCGTGGCTGGCTGGCGGCTGGTTCTTCTCTTCACAGTATCTAAAAGCCTAAGCAAGCCTGTCTGTATAATGTCTCTAATGAATAATAAATAATATAATATAAAATAACCTATCAAAATAATTGCAACCTGTAGGTAATTACGTACGCCAAATAATATAACGCGGCATAAATAAATAAATAAACAAACAAACAAACTGCACGCACGCGCACCGAGAGGCGATCAAACGAACGAATAGGCCAGTCTAGCTAGCTAATAAATATTATAGTATTATGTAAAAAAAAAAAAAAAAAAAAAAAAAAAAACACATAAACAAGCGCATTATTATTATGACGGACGGATTTATTTATAATAATTTCATTACCTACACAACTAACTCCAAAACCTTATAAAAATAATATTGGTATGGTACTGTCACTCGCACAGTACGTACGTACGTACGTAGATAGATAGTAAGTACTTAAGTAAGTAAGTAAGTAAGTAAGGGTTAAACAAGTACGTTTTTTAGACCATTCCACTCAAGAAACATACTTAATAATATCGAATCATATGCGGCCCTGAAAAGGGCCTTTTTTATGTGCGCGCGCGTGTCTATATACGTACGGTTGAACGGTATGATTATGTTCACAACGAACACAACACACACACACGTCCACCGCAGTATGTAGAGCTGGTTGCAGGCGCAGGCAACACGTACACGCTGGGGGTGCAGGTGTTTAACCGCCGAAACCGTACAGGGTGCGACCCTGGCGCTTCAGAGCGTAGACGACGTCCATGGCTGTGACGGTCTTCCTCTTGGCGTGCTCGGTGTAAGTGACGGCGTCGCGAATGACGTTCTCTAGGAACACTTTAAGCACACCGCGAGTCTCTTCGTAGATCAGACCGGAGATACGTTTCACGCCGCCTCTGCGAGCCAGACGACGGATGGCGGGCTTGGTGATACCTTGGATGTTATCACGAAGCACCTTCCTGTGACGCTTGGCTCCTCCTTTTCCGAGACCCTTTCCTCCCTTACCGCGACCGGTCATCTTCTTAACAGTGGGATTTCAAAATAACACACACGCGAACGACGCGAGCGACTGTACGTACTGTACTGCCTTTAAAATTTTTTTTTTTTTTTTTTTTTTTTTTTTTTTTTTTTTTTTTTTTTTTTTTTTTTTTTTTTTTTTATAAATGGCATCTCGCAGTTGACCACTAAGGGTCGAGACTGCTCAACCGGGCGTTTCCTGTGGGTTCTTTAAGCGAACTTAAAGCCCCCGGCCAGGCCTAAAACTAAGGTAAATTATTAGTCGACTGAGCGTCGCTAATAATAATATGACAGCCAGACGGGGCAGGCTGGATCATGACGGGGGGGACAAGTGCTACAGGCTCAGCTGTGCCCCCAGCTGGCACAGCTTCACCGAGTAGGGGATAGGGGGGGGGGGCGGTTACGATTGCGACCTCGGCGGCGAGGTCGGAATGTATTCCGGGGTGGTCTACGTTTGTAAACCGTACTGGTGGCCTTGCTACTCTCCTGAAGGAGGGTTATGGGGTCATCAGGGTCGGTGAGAATATGACGCGGACGGCGAGTCTTACTAATTTGAGAGGGGGTATAACGCGCGGCCTCGACAACCAAAGGGTTGCGATGCTTCGCGGCGGCATCAAAGAAACGCTTCGAGCCGCGCTTCAAAAATTGATGGATCGTGGGGATCCTGAGGTCAAGGTGGAGGTCCGCGTTCCGAACGAACCAAGGGGCGCCCGTTATCCTTCGGAGGAAACGGTTCTGTAATGTCTGCATCCGATGCAGATAGCGGGGTTTGGCGTGTGCAAATACCGAACCCGCATACGTCATGATGGGACGAATGCACGCAGTGTAAATGCGCAATTTGCACTTAAGAGATAGTTTGCTGCGTGCATTTAAAACGTAATGTAATCTACCGAGGGCAAAAGCGGCCCGTGAACGTACCAGCTTAATGTGCTCCGCAAAGGAGAGGCGTTGATCGAGAGTCACCCCCAGATATTTGGCTCGCTTCTCCCAAGGGATCGGCTTACCAAACATGGTGATTGGTCGGGGAATGGAACGTGAGAAATACGGTTTCAAAAAGAGAACCGCTTGACTCTTGTCAGGATTGACCTCGATTCTCCACCGACGGAACCAGCAGCCGAGGGTATCGACTGCTGTTTGGAGATTACGAGCTATCACGTTTTGGTCACGTCCCGAACAGTATATGGCCGTATCGTCTGCAAACAGAGCCAACTGAGCCTTTTTACTTTTCGGGATGTCGCTAGTAAATAGTGTGAAAATAAGCGGAGAAATTACGGAGCCCTGTGGGACCCCCGCGCGAATCGGGTGGGGGGCAGAAAGTGCCCCTTCAATACGGTAACGAAACGTACGGTTCGACAAAAAGTCTCGTAGGATGAGCACGAGACGGTCAGGCACACCGAGTTTGTACAGCTTATAAATTAAGCCGTTGTGCCAGACTTTGTCAAACGCTTTCGCTATATCGAAAAAGACCGCGCCCGTCATCAAACTGCGCTGAAAATTAGCGCTTATGTGTTCGACGATACGGTGAACCTGTTGCACACAGGAGTGCTGGGTTCGGAACCCATACTGTTCGTTCGGGATGAGGCCCTTTGTCTCGGCATAATCCCTGAGTCGCTTATAAATAAGTCTCTCATAGATCTTGCCGAGAACATTGAGCAAGCTAATGGGGCGGTAACTAGTGGGCTCGCTCTTGGGCTTGCCGGGCTTAGGTATACCGATAACGGTGGCCTGTTTCCAGGCTTGGGGGAAAATATTATTGCTCATGGCACCATTGAAGATGATGGTCATTAGCATAATTAAATTTGCTGGGAACAGTTGGAACACCCTATTGGTGAGTCCATCTGAACCAGGGGCCTTGCGGGGTTTTAGACCCTTGATTATCTCCTGCACCTCGTCCGGCGTGACGGGGGGCAGGGGACAATCAGGGTCCTCAACGGGAGGAAGGGAAGCTCTACGTTCGACTTCCGCGTCGACCTCAGAGAGGTGAGCTTGGTCAACCGGTAGAGCGCTAGGTGTGCATTGCGCCTCGAGACTGTCAGCAAGGCATTCCGCCTTGTCGACATCGTCAAACGCGATGGTGTTATCGGGGCGGACTAGAGGGGGCATAGAGGTAAATCCTCGGGACGTGAGTTTCTTCTGGAGCTGCCAGAAGGCAAGATGGTTTGGCTCTAAATCGCTCAGCATCTTATCCCAGCTAGCGGAACGCAGATCCTCCATACGAGTCTTTACAGATTTCTGTAAATAACGCATGTGGACTTTGTTCGCACGACAAGGAAAGCTGCTGTAGGCACGGACAGCCGCGTTCTTCTCATTTAACAGCTCACGTACATCGTCCGGCAACCTCCCGCGATGGTCATCCATCACAGGAACTTCCCTTGAACAATCGTTCAGGACAGATTGTACGTGTTCCGTAAATGAGTCGATCGCGGCCGTCGTGTCAGCGATAGAGTCAAACTGGTCGGGGATGGAATCTAAGTGGGGGGAAGAGGAGGATTTCAGGCACTCGCTTACTTTCCTCCAATCCGTCACTTTTTTAGTAGGTAAAGGTTGGGTGGGGTCAAAGTGACCAAGGCGGGAGACCAGCTTAACGACGACTGGTCGGTGGTCAGAGTTTAATTCATGTATCGCTTCTATAGAGTCCAATCGAAGATTGACATTCTTTAGAAGCGCTACATCAAGTACATCCGGGCGGTGGTCAAGGTTACCGGGGAAATGAGTCGGAGTCATTGGGGCAATGACGTCGAAATTTAAAAGGGAACAAAGGTCAAATAAGCGTTTGCCTCTGGTGTTGGTTGCGCTGCTATTCCAAGCGGAATGCTTGGCGTTGAGATCACCCGCAATAATTACGGAGTCACTCAAGCCAAGTAGGATCGCGAGGTCAACGTTAAGTATTTCAAAATTTTCTGTAGTGGAAATGGGGGGAAGGTAAGCCGATACCAAGGTGATCGGCTGGTGACCTGTCATGCCAAGGCGGCAGACAGACACTTCCAAACGTGAGAGAGGGGGGGGATCCAAAGGGATGCAATATAGAGTAGACTTATAATAAATCAAGGTACCGCCCTTGTGACACCGAGTCCTATCATTGCGAATTACGCGATAATTCGCAATTGACGGATTACGGTGGCTGGGTTTTAAAAAGGTTTCCTGTACGAGGAGGACATCTAAATCGTGGTCGCGGAGGAAAGCGGAGACCTCATCGCGTTGGCCTTTCAGGCCATTGGCGTTAAAAAACCCTAATTTAAGGGATCGGGGCTTAACTCTTGCAATAACTCCTCTATCCATTACGGGTTGGATTTAGTGGAGAGGGAGACAAGGGCTTGCGTAATCTCCGGGTACGCATTATAGATATTTCGGATCCTGAGCAGATCGCCGGCGCTAGTGGCGGCGGTCAGCTCATTAGCCATCTGGATAGCACGGGGGGTGCAAAAGGTAAGGAAGGTCCCAGTGATAATGTTGAACGAGTCAACCTGACTGGGACCGGCCACCGGGGTGGTGATAGGGGCTAGAGGCGGGGTAGCCTTAGCGGCGGTATTGACGGCTGCCTTAGGAGCCTGCGCAGGTTTAGGGGGGGGGGCAAGGGGGGGTTTAGGGATGCTAAGTCCCATGGGAGCCGGGGGTGGTTGCGTGGGTACCAACGCAGGAAAAGCCTGCTGATGGAGACCTGAAAACCACGGGTTAGGTCTCTGGGGACTTAGCCGCGTAGGCAACTCAGATGAGGGGATTTTAAAACCGGAAGGGCATTCCCTCTGCTGACGAGCGTCCGCACGCTTGTTCAGCTTTCCGGATGAACTTTTTGGGGCTTTAGGACAGCCCCGATAATTGGCTGGGTGACCAGCCTCACCACACAGCACACAGCTGGGTGGCTCCGTGGATACCGTGCGATCACGAGAACAATCGGAAGTGCCATGATCACCCAGGCACTTGACGCACCTGGGCCTCGCATAGCAGTTCCGCTGCGAATGCCCATAGAGTTGGCACCGGTGGCATTGACCAACGGTGCCATTCTTTCTGGGCTTCTCTATCTCGAAACCCACGAGACCACAGATGGTCCTAACCTTAAAAATGGGGTGGTACCCCTCAAAGGGGGAACAGACCACGAGGACCATGTCGTAAGCATCCTTCCCTCTGGAGCGATGCATCCGGTGGACCTCGTCCACGGGGATATTTTGCGACTGAAGGTCGGCTTTAATATCCTCTACCGGGATTTCTTTGGGGATCCTACGGATCACGACCCTAATCTGACGCTCCTCAGGTAGGGAGTAGGTGTGAAAGGACACACCTCTCGCCCTGAGAAGCTTCGTTAATTCCCTAAAATCACTCGATGTAGGGATCGAGATTTTAATACCCTGTTGGGTAGAGCGGGCGTTGGTGTACGCGATCTTATGATCTGTGCACCATTTCGACACGTCGGTCCACTTCGCCTTGTCCTGAAGGTAAACAGGGGGCGGGGGGGCCGACTTTTTAGGGGCAGATTTCGCCTCCTGCGAGGAGGACGGGTTGGATACGGGGGGGGCAGAGGAGGTCATGGGGGGGGTAAGGGTAGGAGGAGAAGAAGGGGAAGTAGGGGGGGAAGAAAGATTCTTCCCCTTCTTTGCCTTGGAGGAGGAGGCGGCTGATCGTTTCGCCTTCCTCTTCTTCTTCTGTCCTAGGACCGGCTGAAAGCCGTCATCCTCGGAAGAAGAAGAAGGGGAGGCGGGAGCGTCCTGAGCAGAATGCTCCGACTCCATATCAGATAGAATTTGTGGGGGAATGTCCTCCGCGTCCATAGACTCGGATTCGGAAAGGCATTCCTCCACTACGGGGAGACGCGGGGTGGGCTCAAGAGCATCGCTGAAAGTAGCGATGTCTGAGACGGGGGCAGGGGGAGAGGGGGGGAGGGGGCTATGCTGAGACTCAGCTAGTTTTGCTCCGATTTTGGCTCGGAAGTCGGGCACGGAAAGCAGAGCGTTAATAAAGGAGTCCGGGTCCTTAAGGATATCCTCAAGGACGGACCTCTTTACCGACGCAGCTGACTTTGCCATCGCTGCCATGGCAAAAGAAACGTAAAACCCTAACCAGTCCTAACACCTAACACCCCGGGTGGGACAGCCCGGGGGTGCCTAACCCTCCCTGCCGGTGACGACAGGGAGGCCTGACCCTACTGGCGAGCCCTAGCTGAGAACCCGTCGCCAGTCTTATTGTGCGACGGGGCCCTAACTACCACTAGCGCGAAGGGTGTAGACACACCCTAAAGACACTAGGTGCAAGCTGTGGAAGGAAAACAGTACACCAGTGCCGACTAGGAGATCCCCCAAGGCCGGTTAACACTGGGACCCGTCCAACTGTCTGCCTCCCCCGGAAGGGGTTCGGCGGGTGTGTTGGGTCAACACCCCACTCGGCTACGTTGGCACCGTAAGGTTTCCACCGAGGACCACGAAACTGTGGATTTTACCCGTAAGGGGCCAAAAGTGCAGCTACACACGTTTTGACAATAACTATTAAGAAACAGTAGTCTTGAAAAAGACTCTTTGGTGATCGTAAGTCGAGGAATTAATTAAATAAATAATTAATTCGTCGAACGATCGGACGTAGTCGGGGCGACTACGATGCGCGCCGCGAGAGCGCAGCGCAGTGACGGGTGGGGAGCGATGACTCAGCGAGCCGGGGCAGCGGGAGGGAGCGGCAGCACACAACCGCTCGCAACGGCAGCCAAGCGTCGAATGCCTTTCGCCTTTAAAATTTTGCCGACCGCCTATATTTATACCCGTAACGCGTGGAGCTCAGCGGGCGCGGGGGGACGGGACAGAAACTGGAGGTGCGCGGGGCGAGGCGAACCGACGCTCGTTGTTGATTGGCTGGCTGGTTGGACGATGTCTCTTAGTAAGTTGTTTCATAAGACAGAACATTAAAGTAAGCAAGCAAGCAAGCAAGCAAACTGCTGGTTATTTAAGTAACTACGACTATTGTCTTAATTCTGTTATTTATGTATGTATGTATGTATGTATGTATGTAAGTAAGTAAGTAAGTAAGTAAGTAAGTAAGTAAGTAAGTAGGTAGGTAGGTAGGTAGGTAGGTAGGTAGGTATATACCTAATAAGTAAGTAAACAAAGAAAATGTATGTATGATTTTGTGTTTTTTAACGTTTTTTTTTTTGTGAAGTCTGATATAAAGAAACATTTATATAATCTGATACATATGTGGCCCTGAAAAGGGCCTTTTATGTGAACGAACGAACGAACGAACGCACAACAACAACAGCAGTTTAAGCGCGTTCGCCTCTGATCCTGCGCGCCAACTGGATGTCCTTGGGCATGATGGTGACGCGCTTCGCGTGAATCGCGCACAGGTTGGTGTCCTCGAAGAGACCGACGAGATAAGCTTCGCTAGCCTCCTGCAGCGCCATAACAGCGGAGCTCTGGAAACGGAGATCGGTCTTGAAGTCCTGTGCGATCTCACGCACTAGACGCTGGAACGGAAGCTTGCGGATCAGCAGTTCGGTACTCTTCTGGTAGCGACGAATCTCACGGAGGGCCACAGTGCCGGGCCTGTAACGATGGGGCTTCTTAACCCCACCGGTGGCCGGTGCGCTCTTGCGCGCAGCCTTGGTGGCGAGCTGTTTCCTCGGCGCCTTACCGCCGGTGGATTTACGAGCGGTCTGCTTAGTACGCGCCATTGTAAACACGAAACGAGAGATAAATAATCAATTGAAAATACTATAGACACACGCAACGGACGCGCGCGGACCTATACACTTCGAACGTACGATCGAGAATAAAAACGAACCGGGGCGTTTCGCGATTTATATAGTTTTGGTAACGTAGCGGACGGGCAGGCAGGAGCGCGCGCGCCATCTTTAGTACAACGAGCTAACTAAAATTGTTATAAAAAAAAAATAATAATATATATATATATATATATTTTTTTTTTTTTTTATGAAAATACTTTAAAGAACAAACTTTACAAATTTTATTGCCATTTATTTGCTCGCTACGATATGTGTGTAATGTGGAATATAATCATTAAAATTATTTATTATGCTGCTGCTGCTACTGCTACTGCTACTGCTACAATCTCTAGTTCCGTAGGTAGGATAGATAGATTTAGATAGAAGCCTTAGAAGTCTTTTCATTCAATTTATATACACAGTAGTAGGAGTTGACAGTCATTATTTTATTTATTATGAACACAGTAAGGTGGTGAGTAGTAACGTTTTGACTGGCATCAAATTAAGAGAAATGTGAATTTTACACATGAACATATTTGTGGCCCTGAAAAGGGCCTTTTGTTTTTACTCCTGCCATCCATCCCACGGTGTGCGTCCAGACGTTTGTCGTGGTTTGTTCGTAGCACATGTGCATCATGCGCGTCTCGTACGTGTACATACATGTCACACAGCGGGTAGGTATGATGTTTGTTTGTGTTTATGTATGCACATTACGATGACACTAACACGATTAACACGGACCACAGTCAACAGGACACACGAACAAGCGCACTGGGTTTAACACTGTACACACACACACGAGAGAGCGGCGGCGTTGAGACGGAGCGTCGGCGGCTCTTGCTAGCCTACCGACCGCTCACTCACTTGGAGCTGGTGTATTTGGTGACGGCCTTGGTGCCTTCACTGACGGCGTGCTTGGCGAGCTCGCCGGGCAGCAGGAGCCTGACGGACGTCTGCACCTCCCTGGACGTGATGGTCGATCTCTTGTTGTAGTGGGCGAGACGGGAAGCTTCGGCGGCGATACGCTCGAATATGTCGTTCACGAACGAGTTCATGATGGACATGGCCTTGCTGGAGATACCGGTGTCGGGGTGCACCTGCTTCAGGACCTTGTAGATGTAGATGGCGTAACTCTCCTTCCTCTTGTGCTTCTTCTTCTTCTTGTCGGTCTTGGAGATGTTCTTCTGGGCTTTCCCAGACTTCTTGGCGGCTTTACCACTTGTCTTGGGCGGCATTATGAAATTTTTAGAGTACACGTGCTACCGAAACGGAGTTCAGTCGCAGTATAAAAACCTTCACGTTTGTTAAACTGTTATATATAATCGACTCTAGTGGCGCACAGTTGCGGCAAGCGGTGAGAAATTCGACGCAGCGGCGGACCAATCACAACGCTCCTAAAGCCAGAGTGTGGTTCGAGCGCGAGGAGAGGGGATGCCCGGGAGGGAGGCGAAGGGGGGGGGGGGGGTAAAGCTTGTATTCGTCATCGTCATGTTCGTAAAAAAAAAAAAATAAATAAATAAATAAATAAAAAAAAAAAAATCTAAGAAAAATAAAATTAATGATGATGGTGGCTTTTTTTTTTTTTTTTTTGTAAGTAAACCTCAAATTCATTACCTAAGTAAGTATCATCTCCTTCTTCAACTTCCGCAGTTCATGATAGTAGGTACTTAAATATTTATGTAAACAAAACAAACCGTGTTGGATGATTGATGTTTATGACACCACAGGCAACATAATTTCTGTTATACCTATGTTGTAAGCGTGCTTAAATACTTTTACCGACAACACATCTGCTCCTCCTCTCCTGCTGCATAATAATATGATGCCTTTTTTTCATTTAAAATTGTCTAAGGGGCCTCTGCGAGTTGGCTTCGGCTCCTCGTACGCCTTCCAAAGGTCCGGGACCCCTGGGTCCCGAGATACGTCAAAGAAAAAAATAAATAATAATAATAATAATAATAATTAATTAACTCACGAGGAGAGAGCAAGCAAAGCTAATTATTATTATTATTTTATTATAAGTCATAATGAATCTACAAATACCTACGTGAAGGCGTAGTAGGAACGTTTTTGTTTGACGACAACACCGATAAAGAAACTGTCTCTTCTCTGTAAAATATATTTGACGAATCATATTGTGGCCCTGAAAAGGGCCTTTTGTTTTGAATGCATACGAGCGGAGAGCATCGCGCAACCGACATAATATTATATCCGAAGTACGCGTGCGGGGCCACTCGCACGAAGCGCCACGTTCAGACGTCGTCGCGGCACCACGTTTAAGCCTTCTTCTCGGTCTTCTTGGGCAGTAGCACGGCCTGGATGTTCGGCAGCACACCGCCTTGAGCGATCGTCACACCGGAGAGTAGCTTGTTCAACTCCTCGTCGTTGCGGATCGCCAATTGAAGATGACGCGGGATGATCCTGGTCTTCTTGTTGTCTCTCGCGGCGTTGCCGGCCAACTCCAGGACCTCAGCAGCCAGATACTCCATCACGGCGGCCAAGTAGACGGGAGCGCCGGCACCCACGCGCTCGGCGTAGTTTCCGTTACGCAGCAGCCTGTGAATACGACCCACAGGGAACTGGAGTCCAGCACGGTTGGAACGGGACTTTGCCTTTCCCTTCACCTTGCCACCTTTACCGCGACCAGACATAATTAAAATTTATAGAAAGAACAACACACGAAAACAACGAAACACGCGTACAGCAGTGCGCGCGCCGAAAGAAACTAGTTAAGTCAAAGCGATCTGTTAGTTATTAGTTATTTATATATGGCATCTCGCAGTTGACCACTAAGGGTCGAGACTGCTCAACCGGGCGTTTCCTGTGGGTTCTTTAAGCGAACTTAAAGCCCCCGGCCAGGCCTAAAACTAAGGTAAATTATTAGTCGACTGAGCGTCGCTAATAATAATATGACAGCCAGACGGGGCAGGCTGGATCATGACGGGGGGGACAAGTGCTACAGGCTCAGCTGTGCCCCCAGCTGGCACAGCTTCACCACGTAGGGGATAGGGGGGGGGGCGGTTACGATTGCGACCTCGGCGGCGAGGTCGGAATGTATTCCGGGGTGGTCTACGTTTATAAACCGTACTGGTGGCCTTGCTACTCTCCTGAAGGAGGGTTATGGGGTCATCAGGGTCGGTGAGAATATGACGCGGACGGCGAGTCTTACTAATTTGAGAGGGGGTATAACGCGCGGCCTCGACAACCAAAGGGTTGCGATGCTTCGCGGCGGCATCAAAGAAACGCTTCGAGCCGCGCTTCAAAAATTGATGGATCGTGGGGATCCTGAGGTCAAGGTGGAGGTCCGCGTTCCGAACGAACCAAGGGGCGCCCGTTATCCTTCGGAGGAAACGGTTCTGTAATGTCTGCATCCGATGCAGATAGCGGGGTTTGGCGTGTGCAAATACCGAACCCGCATACGTCATGATGGGACGAATGCACGCAGTGTAAATGCGCAATTTGCACTTAAGAGATAGTTTGCTGCGTGCATTTAAAACGTAATGGAGTCTACCGAGGGCAAAGGCGGCCCGTGAACGTACCAGCTTAATATGCTCCGCAAAGGAGAGGCGCTGATCGAGAGTCACCCCCAGATATTTGGCTCGCTTCTCCCAAGGGATCGGCTTACCAAACATGGTGATTGGTCGGGGAATGGAACGTGAGAAATACGGTTTCAAAAAGAGAACCGCTTGACTCTTGTCAGGATTGACCTCGATTCTCCACCGACGGAACCAGCAGCCGAGGGTATCGACTGCTGTTTGGAGATTACGAGCTATCACGTTTTGGTCGCGTCCCGAACAGTATATGGCCGTATCGTCTGCAAACAGAGCCAACTGAGCCTTTTTACTTTTCGGGATGTCACTAGTAAATAGTGTGAAAATAAGAGGAGAAATTACGGAGCCCTGTGGGACCCCCGCGCGAATCGGGTGGGGGGCAGAAAGTGCCCCTTCAATACGGTAACGAAACGTACGGTTCGACAAAAAGTCTCGTAGGATGAGCACGAGACGGTCAGGCACTCCGAGTTTGTACAGCTTATAAATTAAGCCGTTGTGCCAGACTTTGTCAAACGCTTTCGCTATATCGAAAAAGACCGCGCCCGTCATCAAACTACGCTGAAAATTAGCGCTTATGTGTTCGACGATACGGTGAACTTGTTGCACACAGGAGTGCTGGGTTCGGAACCCATACTGTTCGTTCGGGATGAGGCCCTTTGTCTCGGCATAATCCCTGAGTCGCTTATAAATAAGTCTCTCATAGATCTTGCCGAGAACATTGAGCAAGCTAATGGGGCGGTAACTAGTGGGCTCGCTCTTGGGCTTGCCGGGCTTAGGTATACCGATAACGGTGGCCTGTTTCCAGGCTTGGGGGAAAATATTATTGCTCATGGCACCATTGAAGATGATGGTCATTAGCATAATTAAATTTGCTGGGAACAGTTGGAACACCCTATTGGTGAGTCCATCTGAACCAGGGGCTTTGCGGGGTTTTAGACCCTTGATTATCTCCTGCACCTCGTCCGGCGTGACGGGGGGCAGGGGACAATCAGGGTCCTCAACGGGAGGAAGGGAAGCTCTACGTTCGACTTCCGCGTCGACCTCAGAGAGGTGAGCTTGGTCAACCGGTAGAGCGCTAGGTGTGCATTGCGCCTCGAGACTGTCAGCAAGGCATTCCGCCTTGTCGACATCGTCAAACGCGATGGTGTTATCGGGGCGGACTAGAGGGGGCATAGAGGTAAATCCTCGGGACGTGAGTTTCTTCTGGAGCTGCCAGAAGGCAAGATGGTTTGGCTCTAAATCGCTCAGCATCTTATCCCAGCTAGCGGAACGCAGATCCTCCATACGAGTCTTTACAGATTTCTGTAAATAACGCATGTGGACTTTGTTCGCACGACAAGGAAAGCTGCTGTAGGCACGGACAGCCGCGTTCTTCTCATTTAACAGCTCACGTACATCGTCCGGCAACTTCCCGCGATGGTCATCCATCACAGGAACTTCCCTTGAACAATCGTTCAGGACAGATTGTACGTGTTCCGTAAATGAGTCGATCGCGGCCGTCGTGTCAGCGATAGAGTCAAACTGGTCGGGGATGGAATCTAAGTGGGGGGAAGAGGAGGATTTCAGGCACTCGCTTACTTTCCTCCAATCCGTCACTTTTTTAGTAGGTAAAGGTTGGGTGGGGTCAAAGTGACCAAGGCGGGAGACCAGCTTAACGACGACTGGTCGGTGGTCAGAGTTTAATTCATGTATCGCTTCTATAGAGTCCAATCGAAGATTGACATTCTTTAGAAGCGCTACATCAAGTACATCCGGGCGGTGGTCAAGGTTACCGGGGAAATGAGTCGGAGTCATTGGGGCAATGACGTCGAAATTTAAGAGGGAACAAAGGTCAAATAAGCGTTTGCCTCTGGTGTTGGTTGCGCTGCTATTCCAAGCGGAATGCTTGGCGTTGAGATCACCCGCAATAATTACGGAGTCACTCAAGCCAAGTAGGATCGCGAGGTCAACGTTAAGTATTTCAAAATTTTCTGTAGTGGAAATGGGGGGAAGGTAAGCCGATACCAAGGTGATCGGCTGGTGACCTGTCATGCCAAGGCGGCAGACAGACACTTCCAAACGTGAGAGAGGGGGGGGATCCAAAGGGATGCAATATAGAGTAGACTTATAATAAATCAAGGTACCGCCCTTGTGACACCGAGTCCTATCATTGCGAATTACGCGATAATTCGCAATTGACGGATTACGGTGGCTGGGTTTTAAAAAGGTTTCCTGTACGAGGAGGACATCTAAATCGTGGTCGCGGAGGAAAGCGGAGACCTCATCGCGTTGGCCTTTCAGGCCATTGGCGTTAAAAAACCCTAATTTAAGGGATCGGGGCTTAACTCTTGCAATAACTCCTCTATCCATTACGGGTTGGATTTAGTGGAGAGGGAGACAAGGGCTTGCGTAATCTCCGGGTACGCATTATAGATATTTCGGATCCTGAGCAGATCGCCGGCGCTAGTGGCGGCGGTCAGCTCATTAGCCATCTGGATAGCACGGGGGGTGCAAAAAGTAAGGAAGGTCCCAGTGATAATGTTGAACGAGTCAACCTGACTGGGACCGGCCACCGGGGTGGTGATAGGGGCTAGAGGCGGGGTAGCCTTAGCGGCGGTATTGACGGCTGCCTTTGGAGCCTGCGCAGGTTTAGGGGGGGGGGCAAGGGGGGGTTTAGGGATGCTAAGTCCCATGGGAGCCGGGGGTGGTTGCGTGGGTACCAACGCAGGAAAAGCCTGCTGATGGAGACCTGAAAACCACGGGTTAGGTCTCTGGGGACTTAGCCGCGTAGGCAACTCAGATGAGGGGATTTTAAAACCGGAAGGGCATTCCCTCTGCTGACGAGCGTCCGCACGCTTGTTCAGCTTTCCGGATGAACTTTTTGGGGCTTTAGGACAGCCCCGATAATTGGCTGGGTGACCAGCCTCACCACACAGCACACAGCTGGGTGGCTCCGTGGATACCGTGCGATCACGAGAACAATCGGAAGTGCCATGATCACCCAGGCACTTGACGCACCTGGGCCTCGCATAGCAGTTCCGCTGCGAATGCCCATAGAGTTGGCACCGGTGGCATTGACCAACGGTGCCATTCTTTCTGGGCTTCTCTATCTCGAAACCCACGAGACCACAGATGGTCCTAACCTTAAAAATGGGGTGGTACCCCTCAAAGGGGGAACAGACCACGAGGACCATGTCGTAAGCATCCTTCCCTCTGGAGCGATGCATCCGGTGGACCTCGTCCACGGGGATATTTTGCGACTGAAGGTCGGCTTTAATATCCTCTACCGGGATTTCTTTGGGGATCCTACGGATCACGACCCTAGTCTGACGCTCCTCAGGTAGGGAGTAGGTGTGAAAGGACACACCTCTCGCCCTGAGAAGCTTCGTTAATTCCCTAAAATCACTCGATGTAGGGATCGAGATTTTAATACCCTGTTGGGTAGAGCGGGCGTTGGTGTACGCGATCTTATGATCTGTGCACCATTTCGACACGTCGGTCCACTTCGCCTTGTCCTGAAGGTAAACAGGGGGCGGGGGGGCCGACTTTTTAGGGGCAGATTTCGCCTCCTGCGAGGAGGACGGGTTGGATACGGGGGGGGCAGAGGAGGTCACGGGGGGGGTAAGGGTAGGAGGAGAAGAAGGGGAAGTAGGGGGGGAAGAAAGATTCTTCCCCTTCTTTGCCTTGGAGGAGGAGGCGGCTGAGCGTTTCGCCTTCCTCTTCTTCTTCTGTCCTAGGACCGGCTGAAAGCCGTCATCCTCGGAAGAAGAAGAAGGGGAGGCGGGAGCGTCCTGAGCAGAATGCTCCGACTCCATATCAGATAGAATTTGTGGGGGAATGTCCTCCGCGTCCATAGACTCGGATTCGGAAAGGCATTCCTCCACTACGGGGAGACGCGGGGTGGGCTCAAGAGCATCGCTGAAAGTAGCGATGTCTGAGACGGGGGCAGGGGGAGAGGGGGGGAGGGGGCTATGCTGAGACTCAGCTAGTTTTGCTCCGATTTTGGCTCGGAAGTCGGGCACGGAAAGCAGAGCGTTAATAAAGGAGTCCGGGTCCTTAAGGATATCCTCAAGGACGGACCTCTTTACCGACGCAGCTGACTTTGCCATCGCTGCCATGGCAAAAGAAACGTAAAACCCTAACCAGTCCTAACACCTAACACCCCGGGTGGGACAGCCCGGGGGTGCCTAACCCTCCCTGCCGGTGACGACAGGGAGGCCTGACCCTACTGGCGAGCCCTAGCTGAGAACCCGTCGCCAGTCTTATTGTGCGACGGGGCCCTAACTACCACTAGCGCGAAGGGTGTAGACACACCCTAAAGACACTAGGTGCAAGCTGTGGAAGGAAAACAGTACACCAGTGCCGACTAGGAGATCCCCCAAGGCCGGTTAACACTGGGACCCGTCCAACTGTCTGCCTCCCCCGGAAGGGGTTCGGCGGGTGTGTTGGGTCAACACCCCACTCGGCTACGTTGGCACCGTAAGGTTTCCACCGAGGACCACGAAACTGTGGATTTTACCCGTAAGGGGCCAAAAGTGCAGCTACACACGTTTTGACAATAACTATTAAGAAACAGTAGTCTTGAAAAAGACTCTTTGGTGATCGTAAGTCGAGGAATTAATTAAATAAATAATTAATTCGTCGAACGATCGGACGTAGTCGGGGCGACTACGATGCGCGCCGCGAGAGCGCAGCGCAGTGACGGGTGGGGAGCGATGACTCAGCGAGCCGGGGCAGCGGGAGGGAGCGGCAGCACACAACCGCTCGCGCCAAAGCGATCTGTCGAAATCCGCGTTATTTATACGGGCTCCGCATAGCTGTGTCAGTGGGAGGGGTGCACAGCTAACGAAACTGACTCGGAAAACGCGCAAGCGCTAGCGCGCGCGCGCGCGCTGGTTATGGGGTGGGTAGAGATTTAGAACAATTTAATACTATTGATAACCGACTGTCATAAATTTCATGATCTTTAATTTAATTCAATAAAAAACTCACTGTATACGAGAGATTAGACTTTTTAGATTGGAATATAATAAATAACATCTTAGGTTTTACGTTTTGACTAAACACGTGTTTGGCTTTTTGGTGTCTCATCATGTGAAAATTGACTGAAAATCCCCCCCCCCCCCTCCCCCCCCCCCCCCCCTCCAGTAAGAAAAACCAGGTGGAAGGTAAAATAGAAATAGATAGATAGGTAGGTAGGTAGGTAGGTAGGTAGGTAGGTAGGTAGGTAGGTAGGTAGGTAGGTAGGTAGGTAGGTTGGTTGGTAGGTAGGAAAACAGACTAAAATTTACCCCCCCCCCCCCCCCCCCCCCCGCCCCCCGCGCCCCCTCTAGTAAGGAAAACCTATTATAAGAAATCTGCGGTCTTACAGTCAACGTGGTAAATCTCTCAATATCGTGACTACATCCAATTAAGTAGGCTTTTCAGACAGGACTAGACCTCTAATAGTACGTCCAGGGCTAGGTCTTGATCTAGGGTATCTGGACGCACCAACAAAACTATAAATTACGGCTATGTAGCCGGGTTGTGTACTTACGATTTCCTTCCTTATGAAACTCTATTTATCACTGTTTTCAACTATAAAACACTATTAATATTTTTTGAATTTAAGAACTATTATACCTATAGAAAACTGTTTGGTGAAGCATCGTCGCGAACAACTGGAATATAATAAATTTATAACATCTTAGGTAGGTAGGTAGGTAGGTAGGTAGGTAGGTAGGTAGGTAGGTAGGTAGGTAGGTAGGTAGGTAGGTAGGTAGGTAGGTAGGTAGGTAGGTAGGTTGGTTTTACGTTTTGACTCTCTGTAGTATAGAAACGAATATTGTTCATATTCATGATAGTATTGTTAGCCCTGAAAAGGGCTTTTTGGTGTGGTGAGCGCATGCACGCGCGCTAAGCATCTCGGTGCCGCCGTCCGTGGTTTCTTCAGAGTTGCTTCTGATGAATCGCTGGTGACGAGCTCGAGACACGTCGAGCGCGTTCCGCACCCTCCTTCCCGAGGACGATAGACGCGTACGTACTGCGAGCGCGCGGTTGGACGATGATGAAAACAAAACGCACAGAGCACGCGCGCCTCTCTCTACAGTGGTACTTATACAAACAAAACAGTTGTTATGTTAGTACACAAACACACACAGTAGGTAAGACGCGCACGCACAATAATAATTGTCACTGTCACTCATCAGCTGCTGCTGTTGTTGTTGTAGTAGTAGTTGTTGTTGTAGTAGTAGTATTGATGGTGGGTGGTCTGGTCAGCCGACCCTGCGCCGCGCTGTAGTAGTCGTAGTCGTCGTCGTCGTCGTCGTCGCCGTCGCCGATGTAACGCGAAAGCGACCGTAGCTTACTTCTTAGCGGCGGACGCTTTCTTGGCTGCCGGCTTAGACTTGGGTGTAGCCGCGGCCTTCTTGGGTTTAGGCGCTTTAGGTTTCTTGGTTGGCGGCTTCGCTGTCTTTTTAGCTTTGGGGGCGGCGCCTCCCTTCGCCTTAGCTGGAGCGGCGGCCTTCTTGGGTGCCGGCTTCTTCTTAGCGGCGGCTGCCTTCTTGTCCTTGGCGGCGGCGGCGGCGGCCGATGCCTTCGACTTTGAAGGTGAACCGGAGGCGGAAGAGGCGGCCGCGGCGGCGGCTGCTGCCTTCTTGGTCTTGGCGCCGGCCGCGGAGGCGGTCGCCTTCTTCGTCTTCGCGGCGGCGGCGGGCGCCTTGCCGGCGGCCTTGCCAGCCGCACCGGCGGGTTTCTTGGCCGCGGCCGATTTCGACTCGAGCTTGAAGGAACCGGAGGCACCCTTGCCCTTGGTCTGGATCAGTGCGCCAGATTCGACGGCGCTCTTCAGATATTTCCTTATGAACGGAGCCAGTTTCTCCGCGTCGACCTTGTACTGCGCTGCGATGTACTTCTTGATCGCCTGCAGGGAAGATCCGCTGCGCTCCTTCATCTCCTTGATAGCGTTGTTGACCATCTCGGATGTTTTGGGATGGGTCGGCTTCGCCTTCGGTTTCTTCGCGGCACCGGCGCCGCCGGCCTGCCTCGCCTGCTTCTTCGCTGGTGTAGCGGGCGCGGGAGCCTCGGTAGCAACTGCGGTGTCTGCCATTGTAGGTATTTAAAATTGAGATTGACTTCACACAACACACTGTTATAATATAGATAGAGACTTAGATGTCGCCACTTATAGGTTTTACGAATTTCGTATACGTACGCCTAAGTACGACGGAACTTTACCGTAACGAGCGCCGCGATGTCGCGGGACGTTTTCTCGTATGAACGCTTGAAAGTTTTCACTAACACGTATCTAATAAAATAAATAAAAATAATGGTTAACGGCGTTTAGTGCAACGAGGTTTTACAGTTTCGGATAGGTCATGAAGTTGACGATGCCTGTGTGCGAATTCGGAGAGCGTGAGGTGCGCGTTTAGCCGGTGACGGTGTTTTATTTTGACGACTGCGTACGAAGCGTAGGTCGGGTCGTGTTCAAAATGTTATTTTCTCTATAAAAGTGATAGTTAGTGCGGATCGAGGCCGACGCGTCAACAAGGAGGATATAGAGCTTGTGTGGTAACAGGACTTCGTCGATATCACACAGTCTCGCGAAGGTATTATCGAGCTAAAAGTGAAGCGTCGTAAAACACCGCGAGCGCCGAACTGTTAAGGACGGACGACTCCGTCCAGGACGTGCAACCTATTAATAAATAGTGATATTAAAAGACGAGAGTGCCCTTCGCCGAGTTGACAGTGTACAGATTGATATAATCGCATCAGAAAGCGTATTAAACAATGTGTGTAAAACGACAATTAAGACCGTCGCAGCCGCGTACTCGGTCTTGCGCGCCAGGCCAGCTGTAAGTACCTGTACCGTGCGTGGCTGGCTGGCGGCTGGTTCTTCTCTTCACAGTATCTAAAAGCCTAAGCAAGCCTGTCTGTATAATGTCTCTAATGAATAATAAATAATATAATATAAAATAACCTATCAAAATAATTGCAACCTGTAGGTAATTACGTACGCCAAATAATATAACGCGGCATAAATAAATAAATAAACAAACAAACAAACTGCACGCACGCGCACCGAGAGGCGATCAAACGAACGAATAGGCCAGTCTAGCTAGCTAATAAATATTATAGTATTATGTAAAAAAAAAAAAAAAAAAAAAAAAAAAAACACATAAACAAGCGCATTATTATTATGACGGACGGATTTATTTATAATAATTTCATTACCTACACAACTAACTCCAAAACCTTATAAAAATAATATTGGTATGGTACTGTCACTCGCACAGTACGTACGTACGTACGTAGATAGATAGTAAGTACTTAAGTAAGTAAGTAAGTAAGTAAGGGTTAAACAAGTACGTTTTTTAGACCATTCCACTCAAGAAACATACTTAATAATATCGAATCATATGCGGCCCTGAAAAGGGCCTTTTTTATGTGCGCGCGCGTGTCTATATACGTACGGTTGAACGGTATGATTATGTTCACAACGAACACAACACACACACACGTCCACCGCAGTATGTAGAGCTGGTTGCAGGCGCAGGCAACACGTACACGCTGGGGGTGCAGGTGTTTAACCGCCGAAACCGTACAGGGTGCGACCCTGGCGCTTCAGAGCGTAGACGACGTCCATGGCTGTGACGGTCTTCCTCTTGGCGTGCTCGGTGTAAGTGACGGCGTCGCGAATGACGTTCTCTAGGAACACTTTAAGCACACCGCGAGTCTCTTCGTAGATCAGACCGGAGATACGTTTCACGCCGCCTCTGCGAGCCAGACGACGGATGGCGGGCTTGGTGATACCTTGGATGTTATCACGAAGCACCTTCCTGTGACGCTTGGCTCCTCCTTTTCCGAGACCCTTTCCTCCCTTACCGCGACCGGTCATCTTCTTAACAGTGGGATTTCAAAATAACACACACGCGAACGACGCGAGCGACTGTACGTACTGTACTGCCTTTAAAATTTTGCCGACCGCCTATATTTATACCCGTAACGCGTGGAGCTCAGCGGGCGCGGGGGGACGGGACAGAAACTGGAGGTGCGCGGGGCGAGGCGAACCGACGCTCGTTGTTGATTGGCTGGCTGGTTGGACGATGTCTCTTAGTAAGTTGTTTCATAAGACAGAACATTAAAGTAAGCAAGCAAGCAAGCAAGCAAACTGCTGGTTATTTAAGTAACTACGACTATTGTCTTAATTCTGTTATTTATGTATGTATGTATGTATGTATGTATGTAAGTAAGTAAGTAAGTAAGTAAGTAAGTAAGTAAGTAAGTAAGTAGGTAGGTAGGTAGGTAGGTAGGTAGGTAGGTATATACCTAATAAGTAAGTAAACAAAGAAAATGTATGTATGATTTTGTGTTTTTTAACGTTTTTTTTTTGTGAAGTCTGATATAAAGAAACATTTATATAATCTGATACATATGTGGCCCTGAAAAGGGCCTTTTATGTGAACGAACGAACGAACGAACGCACAACAACAACAGCAGTTTAAGCGCGTTCGCCTCTGATCCTGCGCGCCAACTGGATGTCCTTGGGCATGATGGTGACGCGCTTCGCGTGAATCGCGCACAGGTTGGTGTCCTCGAAGAGACCGACGAGATAAGCTTCGCTAGCCTCCTGCAGCGCCATAACAGCGGAGCTCTGGAAACGGAGATCGGTCTTGAAGTCCTGTGCGATCTCACGCACTAGACGCTGGAACGGAAGCTTGCGGATCAGCAGTTCGGTACTCTTCTGGTAGCGACGAATCTCACGGAGGGCCACAGTGCCGGGCCTGTAACGATGGGGCTTCTTAACCCCACCGGTGGCCGGTGCGCTCTTGCGCGCAGCCTTGGTGGCGAGCTGTTTCCTCGGCGCCTTACCGCCGGTGGATTTACGAGCGGTCTGCTTAGTACGCGCCATTGTAAACACGAAACGAGAGATAAATAATCAATTGAAAATACTATAGACACACGCAACGGACGCGCGCGGACCTATACACTTCGAACGTACGATCGAGAATAAAAACGAACCGGGGCGTTTCGCGATTTATATAGTTTTGGTAACGTAGCGGACGGGCAGGCAGGAGCGCGCGCGCCATCTTTAGTACAACGAGCTAACTAAAATTGTTATAAAAAAAAAATAATAATATATATATATATATATTTTTTTTTTTTTATGAAAATACTTTAAAGAACAAACTTTACAAATTTTATTGCCATTTATTTGCTCGCTACGATATGTGTGTAATGTGGAATATAATCATTAAAATTATTTATTATGCTGCTGCTGCTACTGCTACTGCTACTGCTACAATCTCTAGTTCCGTAGGTAGGATAGATAGATTTAGATAGAAGCCTTAGAAGTCTTTTCATTCAATTTATATACACAGTAGTAGGAGTTGACAGTCATTATTTTATTTATTATGAACACAGTAAGGTGGTGAGTAGTAACGTTTTGACTGGCATCAAATTAAGAGAAATGTGAATTTTACACATGAACATATTTGTGGCCCTGAAAAGGGCCTTTTGTTTTTACTCCTGCCATCCATCCCACGGTGTGCGTCCAGACGTTTGTCGTGGTTTGTTCGTAGCACATGTGCATCATGCGCGTCTCGTACGTGTACATACATGTCACACAGCGGGTAGGTATGATGTTTGTTTGTGTTTATGTATGCACATTACGATGACACTAACACGATTAACACGGACCACAGTCAACAGGACACACGAACAAGCGCACTGGGTTTAACACTGTACACACACACACGAGAGAGCGGCGGCGTTGAGACGGAGCGTCGGCGGCTCTTGCTAGCCTACCGACCGCTCACTCACTTGGAGCTGGTGTATTTGGTGACGGCCTTGGTGCCTTCACTGACGGCGTGCTTGGCGAGCTCGCCGGGCAGCAGGAGCCTGACGGACGTCTGCACCTCCCTGGACGTGATGGTCGATCTCTTGTTGTAGTGGGCGAGACGGGAAGCTTCGGCGGCGATACGCTCGAATATGTCGTTCACGAACGAGTTCATGATGGACATGGCCTTGCTGGAGATACCGGTGTCGGGGTGCACCTGCTTCAGGACCTTGTAGATGTAGATGGCGTAACTCTCCTTCCTCTTGTGCTTCTTCTTCTTCTTGTCGGTCTTGGAGATGTTCTTCTGGGCTTTCCCAGACTTCTTGGCGGCTTTACCACTTGTCTTGGGCGGCATTATGAAATTTTTAGAGTACACGTGCTACCGAAACGGAGTTCAGTCGCAGTATAAAAACCTTCACGTTTTTTTTTTTTTTTTTTTTTTTTGGTATGGCATCTCGTAGTGTGACCATGAGAGGTCCCGACTACTTAACCGGACTTTCCTGTTGGTGCCTTTAAGCGAGCTCAAAAGCCTCCAGCCAGGGGCATAAATACTAACTAAATTATAAACTAAACGACTGCGCACTAAGGGCACCCCCTGTGGGGTACGGACCTCGGCTTAGGGAGTCGTTGTCATTGACCAATGATATACAAGGCAAAGCAATAGGCTGGATCAAGTTAGGGGAATTATTATTATCAGGGGAGTTTAAAGCTACAGGCTCAGCTACGCCACCAGCTGGCTCGATTAAACCGATCAAGGGACATGAATTTACATTTACGTTAGATGGTCTTAAACGCGGTGGGCCTCGGCGGCGAGGCCGGAATGTAGATCTGTGTTTGTGTTGGACTGTGCTAGTGTCCCTACTACTTTCCTGGAGGAGGGTGATAGGGTCATCGGGTTCAGTGAGGGCATGTCGCGGACGGCGGATACTACTGATTCTACTGGGGACATAGCTAGCGGCTTCGACAACCAAGGGGTTGCGATGTTTCACGGCGGAATCAAAGAAACGCTTGGAAAGGCGTTTCAAGTACTGACGGATGGTCGGGACTTTAAGGTCAAGGTGGAGGTCCGCGTTCCGAACGAACCAGGGGGCTCCCGTTACCTTTCGGAGGAGACGGTTCTGAAGGGTCTGCATCCTATGGATGAGGTGGGGCTTTGCATGCGCAAAGACTGGGCCCGCATAGGTCATGATAGGTCGAATGCACGCTGTGTAAATACGCAACTTGCACTTAAGGGACAACTTGCTGCGTGCATTCAGAACGGAGTGTAAACGGCCGAGAGCAAAGTAGGCCCGCGAACGAACCTGCTTTATGTGCTCTGAAAAAGATAAATGACTATCGAGCGTCACACCTAAATATTTGGCTCGCTTCTCCCAAGGGATCTGCTTGCCAAACATGGTGATCGGCCGAGGAGGGGCGGTGAGCCGATTACGCCGTCTCGTAAAGAGAATGGCTTGGCTTTTATCGGGATTGACTTCGATTCTCCACTTTCGAAACCACTTGCCGAGGGCATCGACTGCGGTTTGGAGGGTGCGAGCGATCGAGTCAGGGCGAATTCCCTTGGAGAAAATGGCCGTATCGTCTGCGAACAGCGCCAACTGTGCCTTTTTACTCTTCGGGATATCGCTGGCGAAGAGGATGAATATGAGGGGGGAAAGCACAGAGCCCTGAGGGACTCCTGCGCGAATAGGGTGGGGGGAGGAAAGTGCTCCTTCAATGCGATAGCGAAAGGTGCGGTTTGACAAAAAGTCTCGTAGGATGAGCACGAGACGATCCGGCACACCGAGTTGGTACAGCTTATATAATAAGCCGTTGTGCCAGACTTTGTCAAAGGCCTTCGCTATATCAAAGAAGACAGCACCAGTCATCGCACCGCGTTGGAACCCAACGCTGATGTGCTCGACAATACGGTGGACCTGCTGCACGCAATAGTGCTGGGTTCGAAAACCGAATTGCTCGTCGGGAATGAGACCCTTTGTCTCGGCATAATCTCTGAGACGCTTATAAATAAGCCTCTCATAGATTTTGCCGAAGACGTTGAGCAGACTGATAGGCCGGTAGCTAGAGGGCTCGCTCTTAGGCTTGCCGGGCTTAGGGATACCGATAACGGTAGCCTGTTTCCAGGCGTGAGGAAAGATATTATTACCCATGGCACCATTGAAGATGATGGTCATGAGCATAATCAAACGGGCAGGGAAGAGTTGGAACACCCTATTGGTGATTCCATCTGAGCCGGGGGCTTTACGGTGTTTTAGACCCTTGATTATCTCGTGCACCTCGTCAGGAGTGACGGGAGGCAAGGGACAATCAGGGTCCTCAACGGGGGGAAGGGAGGCTCTACGTTCGACTTCAGCGTCAACCTCAGAGAGGTGGGCTTCGTCTACTGGTTGAGAGCTGGGTGAGCACTGGGCCTCAAGACTATCGGCAAGGCATTCGGCCTTGTCGATATCATCGAAAGCGATGGTATTGTCTGGGCGTACTAAGGGGGGCATAGAAGCTGTCTCTGAGGACCTGAGTTTCCTCTGTAGGTGCCAGAAGGCCTGATGAGTTGGCTCGAGCTCACTCAACATCTTGTCCCAACGCGTGGAACGCAGTTCCTCTATGCGTTTCTTTACAGATTTCTGCAAATAGCGCATATGGACTTTGTTCAAGCGGCAGGGAAAGCTGCTGTAGGCACGGACAGCCGCGTTCTTCTCATTCATCAGGGCACGTACATCGTCCGGCAGCTTCCAGCGATGGTCATCCACCGCTGGAACCTCCCTTGAACAATCGTTCAGGACTGATTGTACGTGCTCCGTGAATGAGTCGATCGCAGCTGTCGTGTCAGCGAGAGAGTCAAACTGATCAGGAATAGAGTCTAAGTGGGGAGATGAGGAGGATTTCAGACATTCGCTTACTTTCCTCCAGTCCGTCACCAACCGGGTGGGGAGAGGTTGAGAGGGATCGCGGAGACCTATGCGGGGGGCCAGATTTAAGATCACGGGACGATGATCAGACGTTAGTTCATGTATCGCTTCTATAGAGTCCAACCGAAGGTTGACATTCTTCAGAAGCGCTACATCAAGTACGTCGGGGGAATGAGCGGGGTCATGGGGATAGTGAGTGGGAGTCATTGGGGCAATGACATCGAAACCCAAAATGGGACAGAGGTCGAACAGGTGTCTTCCTCTAGAAGTGGTGGTGGAACTATTCCAGGAGGTATGTTTGGCGTTGAGATCGCCCGCTATGATAACGGAGTCACTCAAGCCCAACAGAATGGTCAGATCGTCAGAGAGGGATTGGAAATCCTCTGAAGTGCGGGGGCCGCGGGGGGGGAGGTAGACCGATACAAGAGTGATCGGCTGGTGACCTGTCATGCCTAAGCGGCAGACAGACACTTCTAATCGCGAGAGAGGGGGAGGGTCCATAGGGATGCAGTATAGGGACGATTTATAGTAAATCATAGTCCCACCCTTGTGGCACCGAGACCTGTCATTGCGAACTATGCGATAGTTGGCAATCGACGGACTTCGGTGATGGGGCTTCAAGAACGTTTCCTGTAAGAGGAAAACGTCGATATGGTGGTCGCGGAGAAAAGTGGCGATCTCATCGCGTTGGCCTGCAAAGCCATTCGCGTTGAAAAAGCCTAAGTTTAATGATCGGGGTTTGATCCTAGCTATGATTCCTTTATCCATTATTTATTTGAGTTGTTGGAGAAGGAATTCAAGGCTTGCGTAATCTCGGGATACGCATTGAATATATTGATGATCCTGGGCAAATCGCCGACATTTCTGGCGGCGGTCAGCTCAAGAGCCATCTGTCTAGCGCGGGGGGTATAGAAAGCCATAAAAGTGCCAGCAATAATGCTGAACGAGTCAACATTTTGGCTGAGCACTGGCATGGTTGGGGGTATGGTAGGGGGGGGAGGAGCCAAAGCGGCGGGAGGGGTGGCTTTAGGAGCGGGCGCGGACGCGGGTTTAGGGGGCTGAGAGAGAACGGCTGGGGGAGCGCGGGTTCTCGGATCCCTAGGAGCGAGCGGGGGAGGGGGAGGGGGTTGGGAGTACGCCAATGCAGGGAAAGCCTGCTGGTGGTGTAGGGGAAACCACGGGTTAGGTCGCTGCGGACTTAGCCGGGTCGGCATCTGGGAAGATGGGATGGGGAGTAGCGGAGGGCGTTCTCTCTGCTGACGAGCGTCTGCACGCTTGTTCAGCTTTGAGGAGGAGAAGGACTTTGGGGCTTTGGGACAGCCACGGTAATTGGCTGGGTGCCCAGATTCGCCGCATAGCACACAGCTAGGCAGGTCGGTGCACAGGGTACGATCCTTCGGACGCAAACAGTCCGAAGTGCCGTGGTCCCCCAGGCACTTGACGCACCTGGGTTTCGCGTGGCAGTTCCTCTGCGAGTGGCCATACAATTGGCAGCGGTGACACTGACCAATGATGCCACTCTTCCAGGGTTTCTCGATTTCGAAACCCGTGAGGTTACAGATCGATCTGACCTGGAAAATAGGGTGGTACCCCTCGAAATGGGGACAGATAACTAGGACCATGTCGTATGCTTCTCCTGCCCTGGAGCGGTGCATACGATGGACCTCATCCACCGGGATAGCTTGCGACAGAAGGTCGTCTTTGATTTCCTTGACGGAGAGCTCCTTCGGGATCCTGCGGATCACCACTCTAGTCTGGCGCTCCTCAGGGAGAGTATACGTGTGGAAAGACACGTTCCTCGACCTAAGGAGTTTCGTGAGCTCCCTAAAGTCATGAGACGTAGGGATGCTCACTTTGATACCCTGCTGGGTAGATCGTGCGGCGGTGTAATTGATCCTAAGATCGGTACACCAACGCGAGACGTCTGTCCACTTCCCCTTGTCCTGGATGTACACAGGAGGGGGGGAAGGTGCCTTCTTGGGGACAGAAGACGAAACGGGGGGGGTGGCGGTGGGGGCAACTGAGGCCGTGGGATCCGCGGTCGGAGGGGGGGGAGGGATAGCGGTGGAAGCCGCAGAGGGAGGAGTGGGGGAATCACCCACTTTCCTTCCCTTCCTAGATTGAGCAGAAGAATCAACGCGATTCTTCTTCCTCTTCCTCTTACCTTGGACGATGGCGAAACCATCGTCCTCAGCGGAGGAAGGGGAAGAAGGAGGGCACGGGGAGGCTGGCTGATCCTGAGCAGGTTCAGAGTCGGATGCCTCAGAAATGTAAGAGTAGGGAGAGGTGGGTCTCCCGGACACCGGGGAGGTGTCCATAGAGTCACCTGAATCCTCACAAGGAGGGACGGGAGTGGGCTCTAGGGCATCGCTGAAATCAGCGATGCCTGAGACAGAAGGGGAGGGGGAGGGGGAGGGGGGGGTGGGACCGGACCGCTGAAAAGCGGCTAGACGCGCCTTGAGGCTCTCGTTCCCCAAGACTGCGTCCAGGAACACATCGGGCTCCTTTAGGAGGAGCTCCTTAATGAAATCGAAGAGGTGCTCTCTATCGAGCGACATGGTCACGACGCGACAACCCTATATCTAACTCCCCGGGTGGGTTGGCCCGGGGATGTGTAAGTCTCCCTGCCGGGTGCAGGCAGGGAGGTGTGTACCTACGGTGTGCCCTAAGCTGTGTGTACCCGTCGCCAGTCTTAATGTGCGAACGGGGCCCTAACCAATCTAGCGCGAAGGGTGTAGACACACCCTAAAGACACTAGGTGCAAGCTGTGAAAGGAAGACTGTACACCAGTGCCGACTAGGAGATCCCCCAAGGCCGGTTAACACTGGGACCCGTCCAATTGACTGCCTCACCCCGAAGGGGTTCGGCGGGTGTATTGGGTCAACACCCCACTCGGCTTCGTTGGCACCGTAAGGTTTCCACCGAGGACCACGAAACTGTGGATTTGCCCCGAAGGGGCCTAGTGCAGCTAGACACGGTTCGACGATAACGTTAAAGAAACAATAGTCTTGAAAAAGACTCTTTGGTGACCATAGATCGAGGAATTAATTAAATAAATAATTAATTCCTCGAAGGATCGGACGTAGTCGGGGCGACTACGAAGCGCGCCGCGAGAGCGCAGCGCAGTGACGGGTGGGGAGCGATGACTCAGCGAGCCGGGGCAGCGGGAGGGAGCGGCAGCACACAACCGCTCGCAACGGCAGCCAAGCGTCGAATCAAAAACCTTCACGTTATTATAGTTATTTATATATGGCATCTCGCAGTTGACCACTAAGGGTCGAGACTGCTCAACCGGGCGTTTCCTGTGGGTTCTTTAAGCGAACTTAAAGCCCCCGGCCAGGCCTAAAACTAAAGTAAATTATTAGTCGACTGAGCGTCGCTAATAAAAATATGACAGCCAGACGGGGCAGGCTGGATCATGACGGGGGGGACAAGTGCTACAGGCTCAGCTGTACCCCCAGCTGGCACAGCTTCACCGAGTAGGGGATAGGGGGGGGGGCGGTTACGATTGCGACCTCGGCGGCGAGGTCGGAATGTATTCCGGGGTGGTCTACGTTTATAAACCGTACTGGTGGCCTTGCTACTCTCCTGAAGGAGGGTTATGGGGTCATCAGGGTCGGTGAGAATATGACGCGGACGGCGAGTCTTACTAATTTGAGAGGGGGTATAACGCGCGGCCTCGACAACCAAAGGGTTGCGATGCTTCGCGGCGGCATCAAAGAAACGCTTCGAGCCGCGCTTCAAAAATTGATGGATCGTGGGGATCCTGAGGTCAAGGTGGAGGTCCGCGTTCCGAACGAACCAAGGGGCGCCCGTTATCCTTCGGAGGAAACGGTTCTGTAATGTCTGCATCCGATGCAGATAGCGGGGTTTGGCGTGTGCAAATACCGAACCCGCATACGTCATGATGGGACGAATGCACGCAGTGTAAATGCGCAATTTGCACTTAAGAGATAGTTTGCTGCGTGCATTTAAAACGTAATGTAATCTACCGAGGGCAAAAGCGGCCCGTGAACGTACCAGCTTAATGTGCTCCGCAAAGGAGAGGCGTTGATCGAGAGTCACCCCCAGATATTTGGCTCGCTTCTCCCAAGGGATCGGCTTACCAAACATGGTGATTGGTCGGGGAGTGGAACGTGAGAAATACGGTTTCAAAAAGAGAACCGCTTGACTCTTGTCAGGATTGACCTCGATTCTCCACCGACGGAACCAGCAGCCGAGGGTATCGACTGCTGTTTGGAGATTACGAGCTATCACGTTTTGGTCACGTCCCGAACAGTATATGGCCGTATCGTCTGCAAACAGAGCCAACTGAGCCTTTTTACTTTTCGGGATGTCGCTAGTAAATAGTGTGAAAATAAGAGGAGAAATTACGGAGCCCTGTGGGACCCCCGCGTGAATCGGGTGGGGGGCAGAAAGTGCCCCTTCAATACGGTAACGAAACGTACGGTTCGACAAAAAGTCTCGTAGGATGAGCACGAGACGGTCAGGCACTCCGAGTTTGTACAGCTTATAAATTAAGCCGTTGTGCCAGACTTTGTCAAACGCTTTCGCTATATCGAAAAAGACCGCGCCCGTCATCAAACTGCGCTGAAAATTAGCGCTTATGTGTTCGACGATACGGTGAACCTGTTGCACACAGGAGTGCTGGGTTCGGAACCCATACTGTTCGTTCGGGATGAGGCCCTTTGTCTCGGCATAATCCCTGAGTCGCTTATAAATAAGTCTCTCATAGATCTTGCCGAGAACATTGAGCAAGCTAATGGGGCGGTAACTAGTGGGCTCGCTCTTGGGCTTGCCGGGCTTAGGTATACCGATAACGGTGGCCTGTTTCCAGGCTTGGGGGAAAATATTATTGCTCATGGCACCATTGAAGATGATGGTCATTAGCATAATTAAATTTGCTGGGAACAGTTGGAACACCCTATTGGTGAGTCCATCTGAACCAGGGGCCTTGCGGGGTTTTAGACCCTTGATTATCTCCTGCACCTCGTCCGGCGTGACGGGGGGCAGGGGACAATCAGGGTCCTCAACTGGAGGAAGGGAAGCTCTACGTTCGACTTCCGCGTCGACCTCAGAGAGGTGAGCTTGGTCAACCGGTAGAGCGCTAAGTGTGCATTGCGCCTCGAGACTGTCAGCAAGGCATTCCGCCTTGTCGACATCGTCAAAAGCGATGGTGTTATCGGGGCGGACTAGAGGGGGCATAGAGGTAAATCCTCGGGACGTGAGTTTCTTCTGGAGCTGCCAGAAGGCAAGATGGTTTGGCTCTAAATCACTCAGCATCTTATCCCAGCTAGCGGAACGCAGATCCTCCATACGAGTCTTTACAGATTTCTGTAAATAACGCATGTGGACTTTGTTCGCACGACAAGGAAAGCTGCTGTAGGCACGGACAGCCGCGTTCTTCTCATTTAACAGCTCACGTACATCGTCCGGCAACTTCCCGCGATGGTCATCCATCACAGGAACTTCCCTTGAACAATCGTTCAGGACAGATTGTACGTGTTCCGTAAATGAGTCGATCGCGGCCGTCGTGTCAGCGATAGAGTCAAACTGGTCGGGGATGGAATCTAAGTGGGGGGAAGAGGAGGATTTCAGGCACTCGCTTACTTTCCTCCAATCCGTCACTTTTTTAGTAGGTAAAGGTTGGGTGGGGTCAAAGTGACCAAGGCGGGAGACCAGCTTAACGACGACTGGTCGGTGGTCAGAGTTTAATTCATGTATCGCTTCTATAGAGTCCAATCGAAGATTGACATTCTTTAGAAGCGCTACATCAAGTACATCCGGGCGGTGGTCAAGGTTACCGGGGAAATGAGTCGGAGTCATTGGGGCAATGACGTCGAAATTTAAAAGGGAACAAAGGTCAAATAAGCGTTTGCCTCTGGTGTTGGTTGCGCTGCTATTCCAAGCGGAATGCTTGGCGTTGAGATCACCCGCAATAATTACGGAGTCACTCAAGCCAAGTAGGATCGCGAGGTCAACGTTAAGTATTTCAAAATTTTCTGTAGTGGAAATGGGGGGAAGGTAAGCCGATACCAAGGTGATCGGCTGGTGACCTGTCATGCCAAGGCGGCAGACAGACACTTCCAAACGTGAGAGAGGGGGGGGATCCAAAGGGATGCAATATAGAGTAGACTTATAATAAATCAAGGTACCGCCCTTGTGACACCGAGTCCTATCATTGCGAATTACGCGATAATTCGCAATTGACGGATTCCGGTGGCTGGGTTTTAAAAAGGTTTCCTGTACGAGGAGGACATCTAAATCGTGGTCGCGGAGGAAAGCGGAGACCTCATCGCGTTGGCCTTTCAGGCCATTGGCGTTAAAAAACCCTAATTTAAGGGATCGGGGCTTAACTCTTGCAATAACTCCTCTATCCATTACGGGTTGGATTTAGTGGAGAGGGAGACAAGGGCTTGCGTAATCTCCGGGTACGCATTATAGATATTTCGGATCCTGAGCAGATCGCCGGCGCTAGTGGCGGCGGTCAGCTCATTAGCCATCTGGATAGCACGGGGGGTGCAAAAAGTAAGGAACGTCCCAGTGATAATGTTGAACGAGTCAACCTGACTGGGACCGGCCACCGGGGTGGTGATAGGGGCTAGAGGCGGGGTAGCCTTAGCGGCGGTATTGACGGCTGCCTTAGGAGCCTGCGCAGGTTTAGGGGGGGGGGCAAGGGGGGGTTTAGGGATGCTAAGTCCCATGGGAGCCGGGGGTGGTTGCGTGGGTACCAACGCAGGAAAAGCCTGCTGATGGAGACCTGAAAACCACGGGTTAGGTCTCTGGGGACTTAGCCGCGTAGGCAACTCAGATGAGGGGATTTTAAAACCGGAAGGGCATTCCCTCTGCTGACGAGCGTCCGCACGCTTGTTCAGCTTTCCGGATGAACTTTTTGGGGCTTTAGGACAGCCCCGATAATTGGCTGGGTGACCAGCCTCACCACACAGCACACAGCTGGGTGGCTCCGTGGATACCGTGCGATCACGAGAACAATCGGAAGTGCCATGATCACCCAGGCACTTGACGCACCTGGGCCTCGCATAGCAGTTCCGCTGCGAATGCCCATAGAGTTGGCACCGGTGGCATTGACCAACGGTGCCATTCTTTCTGGGCTTCTCTATCTCGAAACCCACGAGACCACAGATGGTCCTAACCTTAAAAATGGGGTGGTACCCCTCAAAGGGGGAACAGACCACGAGGACCATGTCGTAAGCATCCTTCCCTCTGGAGCGATGCATCCGGTGGACCTCGTCCACGGGGATATTTTGCGACTGAAGGTCGGCTTTAATATCCTCTACCGGGATTTCTTTGGGGATCCTACGGATCACGACCCTAGTCTGACGCTCCTCAGGTAGGGAGTAGGTGTGAAAGGACACACCTCTCGCCCTGAGAAGCTTCGTTAATTCCCTAAAATCACTCGATGTAGGGATCGAGATTTTAATACCCTGTTGGGTAGAGCGGGCGTTGGTGTACGCGATCTTATGATCTGTGCACCATTTCGACACGTCGGTCCACTTCGCCTTGTCCTGAAGGTAAACAGGGGGCGGGGGGGCCGACTTTTTAGGGGCAGATTTGGCCTCCTGCGAGGAGGACGGGTTGGATACGGGGGGGGCAGAGGAGGTCACGGGGGGGGTAAGGGTAGGAGGAGAAGAAGGGGAAGTAGGGGGGGAAGAAAGATTCTTCCCCTTCTTTGCCTTGGAGGAGGAGGCGGCTGAGCGTTTCGCCTTCCTCTTCTTCTTCTGTCCTAGGACCGGCTGAAAGCCGTCATCCTCGGAAGAAGAAGAAGGGGAGGCGGGAGCGTCCTGAGCAGAATGCTCCGACTCCATATCAGATAGAATTTGTGGGGGAATGTCCTCCGCGTCCATAGACTCGGATTCGGAAAGGCATTCCTCCACTACGGGGAGACGCGGGGTGGGCTCAAGAGCATCGCTGAAAGTAGCGATGTCTGAGACGGGGGCAGGGGGAGAGGGGGGGAGGGGGCTATGCTGAGACTCAGCTAGTTTTGCTCCGATTTTGGCTCGGAAGTCGGGCACGGAAAGCAGAGCGTTAATAAAGGAGTCCGGGTCCTTAAGGATATCCTCAAGGACGGACCTCTTTACCGACGCAGCTGACTTTGCCATCGCTGCCATGGCAAAAGAAACGTAAAACCCTAACCAGTCCTAACACCTAACACCCCGGGTGGGACAGCCCGGGGGTGCCTAACCCTCCCTGCCGGTGACGACAGGGAGGCCTGACCCTACTGGCGAGCCCTAGCTGAGAACCCGTCGCCAGTCTTATTGTGCGACGGGGCCCTAACTACCACTAGCGCGAAGGGTGTAGACACACCCTAAAGACACTAGGTGCAAGCTGTGGAAGGAAAACAGTACACCAGTGCCGACTAGGAGATCCCCCAAGGCCGGTTAACACTGGGACCCGTCCAACTGTCTGCCTCCCCCGGAAGGGGTTCGGCGGGTGTGTTGGGTCAACACCCCACTCGGCTACGTTGGCACCGTAAGGTTTCCACCGAGGACCACGAAACTGTGGATTTTACCCGTAAGGGGCCAAAAGTGCAGCTACACACGTTTTGACAATAACTATTAAGAAACAGTAGTCTTGAAAAAGACTCTTTGGTGATCGTAAGTCGAGGAATTAATTAAATAAATAATTAATTCGTCGAACGATCGGACGTAGTCGGGGCGACTACGATGCGCGCCGCGAGAGCGCAGCGCAGTGACGGGTGGGGAGCGATGACTCAGCGAGCCGGGGCAGCGGGAGGGAGCGGCAGCACACAACCGCTCACAACGGCAGCCAAGCGTCGAATCGCCTTTTTTTTTTTTTGCCTTTAAAATTTTGCCGACCGCCTATATTTATACCCGTAACGCGTGGAGCTCAGCGGGCGCGGGGGGACGGGACAGAAACTGGAGGTGCGCGGGGCGAGGCGAACCGACGCTCGTTGTTGATTGGCTGGCTGGTTGGACGATGTCTCTTAGTAAGTTGTTTCATAAGACAGAACATTAAAGTAAGCAAGCAAGCAAGCAAGCAAACTGCTGGTTATTTAAGTAACTACGACTATTGTCTTAATTCTGTTATTTATGTATGTATGTATGTATGTATGTATGTAAGTAAGTAAGTAAGTAAGTAAGTAAGTAAGTAAGTAAGTAAGTAAGTAAGTAAGTAGGTAGGTAGGTAGGTAGGTAGGTAGGTAGGTATATACCTAATAAGTAAGTAAACAAAGAAAATGTATGTATGATTTTGTGTTTTTTAACGTTTTTTTTTTGTGAAGTCTGATATAAAGAAACATTTATATAATCTGATACATATGTGGCCCTGAAAAGGGCCTTTTATGTGAACGAACGAACGAACGAACGCACAACAACAACAGCAGTTTAAGCGCGTTCGCCTCTGATCCTGCGCGCCAACTGGATGTCCTTGGGCATGATGGTGACGCGCTTCGCGTGAATCGCGCACAGGTTGGTGTCCTCGAAGAGACCGACGAGATAAGCTTCGCTAGCCTCCTGCAGCGCCATAACAGCGGAGCTCTGGAAACGGAGATCGGTCTTGAAGTCCTGTGCGATCTCACGCACTAGACGCTGGAACGGAAGCTTGCGGATCAGCAGTTCGGTACTCTTCTGGTAGCGACGAATCTCACGGAGGGCCACAGTGCCGGGCCTGTAACGATGGGGCTTCTTAACCCCACCGGTGGCCGGTGCGCTCTTGCGCGCAGCCTTGGTGGCGAGCTGTTTCCTCGGCGCCTTACCGCCGGTGGATTTACGAGCGGTCTGCTTAGTACGCGCCATTGTAAACACGAAACGAGAGATAAATAATCAATTGAAAATACTATAGACACACGCAACGGACGCGCGCGGACCTATACACTTCGAA